>CM031373.1:22693583-23103538 GCA_018208015.1 Medicago ruthenica
TAAATTGCACCTAGTCTCTACAATTATTCTCCTAGTCTCACGACAAATTAACAAAATAGTTCTGACCAATCCCTTGAGTCAGAACTCTCTTCTCAAATTACAACACTCTAATTCCTTAGGTGAGTCCGTAACCGTTGAAGGTTTTACATGAGCGTTAATTTATATGTCATAACCTAACAATCATCTATCCCTAGATTGACCAATTAGATTAACCGGAATTATTAGGTCCAATTCAACAGCTAGTGTCAATAGTCAATTGATATTTGAAATCATTTTATATATGATCTGTATACAAAAAACATTAAGAACAAATAATTCTGAATAAGACTAGGATTGTAATTGCATTGAAAAGAGTTTATACAATCACATAATTCAAACAGCTCAAATTAAAATCATCTAAAAGACCTAATCAAAGGAAATTAGTTAGACATGATCAGAGAAACAAACAACATAGTAAAAAAATAAACCGATAGAGTTACACCGTTGTCGGCATTGCTCCTCAATTCCCTTTCGATTGGTGTTGTTCTTGTTTTTCCTCTTCCATGTGCCGCTCCTGTTCCTCCCTCTTTTTCTCCAAAAACGTCAATCCCTGTGTGTTGTGCGGCTGTTCCTTTTTATATCACAAGTGACCATGTTGCTTTTCCAATTGATCGCGTGGCCGCATGATACCTTTTTTTTTTCTCTTAGGTCAACATCATCAGTTTTGGTCAAAACCCAATTAGTTTTAATTTCTGCGCCCCCATGCTACACGTTGGTCTCTTTCTCTATTGTTTCCAATCACATTAATTCTAGAAACCATGTTTTTGTTTTAATTTCTTTGCTAGCCATCCATCCAAATCACATCTTGGTTTACTCTTTGGTCATGTAGCCACAACCTTCTGGTAATAATAGGTAATAATACAATAATTTGACTCAATAAATCAAAAATATAATTTATTTAAAATGACTCTATATTAAATACTAAACTAATAAAAATAAACTAAAAACTTAATTAAAAGTACTCTAAAAATGTGATATGACGGACTATCATCAGGGGTAAACCAAAATTTGCCTAAATAGCAGAGGGTAGACATCATTTAACCCTTTATCTTTTTTTTGGTGTGTATGGAAAAAGATAATTGTTTTATTGTGAATGTGAGAAAAACACACAAGAAGGAGGGGTTGAATTGTGTGTGGACAGTTTTTAAACTTTTTCTTTCTTCTAAACTTATGATAAGTTCGGAACCTGATATGAATCAGTTCTGAACTGTTTTCTCAGAGTTATGCAGCGGTTATAAAAGTAAAAAGAGAAGGAAAAAGAGACACAATATTTTTATACTAGTTCCTTCCTGAAGTTGGAAGTAGTCTAGTCCCCCTGTCACTTACAGGAGATTTAACTATAATCAAACTGATCACAATTGCTCAGACCACAAAGGAATGAGACTTCAATGCTCAAACACCTAGTAAGAGACTTCTAGTGCTCAATACACAAAGTAAAGAGACTTCCAATGCTCAGACCACAAAGGAATGAAACTTCCCTGCTCAGACCACAAAGGAATGAGACTACAATTGCTCAGAACACTAAGTAATGAGACTTCTGGGTGCTTAGTACGCAGACTAAGACTTAATGGTTTCAAACAGATTTTACAAACATTTTGAATTGAACACTTGATCAAATATCAGAGGTGTTTAAATAATACAACACAGGTTTAGACTCTTAACTTAGGAAATTCTAAGATACTTAGATTGTAAGAATTCCTAAGAGTTTTATGACTTAGTGAGTTTTACAGCAAAAACAGAGCACGGGTTCAGTCAGTTTGTTTCAAGAGTCTTAGCAGATTTCTTCTTCAGTTCTTCATCCTTATATAGAGGGAAATAGAGCTGTTGAAGAAAGCCAGGAATTAAGCAAAGAGCCGTTGCAAAACTTGAGCTAGGCCAGGCTGAATTTGTGTGCTGAACTGAACAGAAAACAGGGCAGCAGCCATTTTTGAATTTGCTTTCCTTAAAAGCTGGAGAATGTTCAGGTCAGGGAGACAACTGTTCCATTGGAGTTGTTCTGACATTGCAGGCATTAAATGCGCACAGTAACAGTTGCTTTTCCATCCACGTCAGACTTCAGAAGCTTCGCAGGAACAGTACTTCAGAAGCAGTTCTTCAGACTCAGACTTCAGGAGCACTGTTCATCAGAAGCTGGTCTTCAGACTCAGACTTCAGACGCGCTGTTCATCAGACGCTGGTCTTCAGACGTTGACTTTTGTTGACCTTCAGACTCAGCCTTTAGACGTTGACTTTTGTTGACCCTCAGACTCAGCCTTCAGACGCTGCCTTCAGACGCACCCTTCAGACTTAGCCTTCAGACTCAACCTTCAGACTCAGCCTTCAGACTCAACCTTCAGACCCAGTTTTCGTCCAACTTTGCAACATAGCTTCTAAGCTTTCCTTCTTGCTCTTAGCTTGTTCTTCCATAACCAATATTAATTAATCATCATTAAGAACATGGTTCTGCACAACTTAGAACAAAGCATTAGCAATTACCAATTTTCTTTTTAACACTTTGTTATCATCAAAACCTTAAAGAGAGATGTTCATACAAATTGTTCCAACAATCTCCCTCTTTATTCAACAGAAAGTTGTTCATACATTTTGTTCCAACATATTGTACATTGATTTTTTTTTAAATGGTAAGATTGAAAAATGGACCGAGTTGGCCCATCGGGCGGCATGGCCCATTTTAGTCTGGGCCGAGATCAATTCGTGTACCCTATGTAGCAAGCAGGTTGAAAATTGATTTTGAGACTTCAAAGAAAGCTAAGAAACATCAGTAAATTACGTTTTTAACCCCATCGGTAGTTAACTATCACAAGATATTTTGCAGCGGCAGTTAACTACCGTCGGTAACAATCACAACGGCAGTTAGCTGTCGTTGTCATTTTGTGCCTATATTTTCCAGAACTTCACATTTTTTCATCTTAATGTGAACAAAAGCGATAAAATGAGTGAACAAAAACGATAAAATGACATGTGATTAAAGTGAAAAAGCTAAAAACAAAAAAAAAGTAATTAGATTTGACACATAACTTATTTATGGATTTTTTTTTTAGTTTTTAAGAGGAGTAGTGAGGTTGGAGAAAGTTGTCATAACATTGTATGTTTGAAGACCTTCTCCAACATCATCACACATCTTAAAAACTACTTACGCCTCTATATTCAAAACATAAAAAAAAATAACATCAATAAGAAGTAGGAAGTGTTTATGTTAGGTGGTTTTTTGTTTAGTTTTTAAGAGGAGTGGTGATGAAAGGGAAGGTGATTGAACCATGGTTCGAACACCTTCGCTCCCATCACCACACATCTTATAAATTGTAGATGTGTTGAGTATGGATTGTGAAAACAACACTGCCTATTTATAGAACTTTCTGTGGGAACATGCAGCAGACATGCCACATCATCTAAAGTGATGCTCATCTCCCCTGTAAGCATGTGGAAACTGTTGGTCTCGGTATGCCACCTCTCTCTAAGCGTCATGAGGAAAGCATGATTCACAGTAGGATACCCCGTGTACAACAAATCATGCAAACCACTCGCCCATAAAGGATCCCAAATCCAGACTTGATTCGTTGTTGGACGTCGGAGATCTCCCACCTTAGCCTCATGATTTATGCTTTTAACCTTACGGGTTCTACGAATCTGAAATAATAAAAAACACCACATAAATCAAAAATATAAAAACAATGTAAACACTTATAAAAATTAGGTTAAAATGTGGTTTTGGTCCTTGCAAATATGCCCAGTTTTGGTTTTCGTCCCTGGTAATTTTTTTTTTTTGAAAAAGGTCCTTGCAAAATATTTTGTTTTTTAAAATAGTCCCTGGGCCCACCAAAGCGCTGAAGTGGCATGGTTTTGGTCCCTACAAATATGCCCAGTTTTGGTTTTCGTCCCTGGTAATATTTGCAGGGATCAAAACTAGGCATATTTGCAGGGACGAAAACCAAAACTGAGCATATTTGCAGGGACCAAAACCAAAACTGGGCATATTTGCAGGGACCAAAACCATGCCACTTCAGCGCTTTGTTGGGCCCAAGGACTATTTTAAAAAACAAAATATTTTGCAAGGACCTTTTTCAAAAAAAAAATTTACCAGGGACGAAAACCAAAACTGGACATATTTGTAGGGACCAAAACCACATTTTAGCCTAAAAATTAATTAAAACATAAATACTTAGCATAAAAAAAATCTATTTTATATATACTTCATATATAAAAAATTACGTGAACAATAAGTAAAGACCAAAAAATTATTAGACAACGACGATGAGCATCACTTAAATGGCAGTTAACTACCGATGGGAACGACCGTAGTTAACTACCAATGAACCAATCCATCGGCAGTTAACTATCGTCAGGGTAAAAACATATTTTGCTGGTGTTTCTTAACTTTCTTTGAAGTGTGAACAACAATTTTCAAACATGTTGGCTCTATCTAACCCATTTACATGTGTTGATCCATCAAATCAAACCCTACGAGGTTGAAGTGACTCGTTTGACAACTCTACATGTAAACCTCTCTATTCATAGTTCCAGGAAATATATAAATATTAACTATTTTTTTAAGGCTTAAATGTATTTGTGATCCCTTAACTTTTAAAAAGTTGCTATTTTGGTCCCCTAACAAAAAAAACAATTTTACCTCTTAACTTTACAAAACGTTGCAAAGCAGCTGAGAAGACGTCACGTGTCCCAAAACAGGGGGCCAAAATCACAACTTTTTGTAAAAAAAGGGCCAAAAGATCTTATTTCCCTAAAGATAGAGGGTCAAAAGAGAATATTTCCCTAAAGTTATAGGGTCAAAAGAACATATTTCCCAAAAGATAGAGGACAACATTTTTTTTATTTTTATTAAGAGGCCAAAATTGCAACGTTTTGAAACATAAGGGGGAAAAACTGCATTTAAGCTTTTTTTAAATGCCTAAAAAATATCACTCTCCTTTAGGGTCCGTTTGGTTCGAGAGTTTTGGAGGGGAGGGGAGGGCTCACTTTTATTTTTTTAAATTACAAACAATGTAAAATGTTTTTTTAAAATAAATTAAGTGTTTTTGAAGTATTATATGATCATTTATCATGTTGTTAATTCAATTTTCTAAAAATTATTTTATAATACCCGTAATTTAAAAAATAAAAGTGAGCCCTCCCCTCCTTTTCAAAACTCTCGAATCAAGCGGACCATTATTAAATTTAGCACACGTACATCATACGCACAAAAAGGATAAAAAATGTCATCTCGATTAAAACAAAACACACCATGTATTAATTATATCGCCCGCTGATTCTAAAGTAGTATTTTTCTTTTTCTGTCCGCATCCTTTAGAAATCACATCTCACATCACCATGCCAATTTTTTCCCAAGTTTTCTTTCTTTTCTCTTTATCTCTACCGCTCTGTCTAGATGAGATACATCTCCTCTCTTATTACTTTTGTGGAAAGTACCTTTTTTTTTTTAAGAATTTTTTTTTTTTCATTAGCTATCAAATGCCAAATACACGACGGTATATCATATATTTATGTGGGAGCTATCATGACTTGGAGTTACCTCTGCTAACTCATGATCGACCCCATTAGCCTGCCTCCTATTAAACTCGATATGAGAGTTCTGGAAACTATTTTCAAACAATTGTTTACATGCAGATATAATACAATCAAATTTATTATTATCCTCTATATCTGACATAAACTGGCCTACAACTCGCTTAGAATATAAAGCAAAGTCTACATTATCAAACTGAAGGTCAGCTATCCATTCTAGTGTCGTGTGAAGACCAACCGCCTCTCCGACATCAACATCACAAAGAAGAGATAAGCAGTCAGTCTTAACGAGAACAAACTCACTTGTATCACCGCGAAGGCATATGCCAACACCCTTTGTGGAAAATACATGTATGTCCCAAGAATTTAAACACACTGTTTAGGCACATTTACATAAAAATACACATCTTTAATCACGTTTTTTTTTATGAAGGGACATCTTTAATCAAGTTAAATATATATTATTTAATGATTTTTCCTTTCTATTTTTTTTTCAAATATTTGTGTGTACCTAAATGGTATGATTAAATAGTTGCGACTACGTAACACTTTCTCTAATTTTGTTCTTATCCTTTCACATAATTCACATCAGTGAGAGCATATTACTTTCCAAAAAAAAAAAAAAAATTAGGGAGAGCATATTTTAGTGAGAGCATAAAAAAGTATACAAAACCCCTAATTTCTTTATAAAGATATCCAACAAATGCTACTTTCTTTTCAATCATCTCACAATATCATGAAAACAGCAATAATAAAGACATAATGATTAGGTTAAAAAATGTTAAATGGTGCCGTGCCCCTCAATTAACTGACTTTTGCTGCGGTACCCATCATATATAGTGCCAAATATACAATTGCGAAAATCTTTGACTACTTTTGCTCCATTAACAAATATTGTAACAATCCGATTTTTAATAGTAGAATTATTTAATATTATTATTTATTTGTTATATTTGTTAATTGTTTATGTTATTGGGAATTGGTGGATTAGTGGATTTTAAGTGATTAAATGTATTTAGGTCATTTTAGAGTGAACACCATTTTGTGAATGTGTTAGAATATAGAAATTAGAGAATTTAGAGGTTAGTGGTGTATGAGTAAAATGGGGAGGTTTAAGTAAAGTAAAAATGTAGAGAATCATTTCATGAGAATTGGATGTAACTAAGCTTATTAGTGAGAAGGACCCTAACCCATAATATATAAAGAGTAGTGTGTGTTGTAGAGAAACTAGAGTTGGCTCATTTGTGACAAAACTTTTGGGAGGCTAGAGAGAGAATAGAGAAAGAGGAAGAGGCTTGGAGAGAAAGAGAAGAGGAACTCAAGAGCACAAGGGAAAAAGGGAGAATCAAACTAGAAGAGCTTATTAGAGTGAATATTTGAGATAAAGGAGAAGATTTTTTTTCACCAATTGGGTTTCATAAGCAAATAGGTAGTTTGGGTGTTTTACCTTATGATTAATTTCATGTTGTTTGATGTTAATTATGTGAAATTCGTGCTCTATTTTTGATGGTTAATTTGATTATGTTAAAACTTGGTGAATTCATGTTTTGTTCATGTCAAAATTCATGTTTTGTCATGATGAATTGATAACTTGATGAACTTTGATGATTTTGAAGAACAGCATGATAATTGAATGAAGTTTGTTGTTTAATAAGTCGATCTTGAGCATGAGTATGTGTTTTGTTTGAGAAATCATAAGGTTATGATGAATAAGTTGTGGTTTAAGTGATTATTGCTTTGTTCATGAGAAATTGCTTAATTAAGTGAATTTGAATAAGTTGCTGCTACGATATATTAGAAGAATGAAGTGATTATATTTGTTGTGTGGTATTGTGATTAATTAAGTTGTTGTTGTGTTTTGAATGAAATAGCTTAATTGAATGAAAATGATTAAGTTGATATTGGATTAAATAAGTTGTTGTTGACATGATTGAATTAAATGATTTTGATTATTTGTAACATGAAGAAAATGTTGTGGTTGTTGTTAAATCTATGTTGTTGAATTGTTGGTGAAAATGGGAAATTGTGACGAAGTTTGAAATTAATGTAAACATAATGATTTTGATGAAAAATGATTTTGATTAAGTTGTTTAAGCTGTGTTTGAGGTGTAATTGATAAAGTAATGTTGGGTTAATGGTTTAGTTCGAGTTTGGTGTGTTTGGGATAGAGCCGAAAAACGAGAAAATATGATGTTTTGCTGTGTTGAGCAAAACGCACGGTCTGGCTGTGCAAAACGCACAGACCGTGCATTTGTTACGACATTGCCGTAATAAAAACACACGATCGTGCGTCTGAAACGCACAACCGTGCGTTTTTCCCTATAGCTTGGAACTTCATTTTTTTGACTTTTAAAGGGTTCCAAGGCATGTGTTTGGGTCCCAAACCCCTAAACTTGATCAATGTGTGTTTAATTATGATGTATATGGTTGATTAACATGATATATGATTAAAGATAACTTATGAATGGAAATAGGTGAAATGAACTTGTGAATTATCTTTAATTGAGCCGTAAGTTGCAAATGAACTTGTTAATTGACTAATGAGACATGAATGATGATTAATCATGATTAAATATATGAGATAATGATGAGTTAGTTAGTGATATGTTAATGGAACCTAGTGTTGGTAAATCATGATTTGTGAACTATGTAATTGATGAATTAAGTTGGACTTAAGTATAAGGAAGTTTAAAAGTTAATTGGTTGAGACAGACTTATAAATTGTCTTGATTTAAGTTATGAAATGAATAAGGACTTAATAAATAAGTAATGAGGTATGAATGGTGAAAAATGATGATGAGTTGATGGGTTAATGCAACTTTTTTATTTATGTGTGTGTTGTGATGATGTAAGTGAAATTAAATGAAGATGTGATGTTATGGTGTGAATAACATGTTAATTGTTTGATAAGCGACGATGATCATATGAAAGAATATATGATAATCTTGATGATGTTTTGATGATTAAGCATGATGAATGTGATAAAATGATGTTTTGATGAAAACATGACTTGTATTGTATGGATGTATTGATTTGATAATGCAATAGTGACGATATGAAGATACATTATATGATGGAGTGAATTATATAACAACATGATGAGTGTATTGTCGAGTCCATACGTCGTGTCCATGCATACATAGTCAGTCAAGTTGTGAATTGATGATAACATGTCGAGGGTATTGATAACCAAACATGCCGAAGATTTTGATGATAACATGCCGAGGGTTTTGATAACCCAACATGCCGAGGGTTTTGACAATCCAACATGCCGAGGGATTTAATATCCAACATGATGTGGGATCACTCAGTAACAGACCTTTTATATCCAAAACTTGGTACCACATGCATGAAGAGTCGAGTTAGGGGCATTGCATGAACATGATGAGTCGTGCATGATGATGTCTTTGTGTGAATTTGTGCATTTATGTGGTAAATGTATAAAAGATGATTAACTGTTGATGAGATGTGATAGAATTATAGTTGAATTGATGAATATTTAATGATGAATTATAGTTGAGTTGATGTTTATTTGAGATGTAAATAATTCATAGTTGAGATGATGATTAATTGTTGATGAGATGTGATTGAATTATAGTTGAGTTGATGATTAGTTGTTGATAAAGTGTGATTGACATGTATTTGATTTGGTGAATATTGATTGATGAGAATATGCTATGTATGCGTTGTAAACCTTGTCTTCAAATGATGATGTAATCAAACTGCTAATGGACTATGACTGAGTTATAAATGTAGTAAGATGATAACCAGGTTTTTAAAATTGGTTGGTAATGATGTTATGCATGTTTGAGAGATAAGACTAGGCTTAATATGATATAGGAATATATGATGATGATGATGTTTGTTTGTTTTGCCTGAACTTACGTGCGTTTATTGATCCTTTTTGTTGAACGTATATCTTACCCCCAAGTGTCTTTTTGTCGCCGCACCTTTGTGGTGTAGACGTGCAGGTTGAGGAGTAACTCTTGCTTGTGAGTATAATGAGGACGACATAATTCCTACTCATGTTTAATGCTTTTCTGAGGAGTCTAGATTAGGAGCTCTGATCTAGGATCTTGGGAATTTGCTTTTATATTGATTTTTGATGCTATGTGATCTTTATGATCAAACTGATGTTGTTATGTTATGTTGAGATAATTATGTTGTGACCCGAGACGATATTTGTTGAGATATTTATTCCGCTATAATCTGAATATATTTGATGAAATTTTTATATTGAAGATTTCTCATGAGTTGTATGTTTAATGGTAACGCCTTGATGTATGACAATGCATGATTTATCGTTTAAATATGTTTCTCAGAGATCAGAGTGTTATAAAGTGGTATCAGAGCAGGTAGGTTAGTCCGGGCCAACACTTGGTTATTGTCCTGTTGCATTCGACATGTATATGTATATTGTTGATGTTTTTCTTTCCTAATTAGTTAATGCTTGTTGTGTAGCGAGAGATAGCCGGAAGAAACGACGTGGCGATTGGGAATGTGATGGCTCAGATGGCTCAATCATTGGCGCAAGCGAATGCGGCAGCTCATGGGCAGCATCAGCAGATAGATGGAGCGAACGAGTTGCGTCTAGATCGTTTCATGAGGAACCACTCGTGGATGTTCAACGGGAGGTATAATCCGGAGGGTGCACAAGTGTGGCTTCAAGGCATCGAGAGGATTTTCAGAGCGATGGTGACGACGGATGATCAGAAGGTCCGGTTAGCGACTCATATGTTGGCAGATGAGCTGAGGACTGGTGGATGAACACCCGCTAGAGGTTGAAGATTGGAGGCGATGCTGCGACTTGGGAAGCTTTCAAGGATGTTTTTTTGAGGAAGTACTTTCTTGCTAATGTTAGAAGCAAGAAAGAGATCGAGTTTTTGGAGCTGAAGCAGGGAAATATGTCGGTGGCAGACTATGCTTCTAAGTTTGAGGAGTTGTCTCGTTTTTTCCCACATTACAATGTGGTGGGAGCTGAAACATTGAAGTTCGTGAAGTTTGAGAGCGACTTACAACCAGAGATCAAGCAGTTTATTAGTTTTCATGAGATTCGGGATTTTCCTGTGTTGGTGAACAAGTGTCAGATGTTTGATGAGGATTGTAGGGTAAAGGGTAGCTACTACAAGAGTCTTGGCGAGAAGAAAGGAAAGGGAAACGATTGTGGGAAGCCTTATGAGAAGCAAGGTGATAAGAGAAAGAAGACGACTGGTGGGTCGAGCCAAAGTGGGGGAGAAACAAAGTGCTACAAGTGTGGAGGAACTGGGCATCGTTTTGCGGATTGTAAGAATTTTGTGGTTAAGTGTTTCAGGTGTGGTAATGATGGACATCGTGCCTTTGAGTGCAAGGGTAAAAAGTTAGTTGGTTTCAACTTTAGAGAAGCTGGTCACATTAGTACACTTTGTTTGAAGCCGAAGAAGGCGAAGTCAGGTGCTAAGGTGTTTGCTTTGAACGCTGAAGGGATTCCGGAGCAGGACATCTTGATTTGAGGTATTTGTTTCGTTAACAACACTCATTTGCTTGCTATCATTGATGCTAGTGCGACACGTTCGTTTATTTCTCTTATTTGTGCTAAGCGATTGAATCTTGTTATGTCAGATTTAGTTTGTTTACCTTTGACTCGCATAGATGTTACATTTGGTATGATTTGGTTGTTATCCTTTGGTGTTTAATTTTAACTGTTGACGAAGTCAGTTACTTTTCTAATCTGTTGGGGCGTATCGAGGGGAAGTTTTGTCCGCAATTCAAGTGAAGACGTCGTTGGATGATAATGCGTTTTTCTTGGGCATGTTAGTTCTAGAGGAGGAATATCAGTTGATCCGTATTAGGTTGAGGTTGTGTTGCAGTGGGAGGCTCCTAAGTCTGTTACCGAGATCAGAAGCTTTTTGGAATTGGCAGTGGTAGTGTTGGCGCTTAAGATTTGGAGGCATTATCTGTTCGATTCGAAGTTTGAAGTTTTCAGCGATCATAAGAGTTTAAAGTATTTGTTGGATCAGAAGGAATTTGAGTTGGTTGAACAGTCCAAAGAATTGAGCTTGGTGTGTGAGTTGACGCCGAATGGTGTGAAGTTGGGGATGTTGAAGCTGTCGAGTAATATTTTGGAGAATCCCTACCAGAGAGAGCATAACTTAGGAGTCAGTGAGTCGGGTGGAGGGAGTGTGCGGAGAGTTGTATTCCTTTAGGTAATTTTCTAGGACGAAAATTATTTAAGTGGGGGAGCGTTGTAACAGCCCAATTTTTAGTAGTAGAATTATTTAATATTATTATTTATTTGTTATATTTGTTAATTGTTTATTTTATTGGGAATTGGTGGATTATTGAATTTTAAGTGATTAAGGGTATTTATGTCATTTTAGAGTGAGTGCAATTTTGTGAATGTGTTAGAATATAGAAATTAGAGAATTTAGAGGTTAGTGGTGTAGGAGTAAGTTGGGGAGGTTTAAGTGAAGTAAAAGTGTAGAGAATTATTTCATAAGAATTAGATGTAACTAAGCCCATTAGTGAGAGACCCTAACCCATAATATATAAAGAGTAGTGTGTGTTGTAGAGTGTAACACCCCGATTTCCCCGCGCGAATAAGCACATAATATATCAGAGTATTTATCAAATAACGGGATGTCACAAAATCATGAAAACATAAAACATACTTATTAACAAACAGGCTCCTCAAGATAACAACATCATGTCTGAAAATCTCTTTATTAGCAGCGGAAAATAATTATAATATCAACTCATAATCAGCACTATGGCATAAAAGCCGGAACATTCGTCATAATTCAAAACTCAACATAAAGTGAACACTTTAATAAAAATCAGCATTGGAGTTTATAAAGTTAACTCCCAAAAACGTAAGACAAACGTATTCCCAGTGTTACATAATATCAGAGCATCACGACCCCAATCCTATATACCACTAGGTACTCCTCGTCTAAGCGTCACAGCAAGCTACTTCGAGTTATCTGCACATTGTCAATATAAAGACAATGGACCAACAAAAACAAAAGGGTGAGATATCAAACAATCTAAACGAAAGCATAATAATGAGCAAGTAAAAACATAAGCTCAGGATCATACTTCATTATCTCACCAATCATCTTATTCATGTTCACACATCATTTTCATAAACAATCATCATCACCAATATTCAAACATCATCACATCAAGCACATCATGAACATCGCCACACGTCACGGTTATAACAATTTATCATCGACACATAATGCAATGAGACCCGACTTCACCTATATGCATGTGGTACCAAACGTCGCAAAATAATGCCAAATAGGGCATGTCAGGCCGGAGCCCCACGTCACTTTGCCAAACAAGGCTACGTCGCTTTACCATAATTTCAGGCCATCGTTACAAGATGCAATGAATGAGACTTCTAAAATGAAACAACAAAACACATGCAAGCATCATACATAAACCACATCACTGTCACTGTCATTCAAATTCACAATTATCAACAACTTTCATGTTTATACCAAAGACCAATTTAAAACAGAGACGTGTGAAAAAGACGCAAAAACATGAAACAGAGAATGCTGTCACCGTACAATTTCACTAAGACCTCCTTGGAGTATTTTCATCATAACTCAAAAACTAAAAGTCATTTTCACGTCAAACCAAAGCCACTGGAAAGCTAACAAAATTATCTAAAACCTTCATGTTTACACCCAAGGTCAATTCTGTACCGATCAATACCAGTTTTCGTTTCAAATTCGGAAAAGTTGTGCAGAAAGTCCATAAAAATTCACTGTGACCTACGTGCAGTAATTTGACCATAACTCAAGTTCTATAAATCGTTTTGACGTCAGACCAACGGCATTAGAAAACTAACATCCATACCTACAACTTTTGTGTTTACACCTAAGACCAATTCTGTACCGATCAATACCAGTTTTTATTTCAAAATTCGGGGCAGAGATAAGAAAACTCAGGAAAAGCAACTTATATTATTCAAACTTCTCATTCATTCAAAATCATCACAATCAACAACAACAACTCAACATAATTCATACCCAATTCATAATATGACATTAACAACAACAATCATCAATAACCACAAATCAACAACAACATGTATCATGCCAATTTCATCATCAAAATCACAGACCTCATGAATTGAACAAAAGGATCAAAATCCATACAATCACATATACCTAGAGTCTACCATACCCCATCATTATGCAATCCCTTAGAATGTAAGAACCCCACCCTTACCTTAGGTTTTCCGGTTCTAAACTCTATTGATCGCTTCCCGTAGAATCCCTTCCGGTCTCTCTTGCCTCAACTTCGTTCTTCGCTCTTTGGTTTTCTCCCAATTTTGTTTTCACGATCTGTTATGTTTTTATTCCTCTTCTCATCATAACATACCCCTAAATCCTAAATGCCACAAATGCCCTTTCTTATTTTATAATTCTAATTAATTAGTTTAATTTACTAATAATCCAATTAAATTATTAACACTATTATTTAATTAAATACTATAATTTTTCTTTATTCAATTAAATAAACCCAACCACCAATATACTAATAAATATCAATATTTCTCACATTTGGGTTATGCCTTCTAAGGATCTAATTCGCTCAAACTCATATTCCTTATAATCTAAGGTCACTACCCTCTAACAAGGCACCAAAACACCAAGAACATCACAAACACAACAAGACATCACACATACGTCGCATCATCAATTAAAATAACTGAAAATAATTCCAAGTAAATCCGGGGCGTTACATAGAGAAACTAGGGTTGACTCATTTGTGACAAAAATTTTGGGAGGCTAGAGAGAGAATAGAGAAAGAGGAAGAGACTTGGAGAGACAGAGAAGAGGAACTCAAGAGCACAAGGGGAAAAGGGAGAATCAAACTAGAAGAGCATATTAGAGTAAATATTTGAGGTAAAGGGGAAGATTATTTTCACCAATTGGGTTGTAGTTTGGGTGTTTTAGCTTATGATTAATTTCATGTTGTTTGATGTTAATTATGTGAAATCCGTGCTCTATTTTGATGGTTAATTTGATTATGTTAAAATTTGGTGAATTCATGTTTTGTTCATGTCAAAATTCATGTTTTGTTCTGGTGAATTGATAACTTGATGAACTTTGATGATTTTGATGAATATCATGATAATTGAATGATGTTTGTTGTTTAATAAGTCGATTTTGAGCATGGGTATGTGTTTTGTTTGAGAAATCATGAAGTTATGATGAATAAGTTGTGGTTTAGGTGATTATTGCTTTGTTCATGAAAAATTGCTTAATTAAGTGAATTTGAATAAGTTGTTGCTGTTGATTAAGTTGCTGCTATGTTATATGAGAAGAATGAAGTGATTATGTTGGTTGTGTGGTATTGTGATGAATTAAGTTGTTTTTTTTGTTGTTGTTGTTGTTGTTGTTGTTGTTGTTGTTGTTGTGTTTTGAATGAAATAGCTTAATTGAATGAAAACAATTAAGTTGATATTGGATTAAATAATTTGTTGTTGACATGATTGAATTAAATGATTTTGATTATAAGTAACATGAAGAAAATGTTGTGGCTGTTGTTAAATCAATGTTGTTGTTGAATTGTTGGTGAAAATGTGAAATTGAGACGAAGATTGAAATTAATGAAATTAATGCAAACATAATGATTTTGATGAAAAGTGATTTTGATTAAGTTGTTTGAGTTGTGTTTGTGGTGTAATTGTTTAAGTAATGTTGGGTTAATGATTTAGATCAAGTTTGGTGTGTTTGAGATTGAATGGTGTCGCCGAAAAACGAGAAAATATGATGTTTTGCTGTGTTGAGCAAAACACACGGTCTGGCTGTGCAAAATGCACGAACCGTGCGTTTGTTACGACATTGCCCAAATAAAAACACACGACCGTGCGTCTGAAACGCACAACCGTGCGTTTTTCCCTGTAGCTCGGAACTTCATTTTGTTCATTTTTACAGAGTTCTAAGGCATGTGTTTGGGTCCCAAACCCCTAAAATTGATCAATGAGTGTTTAATTATGATGTATATGGTTGATTAACATGATATATGATTAAAGATAACTTATGAATGGAAAGAAGTGAAATGAACTTGTGAATTATCTTTAATTGAGCCGTAAGTTGTATGTGAACTTGTTAATTGACTAATGAGGTATGAATGATGATGAATCATGATTAAATATATGAGATGATGATGAGTTAGTTAGTGGTATGTTAATGGAACCTAGTGTTGGTAAATCTTGATTTGTGAACTATGTAATTGATGGATTAACTTGGACTTAAGTATAAGGAAGTTTAAAAGTTAATTGGTTGAGACAAACTTATAAATTGTCTTGATTTAAGTTATGAAATGAATGAGGACTTAGTAAATAAGTAATGAGGTATGAATGGTGAAAAATGATGAGGAGTTGATGGGTTAATGCAACTTGTTTATTTATGTGTGTGTTGTGATGATGTGAGTGAAATTAAATGACGATGTGATATTATGGTGTGAATAACATGTTAAATGTTTGATAAGCGACGATGATCATATGAAAGAATATATAATAATGTTTGATGATGATGTATTAAGTGACGATGATAATATGAAAGAATATATGATAATGTTGATGATGTTTTGATGATTAAGCATGATGAATGTGATAAAATGGTGTTGTGATGATAACATAACTTGTATTGTATGGATGTATTGATTTGATAATGCAATAGTGACGATGTGAAGATACGTTATATGATGGAGTGAATTATATAACATCATGATAAGTGCATTGTCGAGTCCGTACGTGGTGTCCATGCATACATAGTCAGTCGAGTTGTGAATTGATGATAACATGACGAGGGTCTTGATAACCCAACATGCCGAAGGGTTTGATGATAACATGCCGAGGGTTTTGATAACCCAACATGCCGAGGGTTTTGACAATCCAACATGCCGAGGGATTTAATATCCAACATGATGTGGGATCACTCAGTAACAGACCTTTTATATCCAAAACTTGGTACCACATGCATGAAGAGTCGAGTTAGGGGCATTGCATGAACATGATGAGTCGTGCATGATGATGTCTTTGTGTGAATTTGTGCATTTATGTGGTAAATGTATAAAAGATGATTAACTGTTGATGAGATGTGATAGAATTATAGTTGAATTGATGAATATTTAATGATGAATTATAGTTGAGTTGATGTTTATTTGAGATGTAAATAATTCATAGTTGAGATGATGATTAATTGTTGATGAGATGTGATTAGCATGTATTTGATTTGGGGAATATTGATTGATGAGAATATGCTATGTATGCGTTGTGAACTTTGTCTTTAAATGATGATGTAATCAAGCTGCTAATGGACTATGACTGAGTTATAAATGTAGTAAGAAGATAACCAGGCTTTTAAAATTGGTTGGTAATGATGTTATGCATGTTTGAGAGATAAGACCAGTCTTAATATAATGTATGAATATATGATGATGATGATGATGATTGTTTGTTTTGCCTGAACTTACGTGCGTTTATTGATCCTTTTTTTGAACGTATATCTTACCCCCTAGTGGCTTTTTGTTGCCTCACCCTTGTCGTGTAGACATGCAGGTTGAGGAGTAACTCTTGCTTGTGAGTATAATGAGGACGACATGATGCCTACTCATGTTTATTGCTTTTCTAAGGAGTCTAGATTAGGAGCTCTGATCTAGGATTTTGGGAATTTACTTTTATATTAATTTTTTATGCTATGCGATCTTTATGATCAGACTGATGTTGTTATGTTATGTTGAGATAATTATGTTGTGACCCAAGACGATATTTGTTGAGATGTTTATTATGTTGTGATCTGAATATATTTGATGATATATTGAGGATTTCTCATGAGTTGTATGTTGAATGGTAACACCTTGATGTATGATAATGCATGATTTATCATTTAAATATGTTTCTCATGGATCAGGGTGTTACAAATATAACTATGAACAAAAAGCTATAATGGACTGCCCATCTTGCGTTCATTAAGAGACAAGCAAACAAAGCTATTTATGGTTTAGTTAAGACGGCTTCGTCGGAAGCTAGTTTCCGTATCTATCATCACATCCCAACATGTATTGAGTCTATTATCATAAATGAATTTCAGTAAGTTTATTCTTATATATAAAAAAAATCATGCGTTAATGATGAAAAAACTAAATTCATTATAAATTTAGATGTACAATTAACTGTGTAACAAGGTAGAATGGAAATTTAAACTATAGAAGCACATGCCTCTCACATTCTTAGCTTTTTCATGTGTAAGTAAATGAAAATGTTAACAAGTGCCTTTAGAGTATTTGTTTAGAAGTTTAAATTAAAAATTTTATTTTAGAAATTGTGCATTCATGACATTGAAACAACAAAAAGTAACTTTTTTTTTTTACATAAATTATCAATTATTTTTATTTTTGAATCATTACCAAGTGTTCTACTTGTTAGCATAACCCTAAAGTAAAAAGCATGAAATTAAAACACTGATTTGAGATATTTATTTGTGGAAGACATGACTAATTATATGAAGTTAAAATACCGGGAATTGTTTATGAGTAGCCTAACTCCCGAAAATGTATAAGTGTACTACAAGAGGTTGGGTCCTCTCCTTTCCCCATTCTCTCCTTCTCCCTCCTTCTTCATTTTGTGTCTTTCTCTCTCTAAATTTTTTAGAGAATAGAAAGAAACGATTTTGAAAAATATTTTTATCTTCAACACAATTCAAATCTCCCGTCTTATTGCACCTTCATTAGCATGACTCACTTGCTCACATAACAATAAATTAAGATAGGATATGATAATTTATTCTATCATATCTCTCTTATCCTTACCATCACATGAGCCATATAAGTTTTGGTGTTTATCAAGCAAACACCACTTTTAGGATGTCCACTAGAAATGACGTAAGGATAGCAATGGAATAAATTCTTAACTTGATCAGATTTAAGAGTTTTATTGAAGGCATCCAAACCACATTTAACTATGGAAGAAAGGAAAAACATTATATTACATGTCTACATTTTTAGAGCTTTCGTAGGTATTGTCAACAAATAACAATCAATGGTAAATTCTCATTGAGTAAACACAGTAACAGCCCGATTTTTAGGATTTATTTATTTAATTGTTTATGTGTGTTTAATTGTTTATTTTGGTGATTTATTGAATTTTGGGAGTTGAAGGGTATTTTGGTAATTTGAGAGTTAGTGACATATTTGAAATATGTTAGAAGTTCAAAATTTGAATATTTGAAAATAGTGGTGTATAAGTAATAAGGGGGTTTAAGTGAAGTAAAAGTGTAGAGAAAAATATTGTGAGTTAATCGTAACAAACCATATTTTATTTTAAAAAGGTAACAAACTTTGTTTTAAAAGATATATTTGAAATCGTAACAAACCTTGGTTTAAAATATATATTAGAGATCGTAACAAATTTTTAACAAACCTAATTAGTGGGATAACAACTAGAAACCTATTATAAATAAACTAGTTAGTGGTGAGTGAATTAGGTTATTCATTATTCACAAAACTTTTGAGATGCAAGAGAGAGATAGAGAGAAGAGGCTTTGAGAAGAGGAAAACTAGAGAATCAAAGGTGAAGGAGATGATTGCACTAAAAATAGCAAGAATAGCGAGGAAATTAAGGTAAGAGGGGAGATTATGATTAACATATGGGTTTAAGAAGCAATTGCGTGTTGGGAGCTTTTAGATTATAGCTTGATTTTATGAATTATGATTAATTGTGTTGATTTTCGTGCTCTTTGTTGATGACTGAATTGAATATGTGTTAAGTTGTTGATTTCATGTTTTTACTTCGTCAAAACTCATGTTTGATTTTGTTAATTATGAACTTTGTGAAATTTGGCGAAATTAATGAATAACATGATAATTGGTGTTGTTTATGATTAATTTAATTGATTATGAGTATGATTATGTATTTGGGTTATGAAATTATGATGTTATATTGTTTGAGTTAAGTTGGGATTATGATTGTTGTTGTTTATGTGAAAATTGCTTAAATTGGTGAATTTGAATGAATTATTGACATAATTGATTTTAAGTTGATTTATGTTGTTAATTAAGTGCTTATGAACATGTTGATGTGATTAGAAAGTTTGAATTGTTGTTGTACAAATCTGTTTGAGATTTTAAGTTGTTTTGGGAAAAAATGGGTTTTTGAGACGAACTTTGAAAATTAACCGAAAATCTTGTGAAATCGATATCAATTGATGTTTTGCTGTGTAACCATTGTTCAATTTGAGTTTATTGATCATGTTTAATATATGTAAATTGATTTTGGGTTGATGGGGATCAAATATGGGATTTTTGGGTGAGTTTTAAGTGATTCCCGTAGCCGTAGCAACCACTGACAGCAACAACGTTTTCTGTTACGTCCCTTTTTTCACTAGTTTCTTTTTTGAACTGGGTTTCGGTGTAAACATGAAAATTGTAGATATGGATGTTAGCTTTCAAATGCCGTTGGTTGGACTTCATTTAGATTTCTAGAACCTGAGTTATGATCAAAATACTACACATAGGTCATGACACATTTTTCGTGAAACTTTCGCATACTTTTTTCAATGAATCTTGAAACATCCTTAAAATTAATAACAAGTCTAAGGAATCATTAAGAGTTAATAAATGAGTAGGTAATTATGAAGTTGCGATCTTTAATGATGTTTGGTGTAGTTTGTGTGATTAAATCATGAAACTTAAATTATGAGAATGTTGAAGATTGTAAATACTTGATGTTGTGATGGTTGTGATATGTTGCTGTTTACACATGATTTGATAATGCTATTTATGATGCTGTTGATGATGATATTTATGATGCTATTGATGATGCTATTGATGATGATATTTATGATGATGTTATTGATGATATTGAATGATGTGTGATAATGATACATGTTATGTGTTAAGTGACGATGTTTGAGTAAATGATGATGATGTTTAATTCTTGACTTGATGTGTGGCCTTAGTGATTTGATAATGCATTAGGTGATGATTTGGTGATGATATGTTATATGACGGAGTGAATTGTATAACAAATGGTGAGTGTATTTGGTGAGCATTGTCGAGTCTCTTTGTGGGTCCATGCATTCATAAGTCAGTCTGGTGTGGTGTGTGGTGATTTCATTGCGGGGTTTTAAGATCTCGAGGATTTCATTGGCGATTGTATGGTGAATTCATTGCGGGGTTTTAGATCTCGAGGAGTTCATCGGTGGCGGTACCGTAAAACATATAGAGTCGTGTTAGGTGCATTACATTCATAGAAGTCGTGTTTGGTAATGTTTTGGTGTGAATTTGTGCATTAAGGTGGTAAATGCTTAATTGATGAGTTCTTGTGATTGTGATTGAATTGTAAATGAATTGATGATACTTGATGAATCTTGAGTGTGTGATATATGATTGAAAATTGTGATTGAGATTATAATTGAATATGAACGTGATATGAATGTTGAATTATGTAACCATGATTGTTTATGTAAATGTATATGTGATAATTGTTGATGTGGCTTGCCTGACATACATGCGTTTATTATTCCCTTATGTTGAGCATATATCTTACCCTCCAGTGGCTTTATTGTCGCCTCATCCTTGGGTGAATCCCTCATGGATGTAGACTTGCAGGTTGAGGAATAGCTTTTTTGTGAACATGACGAGGATGGTGTTTGCCTACTCGAGTTTATCTGCTTTGGAGTCTAGCTTAGGAGCTCTGATTAGGACTAGGGGTTTATTTATGTTATACTATGAGATCTTTGGATCGAACCTTGTTGAGATGATATGTTAATTTATATGTTATGACCGAGACATGACAATTATTTTGATGTTAATTATGTTTTATTCCGCTGCGATGTGATTTAATTGATGAAGTTTTTATCAAAAATATTTGATATGAAACGTATGTTGAATTAGTAAAGTTCCAATGTAAGATAATTGCGTGATTTATCTTTATATTTATATTCTCGGGGATTGGGGCTTTACAACTTGGTATCAGAGCAGGTCGGTCTAGTCCGGACCAACACTTGGTGATTATCCTGTTGTATGCGACATGTATGTGAATACTGTCGATACTTGTTCTTTCTAGTTAGGTGGTTCTAGTGCGTGAAGTTTAAGAGTGGTCTTCGTCTTGTGAATTTTGGTGATGTGGATTTTAAGATGAATTTAGTTTGTTTGCCTTTGGAGCATATGGATGTAATTTTTGGAATGGATTGGTTGCTAACTTTTGGTGTTAACATTAACTGTTTAATCAAGAGTGTGACTTTTCCTAAGCCGGAGGAGCGTGATGTAGGGAAGTTTTTGTCTGCAAGGCAAGTAGGAGTGTCGTTGGACGGAATGGCTCAAGTGTTTGTTATGATTGCTTCGTTGAAGGTTGGAAGTGAAGTTCAAGTTGGTGATTTGTCGGAAGTGAATGAGTTTGCGGATGTTTTTCCAGATGACATTACTGACTTCCCCTAGAGAGAGAAGTAGAATTTGTGATTGATGTTGTACCTAGAACTACTCCTATATCGGCGCCGTCATATCGGATGTCTGCTTCTGAGTTGGGTGAGCTGAATAAACAGTTGAAGATTTGTTAAAGAAGAAGTTCATCAGGCCGAGTGTTTCACCGTGGGGAGCGCCAATGTTGTTAGTCAAGAAGAAAGATGGTAGCATGAGGTTGTGTGTGGATTATCGGCAGTTGAACAAGGTGACCATTAAGAACAAATATCCTCTTCCAAGGATAGATGATTTGATGGATCAGTTGGTTGGTGCTTAGTTTTTTAGTAAGATTGGTTTGAGATCTGGATATCACCAGATACGAGTAAAGTCTGAGGATGTGCCTAAGACTGCATTCCGAACTAGGTATGGACACTATGAGTATTCTATGATGCCCTTTGGTGTGACTAATGCACACGGTGTATTTATGGAATACATGAGTAGAATTTTCCATCCTTATTTGGATCAGTTTGTGGTGGTGTTTATAGACAATATCTTGGTATATTCTAAGTGTGAAGAGAGTTTCCAAGAGTTGAAGAAGAGGTTGACGACTGCACCTGTTTTGATTTTGCCAAATGCAAAGGATTCTTTTGTGGTGTATTGTGACACACCGAAGATGGGTTTAGATGGTGTGCTTATGTAAAGTGGTCAAGTAGTGGCGTACGCATCGAGGCAGTTGAAAATTCATGAGAGGAATTGTAACACCCTAACCCTTAACCGCCGATTATTAACTTTAATAAAGAAAACGTTAAGGCCATAGGAAGTTACAACATTAATAAAACTCAATTTCATAAACATCAACACCTAAATCAAAATATATTTGATTCTCAAACAGCAGCGGAAAATAACAAACAATTGCTTATAACCAAGCACTGCATATATTACACAAAAATATATACATAAGATTCCAAAATGTACAATTATACAACGGAGACTATTGCCAAATCTATACACAAACGTTTAGATACCCCAAAATGGTGTTACAAATATCAGAGCCCTAGACTCTAACTAGGATACAACACCTAGTACCAAAAATGTAAGGATAGCTAAGCTATGCCCTCACCACTACAAAAGCTCCAAACAGCAAAGGACTATTCCTCAACGATAGCCTCGCCAACCTGATAATCTGGATCCCCAAAGATCCAGCACATAACACATAACAGAGAGTGTTAGCATCACAAAACAATAAACATGTATAAATGACACATCATTATACATAACCAAAACACCACACATAATTGACAAAGTACAACACTCATCAATGACAACTATCATCAATAACTCATCATTAACCATTATGCACACATAATTTCCCACATAACTCATCAAATACAATTACCACTCACAACCATTATGCACACATAATTTCCTAAATGAACACTAATGTCACAAAGGATGCATGCCTCAAAATGCATTCTCTAATGCATGTGGTACCAACTCGTTTCGGATAAACTTATATCCTTATCAAGCTCTCTTGATAACCAAGCTCTCTTGGATTTCATATCCGCTCCGGATATCATCGAATAACTCACTCCGGGTATCATACAATCATGAAATGCATGATGATTTACACAACTAATTATCAGCTCTCTGATAACTATCACAACAACAACAACGACAACAACAAACACAACCACTAGGCGCTCATGGCCATATCATAATACACAACATGTGTATACTCAACCATGTTCATCAATCTCAATTAAACCAAACAATCATACCACATTCTCAAACACATAAGGGTTCCAAAGGAAAACCCACACATTTGGGTAACTTATCCAATTCAAACATATTCATCTTTAGGAAGCATTAAGAATGAATTAAAATGGTGGGCAAGGTTTCCAAAATGTATTATGAAAATACAGTATCAAAAAGCCATCCCCGCGCGCACCAGGACCTCCAGAACAACTCAACTAAAAGGGCCTGTCCAGGGTTGGTCGCTACAAGCGAGCTCTTGGTCGCTACAAGCGAGCATAGGCAGGGAATTATCCTGCCTGGTCGCTACCAGCGAGCCTTCGGTCGCTACAAGCGAGCCTGGTCGCTACAAGCGCCCGTGAGGTCGCTACAAGCGCAGGTAGGCAGGGAATTATCCTGCCTGGTCGCTGCAAGCGATGCTCCGTCGCTACAAGCGACCGTATCAGTACACAGTCATAAAAATGTGATTTTTCCACCATTTTAGCCCATTCAAGGTTACCCCACTTCCAGAACTTGTTAAAAACAACTTTCCATCATAAAACATCATTTATAAACCATCACAAACAAGGATTGCATCTAGCATAGAAATTAGGTTTCAAAACAATAACTTTTCATAAACTTTTCTTATGAACTCCAACACAACAACTCCAACAAATCATGCTAACAACATCAATTAGCATTCAAACAGCAAAATACAATCATTAACAACTTTAAACCATAAAAACTTTCTAACAAAACCTAAACAAAGTGAGGAGAAGTTTGGGATGGAGAAATAGACATTCTCCCCTTCTCAATCACTTGTAATCAAGTAATACTAACTCTCTTACCTTCTCAAAATCTCTAGCAACTCAAGCTTTCTCTTGCCCTAGCTTTTCCTCTTTCTCTTCTCCTCCTCTTCTTTCACGTTTTCTTCCTCTTCAAAAGCAATGAATAGTGTTTCAAAAAGTCTTGTGATTATCTCATATAATCCAATCCAATCAATCTTGGCCATCCATTCTTACTAACTCTCAAGGACTCACCCTAGCCTTTCAATCCAATCCAAGCTCACTACTATCATAACCACTTGACCATTACTACTCATAAACTTAAAAGCCCAACACTATTCATCCTCTTGGCCCAAAACCTTAAAAACTCGATTACGAACTTATCCTCGCGCTAAATAATTATTCCTCGATTACTAGAAAATATATTTAAATGCAAATCCATAAAATAAAATATATAAAAATATAATATACGAAAATAGGGTCGTTACAACTCTACCCCCCTAAAAAGAATTTTCGCCCTCGAAAATACCTGAAAACAACTCTGGATAGGAATCTCTCATCTTGCTCTCGAGCTCCCACGTCGCATATTCACCGGCTGGGCCTCCCCAAACGACTTTCACCGATGAAATCTTTTTGTTCCTGAGCCTCTTCATCTCTTGCCACCAAAACATTTTCTTCAGATCTTGATACATCTTAGTAACACCAGGGTGAATACTTAAGTTGCTTCTGTGACCTTCCTCCAAGATCATCCGTTTCAACTCAGGCACATCAGGTACACATAACCTCCCCTGACACCTCATCACACCTTTCTCATCGATCTCAACGTTTACCTTTTTCCCTTGCTCGATGAGCGTCTTAAGCTTCATCAATCTCACATCAGACTTTTGCTTTTCCACAACCTCTTCAAGAAAATCATTCGTCAACTTCAACATCCCTAGCTTCACGCTTCTGGTTGTCCTTTCAAAAACCAAACTGAGGTCTCTAAACTCTTCAATCAATATCAGTTCCTTCGCCATCAGAGAAGACATATGCAGTGACTTCCTACTCAACGCATCGGCTACCACATTAGCCTTACCCGGGTGATAACTCAACTCAAAATCATAATCCTTAAGAAACTCTAACCATCTTCTTTGCCTCATGTTGAGCTCCTTCTGATCAAACAAGTACTTCAAACTCTTGTGATCGCTGAAAACCTCGAATCTTGATCCATACAAGTAGTGTCTCCAAATCTTGAGAACAAACACAACAGCAGCCAGCTCCAAATCATGCGTAGGATAGTTCCTCTCATGAATCTTCAGCTGTCTTGATGCATAAGCAACAACTTGTCCCCTCTGCATCAACACACCACCTAGACCCATCTTCGACGCATCACAATAAACCACAAACGGTTCCTTCGGATTTGGCAGAATTAACACAGGTGCAGATGTCAACCTCCTCTTCAACTCTTGGAAACTCTGCTCACACTTGTCATCCCAAATGAAAGCTTGACCCTTCCTAGTCAACTGCGTCAACGGCAACGCCAACTTTGAAAATCCTTCGATGAACCTCCGATAGTAACCGGCCAAACCAAGAAAACTTCGGATCTCAGTAACAGACTCCGGTGTTCCCCAATCTTGCACGGCTTCTACCTTAGCAGGATCCACTGCTATACCACCACTTGAAATGACGTGACCCAAAAAGCTAACTTTATGCAACCAAAATTCACACTTAGAAAATTTTGCATAAAGCTTCTTCTCGCGCAACACTTCCAACACAATCCTCAAATGCTCGGCATGTTCCTCTTCCGTCTTCGAGTATACCAAAATATCGTCTATGAAGACCACCACGAATCGATCCAAAAAGGAATGAAATATACGATTCATATATTCCATAAACACTCCAGGTGCATTCGTAACTCCAAAAGGCATAACGGCGTACTCGTAATGACCATACCTTGTCCTGAAAGCAGTCTTCGGTATATCCTCCGCCTTAACTCTTATCTGGTGATATCCCGATCTCAAATCAATCTTGCTGAACACACAGGCTCCCACTAACTGATCCATCAAATCATCTATCCTCGGAAGTGGATACTTGTTCTTGATAGTTGCTTTATTCAACTGACGATAATCGATGCACAGACGCATACTACCATCTTTCTTCTTTACCAACAGAACCGGCGCACCCCACGGCGATACACTCGGTCTTACAAACTTCTTCTCTAACAATTCCTCCAATTGTTCCTTCAACTTTTCTAGCTCAGCAGCTGACATACGATACGGTGCCATCGAAATTGGACTAGTACCAGGTACGATGTCAATTGCGAATTCAACCTCTCTCTCGGGTGGTAAATCCAAAATGTCATCTGGAAAAACATCTGGGAAATCACGCACCACCGGCAACGCATCAACCTCAATCTTCTCTTCCACTCTCAACGAAGCAAACATAGCAAACACATCCTCTTGAGCCTTCACTGATCTTACCACTTCTCGACAACACATGAGCTTCGAACACAACTCTGGCTCCGGTCTTGGAAACTTAACCGTCCTCTTGCCACAGTTGATATGAACCCGATTAAATTCTAACCAGTTCATACCAAAGATAACATCTATTCCGCTCAACGGAATGCAGACTAAATCCATACCAAAGAGTCGATCATACATAATGACTGAACAATCAACACAAACTAGAGTAGTCGATACTGAACCACTCGCAGGCGTTTCAATAACCATGCGTCCCATCATATTCTCTACTTTAAGACCCAACCTCTTAACGCAATCCATAGAAATAAACGAATGGGTAGCACCCGTATCAATAATAGCAGACAAAGGAGTATTATTGATAAAGCATGTACCTCTGATCAAGTTGTCCGCCTTCGCATCACCACCATCTAAAGCAAACACTTTTCCTCCAGCCGCTCTAGGCTTCTTACACACATTGCTCTTATGACCCGCTTCCTTGCAGTTGAAGCACACAACACCTTTCTTGCATTGATCAGCCATGTGGCCAGGATCACCACACTTAAAACATTTTCCATCACTTTTCGGGCACTCAAAGAATCGATGTCCCGGTTGTCCACACTTAAAACAATTCCTATTAACTCCAAACTTGTTACCACTACTCCCACCTTCATCAGGTTTCTTCCCACCTCTACCATACGGTTTACCTCTAGCCATGTCCTTTCCCCTCTTCTCATTCGCGGCTTTGTAGTAATTAGCTTTAGCTTTACCATCCTTATCACATATCCGGCTCTTATTCACCAACATCGGAAAATTCCTGATCTCGCTAAACCCAATCAACTGCTTGATATCTGGCCTCAGCCCATTTTCAAACTTTACACACTTGTCTTCCTCAGCTTCCACCGTGTTATAATGAGGAGCAAAACGACACAAATCTTCAAACTTGGCCGCATACTCAGAAACAGATAAACTCCCCTGCTTGAGCTCCATAAACTCAATCACCTTACGGTTCCTCTCGTCTGCCGGAAAGTATTTGGTTAAAAACTCCCTCCGGAAACGAGCCCAAGTAACTAAAGCTCCACCCGCTCCCAACCTCTGACTAGCATTTCCCCACCAATGATCAGCCTCATCATGGAGAACATACGCTCCCAGCAACACCTTATGCGCATCCAGACAACGCATAGCCCCAAAAATTCTCTCAACTCCTTCCAACCAAGTCTGAGCTCCATCTGGATCGTATCCTCCCTTGAAGATAGGCGGTTTGTTGTTCATAAACCTCTCGAGTCTCAGCTCATCTTCTCCGCCTCCTCTAGCTTGTTGTGCGGCTCTATCCGCAGTCCTACTAGCAGCATCCTGAGCCATGGCATCCGCCATCCGCTCCATCGCATCCGCAAGTGCTCGTTGCGCCATATCACTACCAAACACCACATAACACAAGTGAGAACAAAGTGTTTAAGAAAACACATGTTACACAAAGGGTATACTAAACTTAATTGATCCAATGGATCGACCTGCTCTGATACCAACTATTGTAACACCCTAACCCTTAACCGCCGATTATTAACTTTAATAAAGAAAACGTTAAGGCCATAGGAAGTTACAACATTAATAAAACTCAATTTCATAAACATCAACACCTAAATCAAAATATATTTGATTCTCAAACAGCAGCGGAAAATAACAAACAATTGCTTATAACCAAGCACTGCATATATTACACAAAAATATATACATAAGATTCCAAAATGTACAATTATACAACGGAGACTATTGCCAAATCTATACACAAACGTTTAGATACCCCAAAATGGTGTTACAAATATCAGAGCCCTAGACTCTAACTAGGATACAACACCTAGTACCAAAAATGTAAGGATAGCTAAGCTATGCCCTCACCACTACAAAAGCTCCAAACAGCAAAGGACTATTCCTCAACGATAGCCTCGCCAACCTGATAATCTGGATCCCCAAAGATCCAGCACATAACACATAACAGAGAGTGTTAGCATCACAAAACAATAAACATGTATAAATGACACATCATTATACATAACCAAAACACCACACATAATTGACAAAGTACAACACTCATCAATGACAACTATCATCAATAACTCATCATTAACCATTATGCACACATAATTTCCCACATAACTCATCAAATACAATTACCACTCACAACCATTATGCACACATAATTTCCTAAATGAACACTAATGTCACAAAGGATGCATGCCTCAAAATGCATTCTCTAATGCATGTGGTACCAACTCGTTTCGGATAAACTTATATCCTTATCAAGCTCTCTTGATAACCAAGCTCTCTTGGATTTCATATCCGCTCCGGATATCATCGAATAACTCACTCCGGGTATCATACAATCATGAAATGCATGATGATTTACACAACTAATTATCAGCTCTCTGATAACTATCACAACAACAACAACGACAACAAACACAACCACTAGGCGCTCATGGCCATATCATAATACACAACATGTGTATACTCAACCATGTTCATCAATCTCAATTAAACCAAACAATCATACCACATTCTCAAACACATAAGGGTTCCAAAGGAAAACCCACACATTTGGGTAACTTATCCAATTCAAACATATTCATCTTTAGGAAGCATTAAGAATGAATTAAAATGGTGGGCAAGGTTTCCAAAATGTATTATGAAAATACAGTATCAAAAAGCCATCCCCGCGCGCACCAGGACCTCCAGAACAACTCAACTAAAAGGGCCTGTCCAGGGTTGGTCGCTACAAGCGAGCTCTTGGTCGCTACAAGCGAGCATAGGCAGGGAATTATCCTGCCTGGTCGCTACCAGCGAGCCTTCGGTCGCTACAAGCGAGCCTGGTCGCTACAAGCGCCCGTGAGGTCGCTACAAGCGCAGGTAGGCAGGGAATTATCCTGCCTGGTCGCTGCAAGCGATGCTCCGTCGCTACAAGCGACCGTATCAGTACACAGTCATAAAAATGTGATTTTTCCACCATTTTAGCCCATTCAAGGTTACCCCACTTCCAGAACTTGTTAAAAACAACTTTCCATCATAAAACATCATTTATAAACCATCACAAACAAGGATTGCATCTAGCATAGAAATTAGGTTTCAAAACAATAACTTTTCATAAACTTTTCTTATGAACTCCAACACAACAACTCCAACAAATCATGCTAACAACATCAATTAGCATTCAAACAGCAAAATACAATCATTAACAACTTTAAACCATAAAAACTTTCTAACAAAACCTAAACAAAGTGAGGAGAAGTTTGGGATGGAGAAATAGACATTCTCCCCTTCTCAATCACTTGTAATCAAGTAATACTAACTCTCTTACCTTCTCAAAATCTCTAGCAACTCAAGCTTTCTCTTGCCCTAGCTTTTCCTCTTTCTCTTCTCCTCCTCTTCTTTCACGTTTTCTTCCTCTTCAAAAGCAATGAATAGTGTTTCAAAAAGTCTTGTGATTATCTCATATAATCCAATCCAATCAATCTTGGCCATCCATTCTTACTAACTCTCAAGGACTCACCCTAGCCTTTCAATCCAATCCAAGCTCACTACTATCATAACCACTTGACCATTACTACTCATAAACTTAAAAGCCCAACACTATTCATCCTCTTGGCCCAAAACCTTAAAAACTCGATTACGAACTTATCCTCGCGCTAAATAATTATTCCTCGATTACTAGAAAATATATTTAAATGCAAATCCATAAAATAAAATATATAAAAATATAATATACGAAAATAGGGTCGTTACAGGAATTATCCGACAATGATTTGGAATTAGCGGTATTAGTGTTTGCGCTTAAGATTTGGAGGCATTATCTCTTTAGTTCGAAGTTTGAGGTGTTTAGTGATCATAAGAGTGTGAAGTACCTATTTGATCAGAAGGAGTTGAATATGAGGCAGAGGCCTTGGATGGAATTCTTGAAGGACTATGATTTTAAGTTGAGTTATCATCCCGGTAAGGCGAATGTAGTAGCGAATGCTTTGAGTAGGAAGTCGTTGCACATGTTGGCGCTTATGGTGAAAAAGTTGGAGTTGATTGAGCAATTTCGAGATCTGAGTTTGGTGAGTGAGCTGACTCCGAATGGTGTGACGTTAGGGATGTTGAAGCTGACGATTACCATTCTTGAAGAGATAAAAAAGGGTCAGAAAGTGGATTTGCAGCTTGTGGATCGTTTGGTGTTAGTTAACCAAGGCAATGAGGTAGACTTTGGAATGGATGAGAGCGGAGTTCTGAAATTTCGTGGTCGAGTTTGTGTGTCGGATGTACCCGAGCTGAAGCGTAAGATTTTGGTAGAAGGTCATCGAAGTAGTTTGAGTATTCATCGTGGAGAGACGAAGATGTATCAAGATCTGAAGAAGTTGTTTTGGTGGCCAGGAATGAAGAAGGATATTGCTGGGTTTGTTTATGCTTGTTTGGTTTGTCATAAGAATAAGGTTGAACATCAGAAGCTGTCTAGAGTAATGCAACCGTTGTTTGTGCCAGAGTAGAAGTGGGATAGCATTTCTATGGATTTTGTGAGTGGTTTACCGAAGACTGCGAAGAGTTGTGATTCGATTTGGGTGATCGTTGATCGGTTGACGAAATCAGCGCATTTTATTCCTATTAAGAATAGTATGTCTTTGGATAAGTTGGTGGAGATCTACATTGAGCATATTGTCAGATTACATGGTATTCCGTCTAGCATTGTGTCAGATAGAGATCCGAGGTTCACGTCGAAGTTTTGGCAGAGTTTGCAAGAAGCTTTGGGAACTAAGTTGAGATTGAGTTCTGCTTATCATCCTCAAACTGATGGTCAATCGGAGAGGACTATTCAGTCTTTGGAAGATTTGTTGAGAGCTTGTGTTCTGGAGCAAGGTGTAAGTTGGAGTGAATGTTTGCCATTGATTGAGTTTACCTACAACAACAGTTTTCATTCGAGTATTGGTATGGCACCGTTTGAAGCATTGTACGGTAGGAGATGTAGAACGCCGTTGTGTTGGTTTGAGTCAGGCGAGGTTGCTTTGATTGGACCGAAAATAGTTCAGCAGACTACGGAGAAGGTTAAGATGACTCAGGAGAAGATGAAGGCATCTCAGAGTAGGCAGAAGAGTTATCATGATAAGAGGAGGAAGGATATTGAGTTTCAAGCCGGAGATCATGTGTTTTTGAGAGTGAATCCAGTTACAGGCGTCGGGAGAGCTTTGAAGTCGAGGAAGTTGACGCCGCGTTTTGTCGGACCTTATCAGATTATGGAGAGAGTTGGAGCTGCGTATCGGATTGCGTTACCACCGTCGTTGTCGAATCTTCATGATGTGTTTCATGTGTCTCAATTGAGGAAGTATGTGTATGATCCGTCTCATGTGATTCAAGTGGATGATTTGGAAGTAAGAGAAAATTTGACCGTTGAGACGACGCCGTTGAATATTGAAGGACAAGAGGTTAAGCAGTTACGTGGGAAAGAGATCGTTTTTGTAAAGGTGATTTGGGGAGGTCCTACGGGAGAGAGCATAACTTAGGAGTTTGAGAGTAAGATGAAGGAGTCGTATCCGGAGTTGTTTCCTTCAGGTAATTTCCGAGGACGGAAATTCTTTTAGGGGGGTAGAGTTGTAACAGCCCGATTTTTAGGATTTATTTATTTAATTGTTTATGTGTGTTTAATTGTTTATTTTGGTGATTTATTGAATTTTGGGAGTTGAAGGGTATTTTGGTAATTTGAGAGTTAGTGACATATTTGAAATATGTTAGAAGTTCAAAATTTGAATATTTGAAAATAGTGGTGTATAAGTAATAAGGGGGTTTAAGTGAAGTAAAAGTGTAGAGAAAAATATTGTGAGTTAATCGTAACAAACCATATTTTATTTTAAAAAGGTAACAAACTTTGTTTTAAAAGATATATTTGAAATCGTAACAAACCTTGGTTTAAAATATATATTAGAGATCGTAACAAATTTGTAACAAACCTAATTAGTGGGATAACAACTAGAAACCTATTATAAATAAACTAGTTAGTGGTGAGTGAATTAGGTTATTCATTATTCACAAAACTTTTGAGATGCAAGAGAGAGATAGAGAGAAGAGGCTTTGAGAAGAGGAAAACTAGAGAATCAAAGGTGAAGGAGATGATTGCACTAAAAATAGCAAGAATAGCGAGGAAATTAAGGTAAGAGGGGAGATTATGATTAACATATGGGTTTAAGAAGCAATTGCGTGTTGGGAGCTTTTAGATTATAGCTTGATTTTATGAATTATGATTAATTGTGTTGATTTTCGTGCTCTTTGTTGATGACTGAATTGAATATGTGTTAAGTTGTTGATTTCATGTTTTTACTTCGTCAAAACTCATGTTTGATTTTGTTAATTATGAACTTTGTGAAATTTGGCGAAATTAATGAATAACATGATAATTGGTGTTGTTTATGATTAATTTAATTGATTATGAGTATGATTATGTATTTGGGTTATGAAATTATGATGTTATATTGTTTGAGTTAAGTTGAGATTATGATTGTTGTTGTTTATGTGAAAATTGCTTAAATTGGTGAATTTGAATGAATTATTGACATAATTGATTTTAAGTTGATTTATGTTGTTAATTAAGTGCTTATGAACATGTTGATGTGATTAGAAAGTTTGAATTGTTGTTGTACAAATCTGTTTGAGATTTTAAGTTGTTTTGGGAAAAAATGGGTTTTTGAGACGAACTTTGAAAATTAACCGAAAATCTTGTGAAATCGATATCAATTGATGTTTTGCTGTGTAACCATTGTTCAATTTGAGTTTATTGATCATGTTTAATATATGTAAATTGATTTTGGGTTGATGGGGATCAAATATGGGATTTTTGGGTGAGTTTTAAGTGATTCCCGTAGCCGTAGCAACCACTGACAGCAACAACGTTTTCTGTTACGTCCCTTTTTTCACTAGTTTCTTTTTTGAACTGGGTTTCGGTGTAAACATGAAAATTGTAGATATGGATGTTAGATTTCAAATGCCGTTGGTTGGACTTCATTTAGATTTCTAGAACTTGAGTTATGATCAAAATACTACACATAGGTCATGACACATTTTTCGTGAAACTTTCGCATACTTTTTTCAATGAATCTTGAAACATCCTTAAAATTAATAACAAGTCTAAGGAATCATTAAGAGTTAATAAATGAGTAGGTAATTATGAAGTTGCGATCTTTAATGATGTTTGGTGTAGTTTGTGTGATTAAATCATGAAACTTAAATTATGAGAATGTTGAAGATTGTAAATACTTGATGTTGTGATGTTGTGATATGTTGCTGTTTACACATGATTTGATAATGCTATTTATGATGCTGTTGATGATGATATTTATGATGCTATTGATGATGCTATTGATGATGATATTTATGATGATGTTATTGATGATATTGAATGATGTGTGATAATGATACATGTTATGTGTTAAGTGACGATGTTTGAGTAAATGATGATGATGTTTAATTCTTGACTTGATGTGTGGCCTTAGTGATTTGATAATGCATTAGGTGATGATTTGGTGATGATATGTTATATGACGGAGTGAATTGTATAACAAATGGTGAGTGTATTTGGTGAGCATTGTCGAGTCTCTTTGTGGGTCCATGCATTCATAAGTCAGTCTGGTGTGGTGTGTGGTGATTTCATTGCGGGGTTTTAAGATCTCGAGGATTTCATTGGCGATTGTATGGTGAATTCATTGCGGGGTTTTAGATCTCGAGGAGTTCATCGGTGGCGGTACCGTAAAACATATAGAGTCGTGTTAGGTGCATTACATTCATAGAAGTCGTGTTTGGTAATGTTTTGGTGTGAATTTGTGCATTAAGGTGGTAAATGCTTAATTGATGAGTTCTTGTGATTGTGATTGAATTGTAAATGAATTGATGATACTTGATGAATCTTGAGTGTGTGATATATGATTGAAAATTGTGATTGAGATTATAATTGAATATGAACGTGATATGAATGTTGAATTATGTAACCATGATTGTTTATGTAAATGTATATGTGATAATTGTTGATGTGGCTTGCCTGACGTACATGCGTTTATTATTCCCTTATGTTGAGCATATATCTTACCCTCCAGTGGCTTTATTGTCGCCTCATCCTTGGGTGAATCCCTCGTGGATGTAGACTTGCAGGTTGAGGAATAGCTTTTTTGTGAACATGACTTGGAGTCTAGCTTAGGAGCTCTGATTAGGACTATGGGTTTATTTATGTTATACTATGAGATCTTTGGATCGAACCTTGTTGAGATGATATGTTAATTTATATGTTATGACCGAGACATGACAATTATTTTGATGTTAATTATGTTTTATTCCGCTGCGATGTGATTTAATTGATGAAGTTTTTATCAAAAATATTTGATATGAAACGTATGTTGAATTAGTAAAGTTCCAATGTAAGATAATTGCGTGATTTATCTTTATATTTATATTCTCGGGGATTGAGGCTTTACAGTTTCTACCATTAAAGAACTTTTATAGGAACTTTAACACTGCTATTACTTTTCTTTGAGAATATTGCCTTAAGAGTGGTAAGTGGTGGCAACCAATCACAAATCATGTTTTCTTATAACAGCCAACCCAAAGGATTCAATCATGTCAAGTTCATCAGCCTTATTCCCATTAGGCATCTTCCAATCAAAATGGAAAAGCAAATTTGCAAGTGAGATTTCTAAGTTAGCAATACCAAATATTATGCCAGGACATATCCTTCTCCCAGCACCGAAAGGTATAAACTAAAAATCTACACCTTTGTAATCAACTGCACCATCTATGAACCTTTCTGGACAAAATTTCTTAGCTTCAACCCAATATCTTGAATCTCTACATATTGACCATGCATTGACATGACCTTACTCTTTGCAGGTATTTCATATCCATTTATTTCACATTTTTCACTGCATTCCCTTGGAAGTAACAATTGACTTGGTGCATGTAAACGCAACGTTTCTTTGATAACTGATTTCAAGTATTTGAGCTTGTGAAGACTTGCTTCATCCACATACCCTTTTTCATTATAGACACTTCTTACTTCCTGTGCTTTCTCCATCACTTGAGGGTTTTTAATCAATTCTGACATGGACCACTCTAAACTTGTGAATGTAGTTTGACTTCCAGCACTGAAGATATCCTGATAGAGAATATGGCATAAATTTTATAATGGCTAGATCCAAAAGTTTCTACATGGAACATGCTTTAAGGGATTCTTAGACAACAATCCAAGAATTTAATTAAGACCAATAAAATGAAAAATAATCTTATCTATAACATACTTTATTGGTTTAAACATGTTTTTTTTGGTCAAGTAGCCTAGCGGCTAGAGAAATTCACCTTAAAGGTGAATAAGTGAGGTGTCCAAGGTTCGAACCCTAACCTATGCATATAATATGTATTATCCCTTACTAAGGGAGCTAAACATGTTTTCTATTACAGCAAATATATAATTTTTATTTTAGTTCCGGTAAAAATATTCTTTTGTTGTTTTAGTCCTTGCAAAGATATAACTTTTTATTTTTGATCATTCTTGTTTTATCTTGTTCTGTTCAAAATTAATTCATATTAAAATTATTCTTTGTAGTATGAAGAATATTTGGTTTTATTCATTTCAATTAAAGAATAAAATGAATATTACATGAACCAGCTAAAGAAAACATAAAAAATAAAAAGTGGAATATGCAAGGATTAAAATAATAAAATATTTTTTTACAGGAACTAGTTAAAAGAAAAAAAATATATTTATAGAGTTTAAACTAGTTTTTTTACTTTATATCCAATCTGTTACCAAAAATTCCAATATTCCTAGACGTTGACTTTTAATTGTAACATAGTACTAACCAAAATTGTTGCTTTGTCAATGATGTCTGATAAGGGATGTTCCAAATCACTATGCTTTTGCAGCTTCAAAAGAACATCAACAAGATCCTCCCCTGTTTCTTCCTTAGACATTGTTTCAAAATTCTTTTCTCTATGAATTCTTACAATGTTCTCTAATATCTTATCCGTTTCACGATGAAGCTTCTCAACTCCTTGCCTTAATCCTGTAAGAAATTGAAGAATTCCAATTGAAGGATACAAATCAGCAACAGAAAACCATCCAGCTATCTTTGAAACATCCTTCATAAGTTTTCTATACTTTTCTTTATCTTCAACCATTGCACCAAAAGCTGTCCTTGATGTTAACCCATATGCTAATGAATCAAGCTTCTCACTAAGATTTATAGGTGACCCTTCACTCAAAATTATATCTTTGACAAAATTTGCCATTTCTTCTTCCCTTTGCAATCTAAAAGACTCAACTCTATTTTGTGATAGTAGCTCCATAGTACAAATTTTTCTCATCTGCCTCCAATAGGATCCATGTGGAGAAAAAGTCATTCCTTTATATCCATATGTGATTATTTCTGCTGCAAGAAGTGGAGGTCTATTTGCAAAGTTGAGATCATGTGTTTTCATTACCTCTTTAGCCATTTCTTGAGATGAAATCACTATGCAAGAAAGCTCACCAAGCTGCATATGCATGAGAGGTCCATATTGTTGTGCTAACTTTGCTAGGGATTGATGAGGTAATGCTCCTAGTTGGTGGATGTTCCCTATGAGAGGAAGTTTTCTTGGTCCTGGTGGCAATTAGGAGTTTGTTTGTTTAGTTTTTGATCTCCCAATAATTTTGGTTACTATGAACAATAAGATACCAAGGATAGTTGATATGAGAACAAGAAGCTCAAACCCCATTATTGATTTGGAAGGTAACAAAACTCAAGTCATTTTAAGGCTTTGGTGTGTACATATAATTAAAAGTGGAAAATTGCTTTTTTCCCATTCAGTGTTGTTCATTTTCACCTCAAACTCTTTAAAATAATCCTAACGTGAGTTAACTCACGTTCGGTAGATCCAGCGTGACTTAACTCACGTTGATAGCTAACGTGAGTTAACTCACGTTGATAGCCAAGGTGAGTTAACTCACGTTGATCCCCAACGTGAGTTAACTTGAGTTGGTTTTAGGTAAGATAACAAACCAACAATTCTTGACAGAGATGTTGTTTTTTCAGCCTCTATGCATTTTGTAGAATATGTTATGTTCATTTATTCATTCACAATACCTTATGTTCATTTTTTAAAAAACATTCGCTACATTTTTTGAAAACATTCATTTGCTAAATTTTTAAAAAGCATGATCCAAAATAAATCATAACTAAAAATACACAAGTACGCAAAATCAATTCCAAAACAATAGAATACGACAAATTTATTTAGTTTTAATTTCATCTCCGTTCATATCGGGGAATAAACAAAGCAGTGTGTTACATTACATTATCTTCTCCCTTAGGATGTTGTATCATCATCATGTTGGGTTTAAATTAAATTCATGGAAGTTGGCCCAAAATGTTGGCATTTAAGTGTCTTATACTTAGTGTAAAAATTTGCTAGTCTCTTTGAAAATCCAAAAGAATGAAGAGAACACATCACATGTATTCTACCGAATTAACTATATAGGTTCTCACATCGAATTCCTTCATATAAGATGAGTAGTGACAAACACGAATGCATTCTAATATATTCTTTTGAACTTAATCCTACTGCCCTGCCAACTGACAAGTTTCAATTGACAGAGGAGCATGATCAAGCTCAAAACAACATCTTAGAAATGCATTCCCGTTTGTCACACTCATCTTATACAAAGGAATTCGATGTGAGAACCTATATAGTTGATTCAGTATAATACAAGACGTGTTCTCTCAATTCTTTCGAGTTTTCAAAGAGACTTGCAAACCTTTACACTAAGTATAAGACACTTCAATGCCAACATTCTCAACAAACTACCATGAATTATACTTAATTCCAACAAAATAAAGACACTACATAATTATACTACCTAAACATCTTCATCTAGCAAAATCAAACTCTTGAGAATATATTTAGATGGTCTTAGCAACGAAACATCCAATTCGATCCTCGAGAACATGTTGTGCTGACCAAATATCGAGAACATGCTCCTCACGTCGTCGTCATTAGTGAGCATCATCCGGCTGAACTGCAATCTCCCGACTGAGCGATCGATGGACGTTGATACCCAATGTCTTCCGTCATCCTTGTATCTTTGTGGTTGAGTGGTTAGTTGATTTGATCCAGTTGATCCTTCATATTTTTTAACGTGACATCGACCCAAACCTTGAACAAATTGGGCTTTCCACCGTTGAAGCAGACTTCAGCTAACATTGTGTTCGGATCTACTAAATAAATGTCCATTGCTTCAGATCTACACCATAAGAAATTAAAAACAATCAATGAAAAACTCATTCAAACATTTCATAAAACACTTGGAGTGCAAAATATACACAACCTAAAACTAAAAACTACAACATAAACATGCGAACATCTAAACATTCAATCAACATAAGTGGTTGTTGTTCTGATGTATAACAGAACGCAACGTGAGTTAAGTCACGTTGACTAAATCCGAGCGTGAGTCAACTCATGTTGGCTATCAACGTAAGTTAAGTCACGATGGATATACCTAGTGTGAGTTAACTCACTTGGGGATTATTTTTGAAAGACTGGGGAGGGAATGAGAAAAACTCATTGGGAAAAAAAGTAATATTCTTAAAAGTGTTATTGTACGGGCCTTTTAGGCCCGATCAAATAATCATTTGGGTTCTCCAACGCCAAGGCCCATTAGGAACATGTCAATATGACCCAATAAAGGTTGAAGTTAAGGTCCATCGAGGTGACCACGCCGTCAGGCCACATGATGCAGCACATGATTTGACCTCATACACCACCTCATAAAATGTAGCACCTCGGAGTGGTGAGTAAGATAAGATGACATCCTTTTGTGATATACTAGCTAGGAACCACCTCGTTCCACCAGGATACCAATTTGGCGCCTACGTGCTCCACTACCTTAAAGAATAACAAACTTATGAATAGATGTCAAATCGCACCTATATACAGGGACCTCATTTGAACCGGATAGGCGTCTTGCCTATCACAGGTTTGATTATACTAAGGACACATTTAGATATGCATGATTTGTTCTTACTTACATGGGATTCACTTAAACCAAAGAGGCGTCTCCACCTATCTCGGGTTTGGTTACTCTGATACCTCAATTAACTTTGTAAAAAACCGCACTAAAGCTAAGGACAAAACATAACAACAAACAAGGAGTCTCACAACATTGTGACTTAACTCACGTTGGTTATCAACGTGAGTTAAGTCACGATGGTTATACCGAGCATGAGTTAACTCACTTGGGGGTTATTTTTGAAAGTCTGGGAATGGAATGAGCAAAACTCATTGGAAAAAAAATAATTTTCTTAAAAGTGTTAGGGTACGGGCCTTTTAGGCTCGAACCAATAATTATTTGGGTCCTCCAACACCAAGGCCCATTAGGAACATGTCAATATAACCTAATAAAGGTTGAAATTAAGGTCCATCGAGGTGACCACGTCGTCAGGCCACGTCATGCAGCACAAGATTTGACCTCATACACCACCTCATAAAATGTAGCACCTCTGAGTGGTGAGTAAGATAAGATGACATTCTTTTGTGATATACTAGCTAGGAACCACCTCGTTCCACTAGGATACCAATTTGGAGCCTACGTGCTCCACTGCCTTAAAGCATAACAAACTTATGAATAGATGTCAAATCATACCTATATACAGGGACCTCATTTGAACCGGATAGATGTCTCGCCTATCACAGGTTTGATTATACTAAGGAAACATTTAGATATGCATGATTTGTTGCTACTTACATGGGATTCACTTAAACCAGATATGAGTCTCCACCTATCTCAAGTTTCGTTACTCTGATATCTGGATTAACTTTGTAGAAATCTGCACTAAAGTTAAGGACAAAAGATAACAACAAACAAGGAGTCTCTCACCGGATACATCTTTATAAAACAATCACCAAGTATCCAATTACCAATTAGATGCACAAGTTCACACCAAAATATTGCCACATACGACATTTCATGTGTATGCAATGCCACCTAGTGATTTCACCCACCATTTTATTCTTGATTTTAAATCAAACACCAGAGTTAATTCTCGATCTTAAACCCTGTTGGAACAAAATGTGTTTAACAACTCTCTTATAAATTAAGGGGAAATTGTTGAAACATTTATGTGTAAACATATATCTCTTTATGGTTTTGATGATAACAAAGTGTTAAAGAGAAAATTGGTTATTTGCTAATGCTTTGTTCAAGTGATTTCAGAACCACGTGTTTATGGATTGGAAACTAATAATGGTTATGAAAGAACATGCTAAGAGCAAGAAAGGAAAGCAAAGAAGCAATGTTGCAAAGCTAGAAGGAAACAGGGTCTGAAGAAGTGCTCCTGAAGAAGTGCTCCTAAACTGGGTGCTTCTGAAGTGGTCCTGAAGTGGTGCTCCTGAAGTGCAGCTTCTGAGTCTGAAGGCAGCTCTTGAAGTCTGGGTGCTTCTGAAGAAGTCAACGCAGAGTCAACATCTGAAGACCAGCTTCTGATCCTGAAGCCAGCTTCTGATCCGTACAAGGCAGCTTCTGATGCACTGTTCACACAGAAGCTTCTGAAGCTGATGTGGCTTGGAAAGTGACCAGTACTATGCGCATTTAATGCCTGGATGTGTTAGAACAACTCAATGGAATAGTTGTCTCCCTGACCCAAACATTCTCCAGCTTTTAAGGTAGGCCATTTCAAAAATGGCTGCTGCTCTGTTTTGTTTGAAAAAGTGCAGCACACATTTGCAGAAATCCTAGCTCAAAATGCAACGGCTCTTTCCTCAAATCAAGCAAATCTTCAACAGCTATATTTCATCTATAAAAGGAAGAAGATTTGAAGAAGAAATTTGTCTAAGACTCTTGAAACAAATTGCTGAACCTATGCTCTGTTTTCTTTGTCAAAACTGTCAAGTTCATAAAAACTCTTAGAAATTCTTTAGTCTTGTAACTTAGAATTTCTTAAGGTTAAGAGTCTTAACCTGTGTTGTATTAAGAGAACACCTTTGATATTTTATCAAGTGTTCATCCCAAACTCATTTACTTGTAAACCAGTTTGGTCCCTAAAGTCTCAGTCTGTATACTGAGCATTTGTAACCTCATTCCTTTGTGGTCTGAGTCAGAAGCCTCTTGACTTAGTATCTTGAGCATTGAGAAGTCTCTTGACTTAGTGTCTTGAGCATTGGAAGCCTCTTCCTTGGTGGTTGAGCATAGAAGCCTCTTTCTTTGTGATTGAGCAACTGGAAGTCTCTTCCTTAGTGGTTGAGCAAAGTGTAATCTTCTGATTATAGTGGAACTCTCTTGTTGAAAAACAAGGGGACTGGACTACTTCTCACATTGAGAAGGAACCAGTATAAATTCTGTGTGTCTCCCTTTACCTTTGTCTTTTCATTATTTGAACCGCTGCATAACTCTTGATAATTGTTCAGAACTGATTCATATCAGCTTTTGAACTTAACCATAAGTTTTGAAAAGAAAAGATCTTAGTTTTTGAGCCACACAATTCAACCCCCCTTCTTGTGTGTGTGTTTTTCTCACCTTCAGTTGGTATCAGAGCTTCGGTTCTGATATTAACACTTAACAGTGTGTCAGTCTTGATCCTGAGAAAAACATGTCTGATAATGAAGATTCACATCCTCCTCCTCCACCTCCTCCTAGACATACATCTGTTCAATATGATTATGGCACTGATGAGAGAAAATCCAGGTCACACAATAAACCCCCAATGTTTACCGGTGATCCTGAGAAGTTCTCATGGTGGAAAAGCAAAATGTACAGCCATATCATTGGTATAGATGATACTCTATGGGATATTATTGAAGATGGAATCTCAATACCAGTGGATGAAGAAGGTGTTGCTGTCAACAGAAGAGCTCTGAGTGATGCTGAGAGGAAGATATATAGAAAGCACCATAATGTCAGAGGCATTATTGTGGATTCACTACCTCACTCAGAGTATCAGAAGCTGAGTGACAAGTCAACTGCTAAAGCCATATTCACATCCCTCTGCTCTAACTATGAAGGTAATAAGAAGGTTAGAGAAGCTAAGGCAAACATCCTTGTTCAGCAATATGAACTGTTCAGAATGAAAGAGGATGAAAATATTGAGACTATGTTCTCAAGATTTCAGACTCTGGTTTCTGGACTTCAGATTCTGAAGAAGAGTTATACCACAGCTGATCATGTGAACAAACTCTTAAGAAGTCTGCCATCCAAATGGAGACCTAAAGTGACTGCTATTGAGGAAGCTAAGGATCTTAATACTTTAAGTATTGAGTATCTTATAAGCTCCCTCAAAGTGCATGAACTGGGACTCAATGAGGATGAGTCTGTTAGAGAACCAAAAACATTAACTCTGAAGTCTAAAAGAAAGCCTGCTAAAGCTTTGAAAGCTATTGAATCTGAAGAAGAGTTTCCTGAGGGAAATTCTGCTGAAGATTCAGATGCTGATGAGCTTGCAATGCTTTCTAAAAGGCTTCAGTATCTGATGAATAGAAAGAAAAAAATTCTCTAACAGAAGCAGTAACTTTAGAGGATCTGGTTCTGGTTCAAAGAGGGATATCTAGAAGGAAAGCTGCTACAACTGCAAAAAGCCTGGCCACTTCATTGCTGATTGTCCTGATCTTCAGAAAGAAAAGTCTAAAGAGAAAGCAAGGAAGTCCAGCTCAAAATCCAGCAGTTTCAGAAACAAGCTTAAGAAGAGTCTCATGGCAACATGGGATGATCTGGATAATGAGTCAGAATCTGATGAGGACGAAGCAAACCTGGCCTTGATGGCAACTGCATTTTCTGATGCAGAATCATGCTCAGATTCTGATGAATAAGATGAGGTATACTCTGAACTCTCTAGATCTGAATTGATTGAAACAGTTAATGATCTTATGAGTCATCTTAAGAGCAAGTTAAAAGAAATTAAATCTTTGAAAAATCAAACTAACTTGCTGTCTGAGGAAAATCTTAAACTTCAGAATCAAATTTTTGAATATGATGAAGAAGTTGAAGAACTCAGAAAAGAGGCTCATAAGAAATCTGAAGAGGTTCCTAATGAACAGGAAATAGCTCTTCAAGATTTCATGTCAACTGGATTCAATAGAACAAAAATTGCCTCTATGATGTATAATATGATCAGAAACAAAGGTGAAGGCATTGGCTATGATTCATTTAAACCTTCAAATGAATTAAACTCACCTTCATGTTCTGAAGATATTTTAAAAGGCAATGGTATATGCTTTGTGCCTGCTTCTGATAACTCAGAGAAGTTGAAAGTATCAGAATCTGAGACTAAGTCTGAAGTTCTGAACAACTCAGACTCTGAAGCTTCTGAACCAAAAGGTAAGATGAAGGCAGATGTTAAAATCCTGCCTAAATCTAAGCCAAAAGGTCCCAAGCCTAAGAGTAAGAGGAAATCAGACTCTGAACCTGATAATGTTCAGAATCTGAAGTGTTCAGAACCTGGAACTAGTAAGTCTCAGAATCTGAATAAATCTGATTCAAACTTTTCAAAGACTGGGTTCATTAAAACTTCAAAATCTATTAAACCAGTCAATACAAAACATTTTCAACCTCAAAAGGTTAAGCAAAGCAAGCAAAAGCAAACCAATCAGTTTTCTGCTTCTAACTGTTTTAAGAAAGGCAAAACTGAAGCTTGCCTTGTGCCTAAAGTAAACAAAGTGAGAATTCTGAAGAGATCAGAACCAAAGTGTTCAATGGTTCAAACTCTAATGGACTCAGAACCAAAGACCTTCAAGTCTCAGGTTCTGAAGAAATCTGAGTTCAAACCTTTGAGAACTCAGGTTCTGAAACTCAGACTTATTCAAGATATAAGGATCCATATCCTAAGCATCAGAACAAGTCTGAACATCATAACTTCAGACACAAGTTGAAAAAGCCAAAACCTTTCAGGACTAACCCCAAAGGACCCATGAAAATCTGGGTACCTAAGTCTGAGATAATTTCAATTGCAGATATGCTTAACATCCAAAGAAAAGGAAAGGTCTTGGTACCTGGACAGTGGATGCTCGCATCATATGACAGGGGACAAGTCTATGTTCCAAACCCTGACTCTGAAAGAGGGAGGAACTGTGGGGTTTGGAGGAAGTCAGAAAGGAAAGATCATTGGTACTGGTAAGATAGGTAATTCTTCCCTGTACATTGATAATGTTTGGCTGGTAGATGGACTCAGACATAATTTACTTATCATAAGTCAATTATGTGATAGTAATTATGAAGTCCTGTTCAATAAGAGCACATGTACTGTAATCAGTAACAAAGATAAGTCTGTAGTGTTCAGAGGCAGCAGGAAAAACAATGTTTACAAAATTAATTTTTCTGAATTGATTCAGCAGAAGGTAATTTGCCTTCTGTCTGTGAGTGATGAGAAATGGGTCTGGCACAAAAGGCTGGGACATGTTAACTGGAGACTTATCTCTAAGCTTAGCAAGTTACAGCTGGTCAGAGGCCTACCCCAGATTGATTATCACTCAGATGCACTGTGCAGTGCATGCCAAATTGGAAAGTTTTCAAAAACTTCTTTTAAATCTAAGAACATTGTTTCCACCTCTAAACCTCTAGAACTCCTTCACATTGATTTGTTTGGTCCTGTTGGAATAGCTTCAATCAATGGGAAGAAGTATGGACTTGTAATTGTTGATGATTACAGTAGGTGGACTTGGGTTAAATTCCTCAGAAGCAAAAATGAAACATATGATGTGTTTTTCAAATTCTGAAAACAAGTACAAACTGAAACTGATTTGAAAATTTTAAAAATCAGAAGTGATCATGGTGGGGAATTTGAAAATGAACCTTTTGAAAATTTTTGTGAAGATCATGGAATTCTCCATGAGTTCTCATCTCCTAGAACTCCACAACAAAATGGAGTTGTAGAGAGAAAGAACAGGTCTTTACAAGAAATGGCCAGAACCATGATCCATGAGTCTAAAATTGCTAAGTACTTTTGGGTAGAAGCTGTAAACACAGCATGTTATATTCAGAACAGGATCTACATCAGACCCAATCTGAATAAAACAACATATGAATTATTTAAAGGAAGAAAACCAAGTATTTCTTATTTTCATCAGTTTGGTTGTACATGTTACATACTAAACAATAAGATCTACCTAAAGAAATTTGATGCCAAGGCTCAAAAGGGTACCTTTTTAGGATATTCAGAGAGATCTAAGGCATACAGGGTGTATAATTCTGAAACACATGTTGTTGAAGAAGCTATACATATTAGGTTTGATGATAAGAAGCCTGGTAATGAAATACCAGAGCTGGTTGAGAGTTTTGCAGATGTCAGAATCTCAGAAGAACCTTCAGAAGCTGAACGTAGTTCAGAGTCTGATGAAGGTTCAGAAGCTGAAAACAATGAAGAATCTGAGAAACTCTCTGATAATGAACAAGGAGAAGTGATCAGAAACAAGGCTAGATTAGTAGCTCAAGGGTACAGCCAGCAAGAAGGAATAGACTACACAGAAACTTTTGCTCCAGTAGCAAGACTGGAAGCAATCAGGTTACTTCTTTCTTATGCTGTTAATCATGATATCATCTTGTATCAAATGGATGTTAAGAGTGCTTTCTTAAATGGTGTAATTTCTGAAGAAGTGTATGTAAAATAACCTCCTGGTTTTGAAGATGCTAAATATCCAAATCATGTTTTTAAACTTAAGAAGTCTTTGTATGGTCTAAAACAAGCTCCCAGAGCTTGGTATGAAAGGCTAAGCAACTTCTTAATTAAAAATAATTTTGTAAGAGGTCAAGTTGACAATACACTTTTTAGGAAAACTGTTAAGAAAGAAATCTTAATTGTGCAAATATATGTGGATGATATCACATTTGGTTCTACTAATGCCTCCCTTTGCAAGGAATTTTCAAAGTTAATGCAGGATGAATTTGAAATGAGCATGATGGGTGAGCTGAAATTCTTCTTGGGAATTCAAATCAACCAATGCAAAGATGGTGTCTATGTTCATCAGTCCAAATACACTAAGGAGCTTCTGAAGAAGTTTCAGCTGGATGATTGCAAGCTGATGACAACACCTATGCATCCCACCTGCACCTTAAGCAAAGAGGACAATGGCTCTAAAGTAGATCAGAAGCTGTACAGAGGTATGATAGGTTCTCTCCTATACTTAACAGATTCTAGGCCAGATATTTTATTTAGTGTATGTCTGTGTGCCAGATTCCAATCAGATCCTAGAGAATGTCATATGACTGCTGTCAAGAGAATCTTCAGGTATCTGAAAGGAACAACTAATTTGGGACTTCTGTATAAGAAATCTCTAAATTATAAGCTAGTTGGATTATGTGATGCTGACTATGCTGGGGACAGGATTGAAAGAAAATCCACCAGTGGTAACTGTCAGTTTCTTGGTGAGAATCTGATATCCTGGGCCAGCAAGAGACAAGCAACCATTGTTTTGTCAACAGCAGAACCAGAATACATCTCAGCTGCAAGTTGTAGCACACAACTGCTCTGGATGAAACATCAATTAGAGGATTATCAGATTCATGCAGATAATATTCCTATTTATTGTGATAATACTTCTGCAATATGTCTGTCTAAAAATCCAATTCTGCATTCTAGAGCCAAGCACATAGAATTAAAACATCATTTTATAAGAGATTATGTTCAGAAGGGTGTTTTAGATATTCGGTTCATTGATACTGATCATCAATGGGCTGACATATTCACAAAACCCCTAACAGAAGAAAGATTCAATTTTATTAAAAAGAATCTGAACATGCATTTTATCTCTTGAAAATGTGCTTGAATCTGAATGAAATCCTTGATTCTAAGTTTATCATAAGCTAAGACTTATCAGACACTCACCTTCTGAGAGTCTGAATAAAGTTAAGCCTGAAAAACTTCAGAGTCTGAAGGATCAGAACCTGGATTTTCTGACTTCTGAATCTGATAAAAATCTAATGTTGGTCAGAATCTGATAAGTATAGCTATGGGCAATGATGATTAAAGCTTTGAAAGTTATACTGTAATCCTCCCAAAGTCATCAATTTAAAAATGTGATTTTCTTCTCTGATATTAAATGCTAAAATTGCTTGACAAACAATTTTCAGTTAGTATCAGTCTGTTTTCAAACTATTTAGCACATACACATTTTTTTTTAAAATGCCCAAAGTGTATTAGACATGTTCAGTTGTTAAAAATGTTTTAATTTGGTATCAGACTTTGAGATAAACCTTCATTTATTTTGAAATCAGGTTCTGATACAAGTTCAGCAATATTAAAACTGTATTTTGGTATCAGACTCTGAAATAAAATCCTCAATTGGTATCAAGCTCTGATATAACTTTTCAGTTGGTCTATGATCAGAACTATTTTGTTTTAAAGATGAGCTAGACCTGCTCTGATACCTATGTTGTGTATGCTTTGCTCTGATACTGAACCATTTGTACTGAACAAGTCATGTCTGAACACAGAATGACCTGATCAGAAGCTCTAAACCTTTTTTTTTTGCTTCTAAACAACATTCTATTTTTAATGCAAGTCATATACTCATTGAAAATCAAGTATGCTCTGATGCTCATCTTTGCTGCTTGATTATCCATATGATTGATATCTCACAAATTTCTTGTTCAACCCCCCCAATTCTGAATCCTTTTGAAATGTTTTCAAACTCTTTAAAAAGGGGGAGATTGAACTGCTCTGATACATGTTTTCAAACTCTTTTAAAATCCTTTTCTGCTCTGATACAGATGTTTTCAAACTCTCTTGACAAAGGGGGAGAAATTTTGTGTGTTGGGGGAGTAAGTAAAACTTTTTGTTGATGACAAAAGGGGGAGTAAGGTAAAACAAGTATTAAAGCACCTGAGCCAACAATATAAGTTAAAATTCTATCAGTATATTAAGTTATGAAAGGGGAGTACAAGGTATTAAAGCCTGAGGCTCTGAACATAAGTTAAAGCTCAGTTAAAGCTCTGATACTGATTGAATCTAACTTATGAGAACTGCTTTTTAACTCTTAGCCTCTGAATTGAAAGTCTGGCTCTGATACCATTGTGTGAGATATATTACTCTTAGTGAGTAAACTGAATTTAAAATAACTTGGATAAGACTCAGGGAGCTTACAAAACTCATCCTGTGGATTATCAGACTTAGGGGGAGAGCTTACAAACCTCAGAACCTGAAGTCAGCAAGTTATTTAAAACTCTGAGTGTTAATTTCACTATATTGTTTTAAGTTAAGCTTAATTAACTTGGATAAGAATCAAGGGGAGCTTACAAACCTAACCTTGAGGATTGTCAGACCTAGGGGGAGCTTGCAAACCTCTCCTGAAGTCAGATTGTTAATTAAACTTAACAACAATTCTGAAATTTTCACATTTGTGCTTTTAACTGAACTTAATTAACTTGGATCAAACTCAGGGTGAGCTTACAAACCTCACACCCTGTAGTTAACTTGTTAATTAAGTTAACAACAATTTTCTGATTTAATACTTATGTTTGTCATCATCAAAAAGGGGGAGATTGTTGGAACAAAATGTGTTTAACAACTCTCTTATAAATTAAGGGGAGATTGTTGAAACATTTATGTGTAAACATATCTCTCTTTATGGTTTTGATGATAACAAAGTGTTAAAGAGAAAATTGGTTATTTGCTAATGCTTTGTTCAAGTGATTTCAGAACCACGTGTTTATGGATTGGAAACTAATAATGGTTATGAAAGAACAAGCTAAGAGCAAGAAAGGAAAGCAAAGAAGCAATGTTGCAAAGCTAGAAGGAAACAGGGTCTGAAGAAGTGCTCCTGAAGAAGTGCTCCTGAAGTAAGTGCTCCTGAACTGGGTGCTTCTGAAGTGGTCCTGAAGTGGTGCTCCTGAAGTGCAGCTTCTGAGTCTGAAGGCAGCTCCTGAAGTCTGGGTGCTTCTGAAGAAGTCAACGCAGAGTCAACATCTGAAGACCAGCTTCTGATCCTGAAGCCAGCTTCTGATCCGTACAAGTCAGCTTTTGATGCACTGTTCACACAGAAGCTTCTGAAGCTGATGTGTCTTGGAAAGTGACCAGTACTGTGCGCATTTAATGCCTGGATGTGTCAGAACAACTCAATGGAACAGTTGTCTCCCTGACCCAAACATTCTCCAGCTTTTAAGGTAGGCCATTTCAAAAATGGATGCTGCTCTGTTTTGTTTGAAAAAGTGCAGCACACATTTGCAGAAATCCTAGCTCAAATTGCAACGGCTCTTTCCTCAAATCAAGAAAATCTTCAACAACTATATTTCATCTATAAAAGGAAGAAGATTTGAAGAAGAAATTTGTCTAAGACTCTTGAAACAAATTGCTGAACCTGTGCTCTGTTTTCTTTGTTAAAACTGTCAAGTTCATAAAAACTCTTAGAAATTCTTTAGTCTTGTAACTTAGAATTTCTTAAGGTTAAGAGTCTTAACCTGTGTTGTATTAAGAGAACACCTCTGATATTTTATCAAGTGTTCATCCCAAACTCATTTACTTGTAAACCAGTTTGGTCCCTAAAGTCTCAGTCTGTATACTGAGCATTTGTAACCTCATTCCTTTGTGGTCTGAGTCAGAAGCCTCTTGACTTAGTATCTTGAGCATTGAGAAGTCTCTTGACTTAGTGTCTTGAGCATTGGAAGCCTCTTCCTTGGTGGTTGAGCATAGAAGCCTCTTTCTTTGTGATTGAGCAACTAGAAGCCTCTTTCTTTGTGATTGAGCAACTAGAAGTCTCTTCCTTAGTGGTTGAGCAAAGTTTAATCTTCTGATTATAGTGGAACTCTCTTGTTGAAAAACAAGGGGACTGGACTACTTCTCACATTGAGAAGGAACCAGTATAAATTCTGTGTGTCTCCCTTTACCTTTGTCTTTTCATTATTTGAACCGCTGCATAACTCTTAATAATTGTTCAGAACTGATTCATATCAACTTCTGAACTTAACCTTAAGTTTTGAAAAGAAAAGATCTTAGTTTTTGAGCCACACAATTCAACCCCCCCTTCTTGTGTGTGTGTTTTTCTCACCTTCAAACCCAACACCATATTTTATTCTCGATCTTAAACTGAGCACCTTAACTGACTATGAATGCATGGACCCCATATATAGACTTGACAATGCACACCAAACATACTCATCATTGTTATACAATTTACACCATCATATAACATACATCACCAATTCATCACCAATTGCATTGTCAACTCAATAAGGCCGCACATTACAATTCAGGTAATCAAACATCACATCATCATCATCATCATCACATTCATTCATTCATCCTCGTAACATAAGCAACATGCAAAACATCTTCGTTTTACTTCATTATCAAAGTCCGTCTCCAATTAATTCACCTATAAGCCTTCCTATACTTATGTCCAAGTTAATCAATCATAAACATCATCATTAAACACGTATTAATCATATTAAGGGTTTCGAAATCATTCAAGTGCATTGGGTACCTCAAAAAGTCACAAAATTAGGGTTTTGCCACACTGCACAAGGCGCACGGTCGTGCTCCAGGGGCGCACGGTCGTGTGTCCCAAGTACGAGGATCATACACGCTCCATGCCACAGGGGTGTATGGTCGTGTGTGGTCACCAGCACATGATTTTCCAATTTTTGCATTTTTACGTAAAAATACCGTTTTCAACATCGTGAAGATTCAGCAACGACGGCGGTAACACAATCCGATACGCTACAAGTCTAACCCTCTCAACAATCTGATAAGGACCAACAAAATGCGGCGTCAATTTCTTCGACTTCAAAGCTCTACCAACTCCCGTAAGTGGATTCACTCTCAAAAACACATGATCACCAACTTGGAATTCTAACTCCTTCCTCCTCTTATCATGATAACTCTTCTGCTTACTCTGTGAAGCCTTCATCTTCTCCTGAGTCATCTTAACATTTTCATAGTCTGCTGAACTACTTCCGGTCCAATCAAAGCACTCTCACCTTACTCATACCAACACACCGGTGTCCTACACCTCCTTCCATACAACACTTCAAAAGGTGTCATACCAATACTCGAATGAAAACTGTTGTTGTAAGTAAACTCAATCAACAGTAAACATTCACTAAAACTTACTCCTTGCTCCAACACACAAGCTCTCAACAAATCTTCCAAAGACTGAATAGTCCTCTTTGACTGACCATCAATTTGAGGATGATAAGCATAACTCATTCTCAACTTCGTTCCCAAAGCTTCTTGCAAACTCTCCCAAAACTTCGACGTAAACCTCTGTTGGATATTTGGTTGTTGGCTTCATGTTTGCTAAAACCAAATATACAAGCAGCTGTGCGTCTTCAGAAGCTAGAAGCAGAACTTCAGAAGCTGAACGTCTTCAGAAGCAGAAACTTCAGAAGCACTGTTCAGAAGCTGAACTTCAGAAGCACTGTTCAGAAGTTGAACTTCAGAAGCACTATTCAGACGCTGAACTTCAGACGCACTGTTCAGACGCACTATTCAGACGCTGACCTTCAAACGCAGAACCTTCAGACGCAGACCTTCAGAAGCACTTCTGCATAAGTACCTTCAGAAGCTGGTTTTTTCTGTGTTCCTGTTTTCGCGCCTGGAGTGTATATTTTCTCGCCCGATCGTTTGAAGATTTGTTTGAGGAATTCTCCTTGCTGCGTGAGTTTCTAGAAGGAAGAATTTTTGCGTGAGATATTTTCTGAAGATTGGTTTCTTTTATTTGTGATTATATTTTCAAAGAGATCTTTGGAAAATATATTTCTGAAGAATATTTGCTTCTATATGTTTCTAAAGAATTTTGGAAATATATCTTTGAAGAATATTTGGTTCAATTATATGTTGCTGCTGAAGACTATAAATAGAGGACGCTGCTATTGAAGAAACTCAACCAAAACCAAAGCAAGTATTGATAGAGTTTTATTTGGTTTTGAGTCTGTTAGTTGAGAGCTGTGTGCTCTCTTTTGTATACCACTCTATTGTTTAGAGTTGGTTTGTTTTATTGAGTTGTAATCACTTGAAGCTTTTACGCAAAAGTGACTGTTTATGTCTTTGGAGTGTATCTCCTACTTAGTTGTTTGTTTTTAGAGTCTGATATCACTGGGGCAGTGATTGACTGAGGGAAGTTAGATGGGATCTCAGGTCTAGGAGTTCCTAGGTTGAAATAAATACGGGTAGTAGCTAGGTGATAAGTTGTAAACTGGGAGATTGCTGAGAACTTAGAACTAGGACTATCATAATGGATTTCCTTCTTGGCTTGGTAGCCTCCAGACGTAGGTGTGTTGGTCACCGAACTGGGTTAACAAATATCCTGTGCACTTTTACTTTATGTCCTTTATTTCTGTCTGTTTTGTCTTGTTTCTGAACTACTGTTTTACGTTGCAATTTTGTACTCTGTTCTACTTTGTTTTATGAACAGCATCAGGTCCTGCCAGAATTTCAATTGGTATCAGAGCAGGCACCCTGCCTGTTTTAGGGTGAGCTCTAGGGAAGGTTTTTTCTGGCAGAATGGACAAGGAATGAGGATTTGTGAACAGACCACCTCTGTTGGATTGTACCAACTATGAATATTGGAAATCACGCATGAGTGCTTTCCTTAAATCAATAGACAGTAAAACCTTGAAAGCAGTTCTGAAGGGTTGGGAACATCCTGTTGTGCTTGACAAAGATGGAAAAAAGACAACTGAGTTAAAACCAGAGGAAGAGTGGTCCAAGGTAGAAGATGAATTAGCTCTTGGAAACTCCAAGGCCTTGAATGCTTTATTCAATGGAATGGACAAAAATATGTTCAGACTGATCAAGCAGTGTACTGTAGCTAAGGATGCTTGGGAGATTCTCATAACTACTCATGAAGGCACATCCAAGGTAAAAATGTCCAGACTTCAACTTCTCACCACCAAATTTGAAAATGTCAAAATGTTGGAGGATGAGAACATACAGGATTTTTATATGAACGTGATGTACATGGCTAACTCATTTGATTCTCTTGGAGAAAGAATGTCTGATGAGAAGCTTGTGAGAAAAATACTCAGGTCTCTTCCTAAGAGATTTGACATGAAGGTAACTATCATTGAGGAAGCACATGACATCTCTAGTATGAAGGTTGAGGAATTGATAGGGTCTCTTCAAAATTTTGAAATAGCCTTCAACAACAGAACTGATAAGAAAGGGAAAGGTGTTGCTTTTGTAGCAGATGCTGATGATGTGGATGATGAAAGCACATCAGAAGCTCTTGTGATGCTTGGTAGACAGTTTAACAAGATTCTAAAGCAGACTGTCAGGAGATCCAATCTAAATGATTTGAAGATGACAAGAACTGATGAGAAAGGTAGTCATCCAAAGGTGTTCAGTGTCATGAGTGTGAAGAATATGGCCACATTAGGACAGTATGTGCAACATACCTCAAGAAACAGAAGAAAAGTTTGACAGTGTCTTGGTCTGATGATGACTCAGAAGGAGAAGTGAAGTATGATTATGCTAAGTGTGTCAATGCTTTAACTGGTAGATGTATGTCTGATGATGGAGTCAAGGTTTCAGAAGCACCATCAGGTTTTGAAACATCATCTGATACTGAGTCAAGTGATGGAGAACTGTCTTGTGAAGAATTGGCTACCTATTACAAAGAATTATACCTCAGAAATGAAGAAGTTTGCAAGCAGCTGGAAAATCAGAAGAAGACTATCAGTCAACTGCATGCTGAAAGAAGTGACCATTTAGCACAAATTTCTGATCCCAAAGATGAGGTAACCCAACTGAACTCTCAACTTGAACATATGAAGAAGCAAGTCAGAATGATGAATTCTGGTACAGATGTGTTAGAAGAGATATTGGAGAGTCAAAACCAAGGGAAACCAAATGGAATAGGGTTTGATGATAGGACCTTGAACAACAAACAACAAAATCCAGCTAAAAGGTTCATTGCAGCTGTTGAAACATTTGATCTAATAATAGGCAAACCTAAGTTAGAACATCAGAACAAACCTCAGGGATCTAAGAGCAGGAGGTCATCTCGTTCTTGGGTATGCCATTATTGTGGTAGAAAGGGGCATATAAAACCGTTTTGTTTCAAACTGTATGGATATCCACAACCTCATGTTCAACCAAAGGCCAGCCATACATGTGTTCAAGTTAGAAAAGAATGGAAAACCAAGGTTGTTGATACTAGTCTTATAGCTCACACCTCTCTAAAAGCATCATCAAAAGGAGAAGAGATTAAGTTGTGGCACCAGAAGCTTGGTCATTTAAACCCAAGAGGAATGAAGAAAGCCAGTCAAGAAAAGTCTCCTGGAAAGTCTGCCTGTAAGTCTGTTGCTGTGTCACCTTCTGACTGTTCACAAGAGAAGGAGACTGATGAGCATTCCCAGGATGTTGTGTTAGAGGACAAGTCAGTAAACAGTGAGAATGACAAAGATGCAGAAGAGTCTGAACCTGTGTCTGATCAAGAAGTTCAAGAAGTTAGTATTGATTTGATAAAGGATCAATCACAATTGCTGTTAATATAGATGATCTGGAGTCTGATGATGAACCCATTGGTAAAAGACTGGACCAAAGTGTTGGCAAGAGGCTGAAGAATAGGAAAGGAAAGGATGTTGCTGCTGCCAGTAAGCCTGCTCCTGTTACTAAGAAGAGTGCTGTTGTTGGACCATCTAAAGGCTGGAGCAAGGTGGTGGTCCCTGTCCCAAAGAAGAAGACACTAAAAATAAAGGAAGTGGATCCTAGTAAGTCTGAGGATAATGTTGAGCAAGATGTTCAAGACATCATGCCCTATGTTCAGTGTGCTGAGGGTGATGAAGATGTTACTAATATATTAGATGCCAAGCAATTTGAAAATTTGAGGGGCCAACTGGGCATTTGTCTTTTTTGAAGACTTTGCAGAGTCTGCTGTGTCTGATGCAGAGTCTGATGACAAATTTGCCTTCTAATGCTTAGTTAGTTTTTGATCTTCTGTGAAGACTGTGTGTGGGTACCATGTTTTTGTGATTCTGAACCTGTGATGGTTTTGATGATGGTACTGATGATGGTTCTGTGTGTGGTGCTGTGATGGATGTTTATAACCTCTGAATAATTTTCTGGGCGTGCTCCTGGTGATTACATGGTTGTTTTGTCAAAATTGTTTGGCTAAAAAGGGGGAGAAATGTTCAGAATACAGGGAGAGTCTCTGTCTCAGGGGGAGTATATGTGTTTCCTGATCTGGAAGTGTTTCCTGATTAAGTTCAGAATTGGAAGCTGATCTGTTTCAGGAGCTGTGTGTTTCAGGGGGAGTGTGTGTTTCAAAAGCTGTTGTTGAATGATATGTTTCAGGGGGAGTAGTGTGTGTCCTCAGAAGCTGCTGCTTTATGTGTAAAACGTAGTATTTTCCTTGTTAGATTTTGTTTGTGCCGCTACTGTCTCTGTTGATTTTTGGGTTACTACGTTTATGTTATGTTCTTCATGGTTGCGTAATTTTGATGTGTGAAGAATTTGCTTGTTGTATCTCTCTGTTCTCAAATTGATTTTAGCCAAAAATTTGCCAAAGGGGGAGATTGTTGGATATTTGGTTGTTGGCTTCATGTTTGCTAAAATCAAATATACAAGCAGCTGTGCGTCTTCAGAAGCTGGAAGCAGAACTTCAGAAGCTGAACGTCTTCAGAAGCAGAAACTTCAGAAGCACTGTTCAGAAGCTGAACTTCAGAAGCACTGTTCAGACGTTGAACTTCAGACGCACTGTTCAGACGCTGAACTTCAGACGCACTGTTCAGACGCTGACCTTCAGACGCAGAACCTTCAGACGCAGACCTTCAGAAGCTGGTTTTTTATGTGTTCCTGTTTTCGCGCCTGGAGTGTATATTTTCTCGCCTGATCGTTTGAAGATTTGTCTGAAGAATTCTCCTTGCTGCGTGAGTTTCTAGAAGGAAATTTTTTTGCGTGAGACATTTTCTGAAGATTGGTTTCTTTTATTTGTGATTATATTTTCAAAGAGATCTTTGGAAAATATATTTCTGAAGAATATTTGCTTCTATATGTTTCTAAAGAATTTTGGAAATATATCTTTGAAGAATATTTGGTTCAATTATTTGTTGATGCTGAAGACTATAAATAGAGGACGCTGCTATTGAAGAAACTCAACCAAAACCAAAGCAAGTATTGATAGAGTTTTATTTGGTTTTGAGTCTGTTAGTTGAGAGTTGTGTGCTCTGTTCTGTATACGACTCTATTGTTTAGAGTTGGTTTGTTTGATTGAGTTGTAATCACTTGAAGCTTTTAAGCAAAAGTGACTATTTATGTCTTTGGAGTGTGTCTCCTACTTAGTTGTTTGTTTTTAGAGTCTGATATCACTGGGGCAGTGATTGACTGAGGGAAGTGAGATGGGATCTCAGGTCTAGGAGTTCCTAGGTTGAAATAAATACGGGTAGTAGCTAGGTGATAAGTTGTAAAATGGGAGTTTGCTGAGAACTTAGAACTAGGACTATCATAGTGGATTTCCTTCCTGGCTTGGTAGCCTCAAGACGTAGGTGTGTTTGTCACCGAACTGGGTTAACAAATATCTTGTGCACTTTTACTTTCTGTCCTTTATTTCTGTCTGTTTTGTCTTGTTTCTGATCTACTGTTTTACGCTGCAATTTTGTACTCTGTTCTACTCTGTTTTACGAACAGCATCAGGTCCTGCCAGAATTTCAACCTCAGATCTCGATCTGACACAATGCTAGAAGGAACACCATGCAATCTGACAATCTGATCAATGTAGATCTCCGCCAACTTCGCTAAAGACATATTGATCTTCACGAGAATAAAATGCGCTGACTTCGTCAACCGATCCACAATCACCCAAATCGAATCACTACCCTTCACAATCTTCGGCAAACCGCTCACAAAATCCATCGACATACTATCCCACTTCCACTCTAGAATAAACAACGGCTGCAACATTCCTCCTGGCTTCTGATGTTCAATCTTAGACTTCTGGCATACCAAACAAGAATAAACAAACTCTGCGACATCCTTCTTTATTCCTGGCCACCAAAATAACTTCTTCATATCCTGATACATCTTTGTCGCTCTGGGATGAATACTCAAACTACTACGATGACCTTCATCCAAAATCTTACTCTTAAGCTTAGATACATCTGGTACACAAACTCAATCTCGGAACCTCAAAACTCCTCTTTCATCCAATATGAAGTCAACTTCTTTGCCTTGATTAGCCAAAACCAATCGATCTACAAGCTCCAAATCCACCTTCTGACCTTCTATGATCTCTTCCAAAATATTACTCGTCAGCTTCAGCATACCCAACTTCACACCATTCAGCGTCAACTCGCTAACCAAGCTTAAATCTCTGAACTGCTCCACCAACTCCAATTCCTTAACCATAAGCGCCGACATGTGCAAAGATTTCCTACTCAACGCATCTGCCACCACATTCGCCTTGCCTAGATGATAACTCAACTCAAAATCATAATCCTTCAAAAACTCCATCCAACGCCTCTGCCTCATACTCAACTCCTTCTGGTCGAACAGATACTTCCAACTCTTATGATCGCTGAACACTTCAAACCTCGAACAAAACAGATAATGCCTTTAAATCTTAAGAGCAAACACCGCTGCTGCCAATTCCAAATCATGGGTCGGGTAATTCCTCTCATGTATCTTCAACTGCCTAGAAGCATACGTTATAACCTTCCCGTTCTGCATAAGCACACCGCCCAATCCCATCTTAGAAGCATCACAATACCCAACAAACGATTCAGTTGCATTCGGCAAAACTAAAACAGGTGCAGACGTCAACCTCTTCTTAAGCTCTTGGAAACTCTCTTTGCACTTAGCATCCCAAACAAAAGCTTGACCCTTCCGAGTTAATTACGTCAATGGCAACGCCAACTTAGAGAAACCTTCAATGAACCTCCTATAGTAACCGGCCAAACCCAAGAAGCTTCTAATCTCAAAAACCGACTTCAGAATTTCCCAATGCAACACAACTTCAACCTTCGACGGATCAACCGTAATTCCACCTCTAAAAATAACGTGACCAAGGAAACTCACTTCCTGCAACCAAAACTCGCACTTCGACATCTTAGCATACAACTTCCTATCATTCAAGGTCTGCAACACAACTCTAAGATGCTCCGCGTGCTCTTCCTCAGACTTCAAATACACTAAGATATCATCCATGAACACCACCACAAACTGGTCCAAACAAGGATGGAAAATTCTGTTCATGTATTCCATAAATACACCAGGTGCATTAGACACCCCAAATGACATCACAAAATACTCATAGTGACCAGACATCGTTCATAAAGCTGTCTTCGGTATATCTTCTGCCTTAACCCGAATCTGATGATATCCAGACCTCAAGTCAAACTTGCTGAACACTTTAGCACCAACCAACTGATCCATCAGATCATCTATCCTTGGAAGAGGATATTTGTTCTTAATGGTCACCTTGTTCAACTGCCGCTAATCCACACACAACCTCATGCTACCCTCCTTCTTCTTAACCAACAACACTGGAGCTCCCCACTGCGAAACACTCGGCCTGATGAACCTCTTCTCCAACAACTCTTCCAACTGCTTCTTCAACTCGCTCAACTCGGATGCAGAAATCCTATACGGCGCCATCGACACGGGACTAGTTCCAGGAACTAATTCAATGCCAAACTCCACTTCCCTCTCAGGCGGTACATCAGAAATGTAATCCGGAAACACATCAAGAAACTCTTTCACATGTGCATTACTCTAACTTTGTTAGCTAATGGATGGATACTTTGTGATATTCAATTCATCAACTCGCTTAAAAGAAGTCATCAACATGGCATTCCATTATTAGATGCTTCATTCTTCTTCCACTAAATGAGATGTGTAATCTGTAAATTATTCTAAAAGAGAGATTTAATCATTACGATGAGTATCGTTCCATGTTAGTGATGTTTTCTGACCGGTCATCTTTCAATTATAACATTTAGGGTTAAATATGTATTTAGGTTCTGTAAAATTTAATTTTAGTCTCTATAAAATTTAACCTCAATTTTTATTCCTATAATACTTTTTGCTACCTCAAAAAAAAAAAACTTTTGCTAGTAATTTCAGTTTTTTGTTAAGTCAACTCATGTTTGACTAATAGAAGTTCACACAGCAATGCCACATTAATATTTTTAGTGAAAATATTAACAAGTGTCTTTAGGGCAATTTTTAAGCTTCTAAAAGTAGTAACTTTTGCATTAAAATTTTGTAGTTATAATTTTTACATGTGTTTTACTTATATTTTCAAGATAATTTTTTTTTATGGGTTTTTTAAACAATGCTCTTAATGACACTTGTTAGCAAAACCCTATTATTAAAGATGTGGTGGTTATTATTTTATTATTAAAATATTTTTGTATTAATTAAGAGGAGCGCTGCCATTAAACTTTCAACCAAACCCTCTTAATCACTTTCTCTTGAATTGGAAAAGTATACATGAGTTGATTTAACAGAATTTAAACGGTACTCATATTCTGGCCTTGATTCCAAAGTGCTCTAATGTTGATAACTTGGATAGTTATTGACCTGTAGCTTTAGCCAACTTTTAGTTCAAAATTATCATCAAAATTTAGGTTAATAGATTGGAAATTATTCCTCAAAAGATCATATCTAATCATCAAAGAGGGTTTGTCAAAGATAGGAGCATCTAAGATTGTATCCTCCTGTCTTCTTAAGCTGTCAACCAAATGGACAGAAAATTCTACCAAGGTAATGTTAGGAAGGCTTTTGACACACTTGATTGGGAATTTCTTATTCACGCGCTTCAAGCTTTTGGATTCAGTGAAATTTTCTGTAATTGGATTCTTACTATCTTGCGATCTGCTAAGTTGTCTATCTTGGTCAATGGCAGTATTGTTGGTTGTTTTAATTATACTAGGAGGGTTATACAAGGTGACCCCCTTAAGCTTATGCTTGGTTCACAAGGCACCACTTTCACCAGTCATATTTTATATGCTGATGATATCTTAAATTTTTGCAAAGGCTCAAAGAGGAACATTCAGTGCATATTAAGCAAATCTTTAGACTATATGGTGAATATTCTGTTTGGCATGTAAACTTAAGAAAGGGTAATCTTTATGTTGGATCAAGTAACCCTGTCGGAAGTACAATGCTTGCTCATGAAATTGGCTTTAACATGGTTGTTATATCTTTCAAATATTTGGGAATCCAAATTTTTAAAGGTAAACCTAAGATCAGTTACTTTAATGATATATGTTAAAGAATTAAAGTTAAAATTGCTACTTGGCAGGGAATTTTTCTGTCTATAATGGGTAGAGTTCAACTCATCAAGTTTGTTATTCACATTTTCTTTTTCAACTCACATTTTCTTTTGAAGCAACTTGATCAATGGTTTCAAAATTTCATATGGAGTGAAGATATTTCCACTAGAAAAGTCTGTACAGTTTCTTGCGCAACCTCTTGCTTGCCTTTCCAAGAGGGAGGCTTGGGCATCAAGTCATCTAGAAATTTGAATGATTCCGCTTTTTTACATCTTTGTTGGAAGCTTTTTAGTTCTAATGATGATTGGGAAATTCAGTGTAGGGCTTCTTAGGAACAATGTTACAATTTCTCATCGTATCAGCTCATCCATCTGGTTTAGTCTCAAACAGTGTATTACTGAGATTCAAGCTAATGCTCTACAGATCATTGGTAATGGTGCATGTTGTGAAAAACGATGTCAAGAACAAAGTATAATGGAAAAGGAATGGGAAAAACAAGAAGAACAACAAGGATTGGTTATAACTGCTATTCTTTACTTTCTCTTTAACAAGATTACAAGCGTTACAAGAATAACAAATAACCCTCTCACCCTAAATTAGGATTAGCCGTCACGTCTAAGATGAGAGACTAGTATGCTATTTATAATAAACCTAACATACTAACTAATGGGCTTTTTCACAATTACCCATTACAAGCTAACTTAGGGTACAAGCTAACTTAAACAATTGGACATAACAAACAGGCCCAATTCGATATGCTAACAAACCTAGCAATATCGTCTAATGCATGTTAGAACAACTTCGACTACAACACGCACTACTTCGACAGCAGCATGCGAACAAACTTCGACCTCATGCTTCGATCCCTGTCGAACCAGAAGCTACCCTAGAGTTCGTTCCAATATCTCACAAATCTCCACCTTGGAACAAACTCTAATATTAATGAACCAGCTAGCTTTCTTCATGCAGCTTTACCAACTGCATACAGTGGAAAAACTTGCAACTTGGCAATGTCTTGGTGATCATATCAGCAGCATTGTGATCTGTCGAAACCTTCAGCACTTGGACTTCTCCACGCTCGATTACTCCTCTGACGAAATGCAGCCTCACATCAATGTGCTTCGTTCGCTCATGATAGGCTGAATTCTTCGACAGATGTATTGCACTTTGACTATCACATTTAACAGTGATAGTTCGACCTTGAAGTTTCAGCTCCTTAGCAAAACCTTCAAGCCACAATGCTTCTTTCACAGCTTCAGTGAGGGCAATATACTCTGCTTCAGTAGTTGACAATGCTACAACCTTCTGAAGTGTTGCTTTCCAACTAATTGCCGTGCCGAACATAGTGAAAACATATCCAGAAATAGATTTTCTGGAATCCATACAACCTGCATAATCAGAGTCGACATATCCTTCGATTACTGCTTTACTATCTTCACCCAAGGCTCCACCATAAATCAGGACTCTGTTCAGAGACCCATTTATGTACCTTAGAATCCACTTCAATGCTTGCCAGTGAGCCTTTCCAGGATTCGACATGTACCTGCTTACAAGACTTACTGCATATGCTATGTCAGGTCTAGTACAAACCATAGCATACATCAAAGAACCTACTATATTAGCATATGGAATGCTATTCATATAAGCTCTTTCGTCATCAGTACTGGGACACTGATCTATACTCAGCTTGAATTGAGGGTTTGTCGGAGTCACAACAGGCTTTGAATTCGACATACCAAACTTGTAGAGAATCTTCCGTAGGTATGCCTCTTGAGATAAGCATAATTTCGACTGCTTTCTATCTCTTCGAATGTCAATCCCAAGAATCATGGATGCAGCTCCCAGATCCTTCATGTCGAATTCCTTATTGAGTTCAGCCTTCACCCTCATTACATCTTCGACATTGCTGCTTGCTATGAGAATATCATCCACATAAAGCAACAAAATAACAAATGAATTACCAGGTCGAAATCTGAAGTAAACACAGTGGTCGAACTGACTTCTAATGAAACTTATCCGTGCCATGAACTTGTCGAACCTCCTATTCCACTGTCGAGGAGATTGTTTCAGTCCATATAAAGATCTCTGTAGTTTGCACACATAATCTTCCTTCCCCTTCTCGACATACCCTTCAGGTTGCCTCATCAGGATTGTTTCATCTAGATCACCATACAAGAACGCAGTCTTTACATCCATTTGTTCCAGTTCAAGGTCGAACTGTGCCACCATGGCAAGCAACATTCGAATGGATCTATGCTTCACAACAGGAGAAAACACATCATTGAAATCGACACCTTCTTTCTGAGTGAAACCCCTAGCGACCAACCATGCCTTGTATCTTTTCGAAGCCACTCCTTCAATTCCTTCCTTAACTTTGAAAATCCATTTACAGCTGACTAACCTTGCTCCAACAGGTTTCTCGATCAGTTCCCAAGTGTTATTATCATGAAGAGATTTCATCTCATCATCCATGGCCTTCAGCCATTCAGTCTTATTTCGACTCCTTAGAACTTCCTTATAGTCTCTAGGTTCTTCATCTAGAACCTCACTTGCAGAGATTAAGGCATAAGCTATAAGATCTGCATATCCAAGTCTCTGAGGTGGCTTGATGACTCTTCTCTGCCTATCTCTTGCCAACAAGTAGTCATCAACAGTTTCCTCAACTTCCTCAGTATCTACTTCTTCTTCGACTTCATCTGGGATACGCAATTCAGCATCAACATGCTCCACCTCAACAGGAATCTCTCCCTGTTCCAGCTCTTCGACAGAAATTTCTGCACTTCGATCAACATCATCCGTTTTCTCGAAAGCCATTTCAGCTTCATTGAAAACTACATCTCGACTGGTGATACACCTCCTGTGACCTGGCTCTAGGCACCATAGCCTATAAGCTTTGACTCCTTCAGGGTATCCCATGAACATGCATTTTAGAGCTCTAGGTTTGACCTTGTCTTGCCTAATGTGAGCATAGGCTACGCAGCCAAATACTCTCAGTTTGTCGAGATCTGGTGGATGTCCCGACCAAACTTCTTCAGGTGTCTTCATATCTAACGCAGTCGAAGGACATCTATTTATCAGATATGCCGCTGTCGAAACAGCCTCAGCCCAAAACACCTTCTTTAACCCAGCACTAGTCAACATGCATCTAACTCTTTCCAAAATAGTTCGATTAAACCTTTCAGCCAAACCGTTTTGTTGTGGAGTACCTGCAGTAGTTCTGTGCCTTGCAATGCCAGAGGCAGCACAAAAACTGTCGAACGCCTCATTGCAAAATTCAAGGCCATTGTCGGTTCTCAACCTCTTAACCTTCCTGCCAGTTTGATTTTCGACCAGAGTCTTCCAACTTTTGAAATTCTCAAAAGTTTCATCCTTAGTCTTCTGGATGAATACCCATAACTTCCTGGAATAGTCATCAACTATGGATAGAAAGTACCTCGCTCCTGAATGTGATGGACACCTTGCAGGCCCCCAAAGATCAGCATGGATGTAATCAAGGGATCCATGTGTTCTTTGTTTACCTTTGTTGAACTTCACTCTACAAGATTTTCCAAGTACACAGGGTTCACAAAACTTCAGCTTTTCGACTTTGTCTCCACCAAGCAGATTTTGTTTCCCTAGTTCGATCAGACCCCTTTCACTGACATGGCCCAATCTCATGTGCCAAATTTCTGTCTTCGACAAAGGTTTCGTGGATGCAACATTTGTCGAACCACTTACAACTTCAGCCTCAAGGGCATACAAGCCTTGTTTCTTCACGCCTCTCAAGACTTCCTTCGACCCCTTCATGACTCTAAGGATACTTTTCTCTCCTTGGAAAACATATCCTTTCTTGTCGAATTCACCAAGAGAAATCAAATTCCTCTTCAAATCAGGTACATACCTAACTTCAGTCAATAACCTTATTGACTCATCATGGAGCTTGAATCTCACAGATCCAACACCAGCAATCTTGCAAGCTTTGTTGTTTCCCAGCAATACAGATCCACCATCTTGCTCACATAGTTCCTCGAACACGTCTTTGTTTGGGGTCATGTGCCAAGTGCAACCAGAATCCATAATCCACTCCTTCGTTGAGTCGCTGCTTGAGACCACAAGGACATCAGATGAGTCGAAATCATCTTGTGCAATGGCTACGTTGCCATTATCCTTACCTCCATGATCCTTCAGGCGTTCAGGGCACACCTTTCTTGTGTGACCCTCCTTCTTACAATGATAGCATCGAATACCAGATGCCTCGCCACTGTAAGACTTCTGCTGACTTTTACCTTTCTTCTTGTCGAACTTACCATCCTTTCGCAAGAATTTTCCCTTGACGGCCAAACCTTCACCAACAGTCGAAGGTTTATGCTCCTTTCGTTCGTTCAAGTCCTTCGAATACAGGGCTGATTGAACTTCTTCAAAGGTCAGGGACTCCCTTCCATACAAGAGAGTTTCTTTGAAGTGAGCATGTGTTCTGGGCAAAGCGCACAACAGCAACAGCGCTTGATCTTCATCATCGATCTTCACATCAATATTTTCCAGATCAAGAATCAGCTTGTTGAACATATCCAACTGCTCAGCCAACACTTTGTCTTCACTCATCTTGAATGAATACAAAGCCTGCTTCAGGTAGAGTCGATTTACCAGCGATTTGGTCATGTACAAACTTTCAAGTTTCACCCATTACCCTGCTGTCGTCGTCTCCTTTGATACCTGTCGTAGAACCTTATCACCAAGGCTCAGCAAGATTGCGCTGTGGGCTTTCTCTATCATGGCCGTCTTCTCCTTCTCCGTTAACGCAGCATCCATGGCTGCGACTCCCTTCAAAGCTTCTAAACAACCCTGCTGAACCAGTAGGGCTTTCATCTTCAAGCGCCACAGACCAAAATCGTTCACTCCGGTGAACTTTTCAATCTCATACTTTGTTGAAGGCATCTTCTCCACGCTCACCGCACCAATTTGTTGTGAAAAACGATGTCAAGAACAAAGTATAATGGAAAAGGAATGGGAAAAACAAGAAGAACAACAAGGATTGGTTATAACTGCTATTCTTTACTTTCTCTTTAACAAGATTACAAGCGTTACAAGAATAACAAATAACCCTCTCACCCTAAATTAGGATTAGCCGTCACGTCTAAGATGAGAGACTAGTATGCTATTTATAATAAACCTAACATACTAACTAATGGGCTTTTTCACAATTACCCATTACAAGCTAACTTAGGGTACAAGCTAACTTAAACAATTGGACATAACAAACAGGCCCAATTCGATATGCTAACAAACCTAGCAATATCGTCTAATGCATGTTAGAACAACTTCGACTACAACACGCACTACTTCGACAGCAGCATGCGAACAAACTTCGACCTCATGCTTCGATCCCTGTCGAACCAGAAGCTACCCTAGAGTTCGTTCCAATATCTCACAGTGCAAATATCAGATTTTGGACTGATAATTGGCTTGGGAGTCCATTGATTCAATTGTTGAACATTCCTTAGAATTTGGCTAGAACTTTGGATTCTAAACTTCAAGACATGATCAGTGATGGAAGTGCCATGGTTCCCTTATTTATTCACATAATTTCCCTGAAATTTCTCATCAAATCGATAATGTTACCATACCGATAGAGGACCAACAAGATTGTTTAATCTAGAAACATAATATTGATGGTTCTCTCGATGATAAATTCTCTTTCTTGCATATCAAGAAACATTCCAATCCAATTAATTAGGAAAAAATATCTGGCAAAATTACATTCATCCTTCTCACTTATTCATATTTTGGAGATTCAGTCACAATAGGCTACCCACAGATGATAATCTTTGGGGTAGAGCTTGTGTTAGTGTATCTCATTGTTGCTTCTGTTAGAATGCTTACGAGACTTCCTCACGTTTGTTGCTCAGTTGTCCTTTCTCCACTCAAATATGGGTCTGGTTTTCTCATATGATTGGCTATATCATTGATAGATCCTCTATAATTTCTTCACTTGTTTCCTGTAAGCATGATTGGAGTAACCTAGTTCACGATCTCATCCTTACTACTACCGTTACTCATATCATCTGCTCTTTATGGTGCCTTATAGGAATCATATCAGATTTAAGAATGGCATGACATATGCTTCTAGAGTCATATCTAAGGTTTTAGCCTCTGTGCAACAAAGTAACAAGCTTATGAACTCAACATTTGCTGGGCATTCCTGCTGAGCAAACAGTTAGCAGTGAATTTAAAGTGCTTGCTAAACCATGAAAACCTCCGAACATCATAACTTTTTTTTTGGATTCCATCTAACGTTAGTTGGATCAAAGTAAATACGTATGGTTCTTCTATGGGGAACCATCCAATGGAAACTTATGGAGCCATCTTTAGAGATTGTAAATGAACTTTTGTCCTATGCTTTTCCGAGAATATTGGCACAACAATGCATTCACAACTGAACTTTTAGCCATAATTCACTCTATCAATTACGCTAAGAAAGAGGGTTGGAGTAAGCTTTGGATTGAATCAGACTATCTTCTTGCTCTCATGTTTTTTATAAATGTTAGCCTTGTGCCTTGGAGGATACATAATCAACCTCTTGATTCTTCATATTTCATCAACCTTATTATATGAAATGTTCCTTCTATAAACATGAAAAGAGATTTGTTGCGAAAAGAGCCATTGAGATGTATAGAGTTGTTGAAGTTGTACTCGATGTAGAGTGCATAGTACAACTTCATAAGCTGTAAATGTAGGAACCTAGGTTTCAGATGCCATCATTAATTTTGGTATTCGTAGGATGATCAAATATTATTTTATAGTTCTCTAACTAGACTATCTTCTCCTACATTGTTGAGGCATCAACGAATTGATGTTCTGCCAGTAAACTTTGTTCTGAAACTTGTAATTCCTTTTTTTTTTTTCTTTTTGCTGACTGTAAGCTACCAGATGCTTGGATCTCGACAAGTGCACAGTTGAGGTACTGATGAAACAGACTTTAACTATTTCTTACTTTCTCTTAGTAAACAAAATGTGATCGTTCATAGTAAGTGACATAATGTGTTCACTCAGCCTGTAAATGGCAGATAGTACTTTCCTATTAACATGCACACTCGATCAATTCGTCGGTGGACAGACTGTTCTTCTAGTTTTGTTATCTTGTTATCAACAAAACCTCAAAGAGAGATATTGTATCTAAACCATCTTAATTCTTACATAAACTTCAAAACAATTTTATTTAACTACAACTTAGGAGACGAATGATACATAATAGGAATCAAGCACAAATCATGTTTTCTTCTAACCGACAAACCAAATGATTCACTCATGTCAAGATCTTCAGCCTTATTTCCATTAACCATTTTCCAATCAAAATGGAAAAGCAAATTTGCTAGTAAGATTTCAACATTAGCAATGCCAAATGTAATTCCAGGACACATTCTTCTTCCAGCACCAAATGGAATAAACTGAAAATCCACACCTTTGTAATCAACTGAGCTATCAATGAACCTTTCTGGATAAAAGTTCTTAGGTTCATTCCAATAGTTTGGATCCATTCCAATTGCAGAAGCATTAACTATGACTTTAGTCTTAGCTGGTATTTCATATCCATTAATTTCACATCTTTCATTGCATTCCCTTGGTATTAACAACGGAACAGGACCATGTAGACGAAAGGTTTCTTTTATTACCGACTTTAAGTATTTTAGTTCGCAAATGTTTGCTTCATCTACATGCCCTTTTGCATCAAATACCCTTCTCACCTCAGTTTGTGCCTTTTCCATCACTCTAGGGTTTTTGATAAGTTCTGACATTGCCCACTCTGAGGTTTTGGCTGATGTACCACTTCCAGCACCGAAGATATCCTGAAAGAAATTATTCACATGTAAATAATTTTCAACAAAATTTTACAGTATAGTTGTACGAATATAGGGTTTTAAATAAAGTTTTGCAATCGTAATCTGAGCTGCTGCATCATGGTTTTTGATGTCTCCGCGACCGCAACATGACCATGATTAAGTCAACATCAACCAAATTCTATTGCTGTTATCTATGATATAAAGAATCACGATGTAACCACGACCGTTATTTAAACCACAAAAGTTCAAGAATTTTACACATATTGTACTTAAACATTTTTTAATAACTCATGGAGCTTCTCACTTAAGATACAGAGTAAATAAACAAGGCAACTTTTCAAAAGGTAGTGGCAAAATACTAACCAACATGTTTGCTTTGATACTGCTGTCCGATAGAGGATACTCAAGGTTGTTCAGCTTCTGAAGCCTTAGTAATACATCAACTAAGTCTTCATCTTTTTTTTCATTGAATGTCTTTGTTTCTAAACTTGTATCCAATTGATGATATCTTAGAATTTTCTCAAGAATTCTATCAATTTCTTTATGTACCTTCTCAGCTTTAGACCTTATCCCTGTCAAAAAATGAAGCACTTGAAATGAAGGAAACAAATCAACTACAGAAAAACCACCAATTAGTTTTACAACATCCTTCATAGCAATCATAAACGCTTCTTGATCTTCAGATTTTCCTCCTAAGGCAATTCTTGATGTTAAGCCAAAAGAAAATAAATTAATCATCTTACTAAGATTAATAGATGACCCTTCACACAAACCTATCTCCTTAAGAATATTTGACACCTCTTGTTCCCTAATTGATTGAAATGATTCAACACGTTTTGGTGTTAATAGTTCAAAGGTGCAAATTTTTCTCATTTGTCTCCAATAACTACCATAAGGTGAAAATGACATGCCCTTTGAACCATAGGTTATAATATCAGCAGCTAGAAGATGTGGCCTATTTGCAAATTTGATGTCATGTGTTTTCATTATTTGTTTGGCAATTTCAGGTGAAGAAACAACTATGATGGAAATTTCACCTAGCTTTATATGCATTAATGGTCCATATTTTTGTGATAATTTTGTTAGGCTATGATGAGGCATTGGACCAAGTTGGTGTATGTTTCCTATAAGAGGTAGTTTTGGTGGGCCTGGTGGTAACTTGGAGTTTGAAGGCTTTGGTTTTTTGGAATTCAAAAATAGGATAAACACTATGAACAAAAAGAAGAAGAAGGATAAGAACATAGGTGATACAATATTTTTGGTTTCAAGCTCCATGGTTTCTGAAGGGAAAAGCTATCTTAGATGTCAGATTAATTCTGAACTTATGTATGTGGCCACAAATAATATTGGAAGGCGCCAAGGTTTTTATATGAAGAAAAAAAGTCTTAAATAATAAGGGAGATGTTAACGAGTGCCCCCGGGCATTCTTTATGCACCAAAAGTAGTAAGTTCTTATGAAAGTTTGCGCATTTATTGCATTGGAAACTGAAATCTTTAATTTTTTTAAAAAATAATTTCTTAATTAGGGGTGCTTAAAGAGTGCCTCGGGGGCACTCGTTAACAAGACCCAATAAATAATTCATGCTCTTTTTTTTTGAGGGAAAATAATTCATGCTCATTGGTAATTTTATTTTTGCTTGCTTAATTTTTCATTCTAAAGACTAAATTATTATTTATCCTGATTTAAGAAATGAAATGGAGAATTTTTTATTATATTTTTATGAAAAAAATGGGATAGAGATTTAGTTTCATTATTTGACAATTTTATGATATAACGGAATGAAACTTTCATTCCATCCATTGAAAAGTGAACAAAATATATGCTTTATAACTTTTTTATTTATTTTTTGACAAAACTTTTCTATTCCTTTTTAACCCTTATTTAAAAAAATATTATTTATAGAATTAAAACAAATGTTCTTATACAACTAATTGAAATTTAATACTTACATAAAATATATTCTCTATCATTTTCCTTTGTCATTTTATCTCACTAATAACAAATATATAATGACCATTGAACCCTTGAAATACACATAAGAAATAAGCAATAATAAGTAGTTTACAGTCCCCCAAAACTCACAAACACGTCAATAAAAAGATAATTCATAACCTGAATTTACTCGATTTCTATTATAAAAATAAAATTATCACTTAATTTTCTACCTAAATATGGCTTCATTTGAGCATTTTATCGGTGTTTACTAACTCAAGATTCATTTGAATTCAGTTTCTATATATGAAGATACAAATGTCTATCTATCTTGTGGATTGTACAATGCCATTTTTTAATTCCTGGTATCTTTTTGGATTACTACGTCAGTGTCGTGTTTTATTAGTATTTTTGTCTTTGATGAAGAAGATGAAAGAAAGAAACATAGGGACAAAATAGTACCTATAATAATTACAAATTAAAATAAAGGAGGATTTCATCCTTGGAGGGTAAAGGTTAATTGATGGGATGCATTCCACTCAATTTCACCCTCCCATTATCAATTAAACAATATGGAACATAAACTCGTTCCATTCCATTTAATTTTATCTCATTTCATCATATTCCATCGGTTTAAACATAGCCTAAACGTAATATTAAGCCAAGAAATATGTAACCCAACACGACACATCAACATCGCTTATGTCACATACAAAGGACATTAACAATGATATATATTTCACATCTAAGCCAAGAATATTACAAAAAATATCCTTAAGAAGATACCATAATCTTTCAACTTCATTCACTCATATAATAACAAGATACCAAATATTATTGCACATACTTTCATCGTACAAAGAGTGATGATTACATTAACCTTCTTCTATAAACTTATTGAAAATTCACACACACATATATAGAAAAGAAATGGAAGAAGGCGAGAAATCACCAAGATACGGTACACCAACATGCACCTAGATACTAACACCGAAATAAGAAAACATCCATGGTTTGGATCCTCTCCAGTCACATGTGAGAATTTTAAATATTAAAAATAAGAGAGAGAAGATAATTAATGGTGCAGATTGTATTACTATAGAAGACGTGTGAGATTTCCACCGCAGGAAATCCATTCCCCAAAACATCCACAAGTAAAAGCAAGACCCCATTAACTGAGATTAATGTATTAAACCCTTTAACTGATGCCACAACACCTCTTTAACTATTGAAGTGTTTAAAGAGTATCAAAGTGTGTCGAAGCAAATAAATAAAAAATGGTTAAATATATTTTGATCGATACTTATAAATATTTAGAATTTCGTTTTTTAATCTTTATAAAATAAAATCGCATTTTTTAATCTATAATATTTTCCTTTTGTATTTTGAGGGACCAAATATGCTAACTGAGATGATATCCTCTCCATTGGGATATTCTTCTTCTTTTCGTGAAGATCCAGAACTATGACTTTTTCCACAATGGATTTAAGGGAACTGGATACGAAGAATCTGAAGTTCAAAACATTGCTTCGGTGCCAAGTGGCTAATTTAGTTCAATGACGTGCTTCGTCAATCTTTGTAACCTATATATGTTTTTATTCTTTTGTCTTTCTTATCTAAAAGATCCATTAATTCCAAATATTTCTTCCAAAAACTAATCTTATTAAAAATAATTGATATAGGAATTTTGCATCGTTCCGGTTCTGAGGTGATAATGTGATCTGTTACGTACGATATGTTTAATTGTCAATACATTCAATCCGTTCATTACAAAAAATAATTATTGTTGAAGAATTGGATTCAATTCAATTGATAATATGGATAGATCGAATCCATTTGAAATTTTCTAAAATCCTACGGATCACATATTTTTTTAAAAATGAAATCCAATAAATTATATTTATTTATTGTAATTGATACACTAAGAAAATATTGCTATAATACTTTTAAAATAATTTATTAATTTCACCACCAATTTTTTTATTAATTTACTAGAAAAATTGATATTAGAGACGGAAAAAATCCGCATATAAAATACAAAATTTCTAAAATTCAAAATTTTTATTAGGTTTTGGAGGCTATTTTATTTAGCTGAAAATAAGTGGTCGATGGTGGCAGAGATGTTTTCATTAGGGTGTGGTGAGGGTGGTGAGGCATAGAAGTGGCGTCGTAGATTGTTGGTGTGGGAGGAGGACCAGGTAGGAGAGTGTAGAATTTTACTTCATGATGTGTCATTACAAGTTGATATTGAGAATATTTGGTGTTGGAAACTTGATTCGACGACATGATATTTGGTGCGTGGAGTGTACAGTTTTCTTACCAGTCAAGAACCAGAGCACCTTACATGGTGTCAGAATATACTTGGCATAAGGATTTTCCTTTAAATGTATCTTTGTTTGTTTGACGACTTTTCTGTAATAGACTTCCAACTAAGGATAATCTTTTTAGACGACATATCATCCCTTATGAGTCTACACTCTGCGCGAGTGGGTGTGGAAATCATGAATCAGCATATCATTTGTTCTTGTCTTGTGTTTTTTTTTTGTTGGTTCTCTTTGGCATTTAGTTTGAAATTGGCTTGGAATTTTAGCGGTAGACCCATATGGAATTGCAGATCACTTTTTTCAGTTTGGTAACTTAGCAGGGTTTTTGAAATCAAGGCGATCTTCAATGTATTTATTTTGGCTATCTTGTGCGTGGGTAATATGGAAGGAAAGAAACAACAAAATTTTCAACAACAAAGAAAATTCAATTTCATCCCTTTTGGACAACATTAAGTTGATGTCTTTTTGGTGGGTGAAGGGAAAATTTAAGCATATTAATTTTGGATACCATAGTTGGTGTACCAGCCCTTTTGTTTGTTTGGGCATCGGTTAATTTCCTTGTTCTCGTTGTTTGTAGATTGTGGTACTATACTCTAGTACGCCTTGTGCTGGATAGAATATTTGTTCTCTGTTAATATAAGTTTCATTTTTCCTTGTTAAAAAAAAAAGAGTTTCTATCTCTAAACAGATTAGAGACGAAATTAGTGACGAATTCAATTCCATTATTGACATTTGGGTAGCTAGAGCACCTCCAATGGTGATCTCTTCCTTTGGTTATTTTGTGAGTCTCATTATGACACATCATCTTCAAGCAACACACATTTTTTACTTGAACTGTGCAACTCTAAAAAACTCTTTGGTCCCACAATTTTATTTCACATATTAATAATTTATTCATATTAACATTGTGACAACTTTTGTGATTGGCCAAAGTAATTTGGGTCCCACTGTTTAATATTCTTTTGTCCATAGTAACGTTACTTCAGAAAGTAACGATTACTCCATACTGGCCAACTTTAATAGTTAACATATGAAAATATTCAGCTTTTAGACTTACACGCCGGTGGACCAAACATAAATATGTGCCGCTGGAGTTGCCCTAAGGAGTTTGAAATGGATTTTATATTTTGACTTTGATTAGAGACAAGAAATATTCGTCTTTAATTATTGGAGAGGAAAAAATGTCAGTAATTAACACATAAAATTTTCTTCTTTAAAAGAAAACACATAAAATTCTCTCTATAGAAACCGACCAAATATTCGTGTATAAATATATATATATATATAATTCCCTCTCTAAAGAAATATCATTCATATTTATCCCTTCTCAAGTCAGGGACCACCATGTAATTGACCTCTTGAATTAATAATATGATATATTTTGATTCAAAAAAAAAAAAACCTCAAAAAAGTTGTTCGAATATTATCCTTAAAAAAAAGGTGTTCACAATATTAATTCATTTTACAATATATGACTTGAAATTCCACAAAACCAAATTATAATCAACAACAATTTTGCAAGGACACGTCATTTTTCATAAATCAAAACATGAACTAGTGCATCATTACAAATTTACAATATATCAAAGTTTAAGCAGTCCAAAACATAATAAGATCATGATATTCGATCTTACAAAAATACAAATGAAAGTTTTGGTCAAAAATAAAAAAATACAAATGAAAGTAACAAAAACTAAAGTTCATTTCCTTTAAAAAAAAACTACAGTTCATTATCCATATCATCACCCGTCTCCTGGTTTCCATTTTCACCCCTCTCTCGTTGTTTTTTTTTGTACAACTGGAAAAAAGCAGCAACAAAAAAACAAAAAGAAAGGCTATTTAGAAAAGAAAGTCCCACTAGCATCAACTAGCTAGAATGAGGAGAGCGATTTCATCAGGGGGTTGCTCAATGGACCAAAAGGACTCATGGTTGTCATCGCCAAGCTTAACTGTATAGTCTGCACAAATATTTCCTTCCCTTAGAGTATGCATTAAATGAACATGGCGATCTCTTGGGATGAGCTCTTGAATATTCAGAATAATTGAGGCATAGTGGTGCCAATCATTAACCGTATTTGAGATTATAACTTGATTCCTAACTCCCACGCTAACAACAATCCATGATACATTGCCAACAATACTACGTGAAGGATATTTGACAAACCAATATTTCCAGCAAAACCACGAATCCAAGCCCCATCATCATTCCGAATCAAACCTCCAAAACCGGAGACCCCAGGATTCCCAAGGCTACTTCCATCGACATTCAAAATCATACCTTGACCATTATGTTCATTCCACTTTACCAATCTCGAATTAGGAATCGAAGTAGACTTTGAAAAACACTTAGCTAGCAAGTTTACAAAATTCACAGTGAGGAGTTTTAAGCTTTAAGAAGAAATGACCTCATTTGCAAGGCACAAACTATTCCTCGCACACCACAACCACCAATACGCAGTCAGGAACATAAAAATAGAATCACCATGAATACGCAGCCAATCATACAAATTATTCCCATGATAAAAGTCATGGTCCACGAAGCCCAGAGATTTTCAAAAAGAAACAGAAAACTCACAATCACGTAAATAGTGAAAAATTGTCTGCATGCACATGGTACACCGGGAGCAACGATACGTGTGAATAATACCACTGTGGCACAACAAGGATCTCGTGGGAAAGGACTCATGAAGGGATGTTCAGAAGAAGAACTTCAACTTCTCCGGTGCAAGAATATGCCTCAACCAACTCCAAGATATGTTGTCCATAGCATTCCGAACAAATTCAATTCTATTAAGCTAGTGGTATCTATCCCTAGCAATGTATATACCATATAAGTTACCTTTCCAGGTTACACGATCAGGAACCAAGGCATTCATGCAAAGAGGAAGGGATTGCAGACGCTCACACACATTTGGAGGGAGATTAGTGTAAAGAAAATTGAAATTCCAATTCCCGTCCACATAGACAGCTTTAACACGTAAATGCAGGTCATAAATATCCACACATAGCACCTTCTCATCCAGCTTCCCTTCAATAGACCAATTTGAGAACCAGAAGGATGTGCTCCCATCTCCCAGCCGACATTCAAACCCATCCTTAAACGCAAAGAGCGCTTTCATAACTGCATTCCAAGTTATCAAACCCGGTTTCTTCTTCATACTGAGAAAAGCTTCATCTTTGACATACTTAGGCTTTAAGGCATGAACCCAAAGCGCATCAGAATCCTGGTGAAGGCTCCAAACCAACTTACCCGACATCGTCGTATTAGCCTCTCTAGCTTTCTGAATCCCAAGATTACCATGCTTTTTGGGTTTCAATATTTTGGGCCATCGGACAAAGATGCACGCCGCAATTAGAATTTCCCTTCCACAAGAAATTTCGAACCATTCTATCAATAGTTAAGCGGCCTAAGAATTTGAGGGTTGCTCAAAAAACAATGAAGCCGCCACCAAAATTTATTAAAATAGGAAAAACATCGGAAAAACCCTTTAGAACGGAAAAATGGTCTTTAAAACCAAATTATAGGTTTGGGAGTCGATTATACATAGGGAAGGTATTAACACCCTATGACATCCGTTAAAAAACAGTTAGCTCTAATTAATTGCGCAAAATATTTGTTAACTTCTAGATATTTATTTCTCCTTATTATGAAATGCGAATTAAAATTAAGTTTCTTAATGAAAATGCAGTATTTAAATATAGAGGAGAAAAAGATTTTTATTATTGTGCTTGACAAGAGTTTGATCTTGCTCCTACGTATCTCATGATGCGATGGAGAATTCAAAGCTACGTAGTTCTGGGATATAAAATGTTTGTGTGTTGGTTTGTTTTAAAAAAAAAAAAGATTTTTGTTGTGATTGAATTTAATAAAGATATTGATTTGAGAATATTATATTGATCGTGAAAAAAGGATGTTGAGTGCGGGAAAGTGGATTTGCGATGTATTTGTTTGGTTACTTGCTCCATGGAAAATGTTTGTGTTCAGCCTGATCAGAGTCTGAGTGAGTCAGAGTCTGATTGCAAGGTCTGAGTGCAGCAGATAAATCAAACACACACTCACACAAACACACACACACACAAACACACACACACACACACACACACACAGAGAGAGAGAGAGAGGAGAGAGAGAGAGAGAGAGAGAGAGAGAGAGAGAGAGAGAGAGAGAGAGAGAGAGAGAAAGAAATTATATTGGTTCCACCCACAAACTAGGAGTAGTCCAGTCTCCTTGCACTTCCAAAAGATTTTCACTATAATCACTAAATATTACAAATGCTCAAGCACACAAGCAAGAGACTTCCAAATACTCAAGCACACAAGCAAGAGGCTTCTAATGCTTAATCATAACTGAAAGAGACTTCTTACAATCTAACTTAATCAAATAAAAGATTGTTTGGTTTTACACTTGATATACAATCAGAGGTGCAGACAAGTACATAACAGATTAAGACTCTTAAGACTTAGAATTTCTAAGATATGAATTTAGTAAGAAATTCTTAAGTGTTTATGCGCTATGAATTTTGACAGAGTAAGGGTACAAGTTAATATTGCAGAGTCTTGTTGTGTTCTTCAAGTCTTCAACTCCTTATATAGGCAAGGATTTGAAAGAGGTTGAAAAAGTGCCAGCGTATTAAGAGTCTTTGAGAAGCTATCAAATCAAGATGTTGGAATGTTTTCTGATATGGTTAATGTTGTTTGAAAAGACATTTCAAATTCATTGCTGCAAATAGAATTATCCATTTCACTCCTTTTGTCCTTGAATTTGACTTAGCACATGATTCAGTAGAAGACAAACTGTACTTGGTCAGAGGCTGAAAACAACCCTTCTTAGAACAAGATAAAGCTGACGTGGCTTTTAGGTCCTCAGATGTCTAGATACCACAAAGTCTGGATGACTCAGGGTGTGGGTGACTTAGAGTCTGGGTGACTTAGAGGCTGATGATCCAGAGTCTAGTCTTGAATAGCTTCTGGGTGACTTCTTCACTTTTGATCACTTGTTGACTTCTGATTGACATTTCTTCAGATCTTCTATAATGTCTTTAGCTTCTCTTGTTCTTCTGATGCTCTTAGATATGTTCGGACCTTGATAAATTTAATTTATGATCCTGCACACATAAACATATATTAGCATATCAAATTATTTTTCATTACTTCATTATGATTAAAACTTCAAAGGCATTGTACAAATCCAATTTTGTTAAAACATATTATACATAATACCTTATTGTAGTTGCGGTAGAAAATTCATTGGTTACCACATTTCAACCCAACTAACCAGATCTTACTTATCATGTTATCATTTACATAGAAAACATTGAATGGCTACAAAGCATTCATTGATTCTTCACATACTAAAAACAATCTTATGTTTTTAAAACCAAACTATATATAAGTTTAGTATAGTGAAGCTCTCATTTTATATGTAAATATTCTAAAAGAAAAGCTTCAAATATGTTTTGTTATTTAGCTAGTAACCTCAAACCCCACTTTAGTATTTTGCGACACATGCTTTGCGACCCTTGCCTTTAAACTGCCTCTGAATATACCTTTGCAACGGTTTCTGCGAACCTTACGCCCAACTGCCGCAAGTTTTTGAGAAATTTGCCACCCTTACCCCAACAGCCGCAGGATTTTGAGAAATTTGCGACCCTTACCCCAACAGTCGTAGGTTTTGAGTTATATCACTTGCTATCCCAATTTATTCACTCCATCTCTGTCAAATTCAATCTTCTTCAAATTCAATCTCCCTGTTTCCAAATTTCACCCTCCAGCTCCCAACTTTCAAACCCTAAAACCTCCAATTTCAATTTCACTCAATCTCAAAATCTTCTCAAAATCTTCATCTCACCCTCAATCTCTTTCATTGTCTCTCACCCTCAATCTATGAAACCTAAAAAGCAATCTCCTGTCTCACACCCTCCGTTCTCCACCAGCCACACCGCCGTGCTTCTCCGACAACCACACCGTCGAGCCTTAATCACGTTCAATCGATCACCTTTGTCAAATCCTCCACTCATCTCTGAAAACCTTTCATTCTAGGGTTCCCACCTCCCTTTCCTTCCATTCCTCACGACCCACCTTTCTCAGAGCTACGGTTAGCCTTCGAACCTCAATAATCTTCAACTTTACATTTTTCTTACTGGGTTGCGGATTATTACTGCTCTACTTTACGATTTTCATATTGGGTTTCTGCTTAATAGTGCTCAAGTACATATTTTTCTTACTGGATCGATGCTTATTATTGCAATAGTTTTCATTTGCGATAATAATGCTCAAGTACATAGTTTTCATTTTCTTACTGGGTCTATGTTTAATAATGCTCAAGTTTAGGTTTTTCTTGTTGGGTCTTTGCTTAATAATGTTTAAGTGTAAAACTGTGATGTGGATTTAATTTTGTACTGTTCATTGAATGAATCTTGCTCTGTACATGGATATGTGTTGTGATTCTTCTAAGTTCTAACTTTATTTTTGTATTAATTTTGTTATGTTAATTAAATTGTGGCAAATGGGTTAAGTTATGAGAAAGAAGAGTTCTGTGCAAATGGGTTCTGTTAATATGCTTATTTTGTTCTGTTAATTGAATCGTGGCAAATGGGTTCCACTGTTGGGTTTCTCACTTCTTAGTTCTGTTAATTGATCATGGCATGTGTGTCAATCTGCAAGCTGCAACCTGAATCATTTGCCTTTTAATTTTGTTAATTGATCTTTGAACTCTATTAATGGGAAAGAAAGTAACTTAAATGTCCTTGCATTATCTTAGAAATAATTGATTTATGCAATTCAATTTTGGACTTCCAATCATTTGCACTTAGCATCAATTTTGGACTTCTAATCATGCATTATATTTTGTCCTGCGATCTTATCATGGGTTGTATTATTTCTCTTTGTCGTCTCTTAAGTGAGTCGGATTTGAAGTATCGATTAACATGCTTGTATGTAAATATGAGTCCAAAATATGGGATAACAAATGCTCATCGCCCCCCTGCCACAAATTATTATTTGATAGTTTTCGTAAATTAGAGGGTTAAAGCTAGGAAAGTGGCAGATCCAATTCTCACATTTTACGCATACCATGCATGTCAAACATAGACGACGTAGGTGCACAATTTCAAATCAAACTGACGTTGTTCTGTTTTTTTTTTGTTCAGATATTTTTCTGTAATTTATTGTTTTGGTCTGCTCAATTTTTTCTGGTTTTGTGCAGGTTTATTCTCTATGGTTTAGGCGCTATTTTGTTAGTTACGGGTCTGGTTTTGCAGACATTAATGCATTTTTTTTGCTCAACTGTTGTGATGGTTATGTAGTTATTAGTATTGTGTTTGTACCTTTCTTTGAGCTTGTTAATTTGGCTCGAGTTTAGTTTCATGAGAAAGTATCAAAAGCAGAAAGTAGTCTTCCATGATTCTAAGATATTTATTAGAAAAGTGATGTAGACTTTAGTTTTAGTTAGCATGAACATAAATGGAAAGTAGCTATAGCAGTAGTGAACTATAGCCGTAGTTAGAATGTTCATGCTTCCAAATTTCTCTTTTTTGATTCATAATCCCAAATTACTGGTTGAAATGACAATAGTTGTTGATTCAATCCATGATTAGTTTCCTACTTAATGATAATAGTTGTTGTGATCTCTTGAAAGGACAAAAGACTAGTTATTCTCAAATTTTATTTTCTTCAATACAAGATATAACTGTCCTTTTCAAATTGGAATTTAAAATTAAATGATACCTTTTCTACCATGCCTGGAATATAGTTTATTCATTTGAAGATGGGATTGGTGCAAAAAATAGTTTCAGTTTGTTCTTGAGCACTGCTTTGAAGATGCAATCAGACATTGTTTTTCATGTCTCCTTTGCAGGATTCGTTACCTCCTTCTTGCAAGAATGTTGAGATTGATAAGGCTCCTGATGTATGTTCAGCGATTCCGAAGTTTTGTGGCAACTTTCTTAACTCTTATACCAAGTTTGATGCCATACCTCGGGACCATATTTTGCATCTTGTGTATTTATTGCTCACTTGGTGTCCAGGTGAGTGAAAGCCCGAGTCATGGTCATTTTCTGCGTAGATTTACAAGTTAAATTAAGGATTCATTTTATGTTTTTAATTGTAGTGATTGTATTCTCTTTTCTTGTTCTTTCTAAAATCAATGAACCAAATTTACATTTGTCTTTCTAGATTTTTGGTGGAATAGTTAATGCTGGAAACCCGGATTTGGAAGCCACGGACCTTGCTGCTAATGAGTATCCTCTGTTCATATTTAAAACTAACTATTTCTAAGCTGTAGAGATTGGTAAGATCCTGTAATAACCAAATTTCTTCCTTAGACCTTAACATTTTTTCTAGGGGATGAGGATGGGGTTGGGTCAACAACCTAGTCTGAACTTCAATACTGGCCTATATATTGCTTCTAATTGAATAACTTCTACGGTAGTTTTTGTTCTTGAGGTGTTCTTCTTGACAAAATTAGCTATTTGCTTTTCAATTTCAATGATTATCCAAATGGAATAGTGACACTATTCAATTTTCTAGTCTCGGATGTCTGGGAAGAATTGATGGAGGTATATGTGCTGTCTCCAGTCCTTTCCACTTCAAATGTCCTCTTCTGTCTCCAATCCTTTCTCTGCTGCAAATTGCAGCACCTTGTATTTGTGCCTCATGGAATTAGTTAGTTCTTGATAATTCTGTTAAAGAGTGTCACAAAAGAGTGTGAATTTCTTATTGTGCTTGTTGTTTGATATTCTCTAGAACATTAAAATAATTATAACTGAAAAACTAGTGAGCTTCTATGCTATCTTTTTTATAAATAAGTTTTGTTTAGGAGTGTGTTTCAGTCGAGATGAAACTGCCTTTGTCAACAATATTTTGTCTGTGTTTTCTTGCTTATTTGGTCCAGCTGTTTTTTATAGCCTACTGACTACTGTACTACATCACAAATTCACAATTCCTATTTGTGTGTGTTTATGTGATGGTGTTGGGTTTTATTTGGTCTTAAAATATGTGATGGTGTTGGGTTTTATTTGGTCTTCCTTTAGTTCGCCCACCCCATAGTTTGGTGTGTGGTTTAAACTTTAAATGGTGATAGTTAATTTTTTAGGAACCTTAAGGATGGGCGCCTCAAGTATATCGTTACCGGTGCTCTGTCTACGGATTGCCTTATTTAACCACAGTACCTGGAGTTATTTCTACTGGTTTAAACATATATGTGTGATCGAATTTATATATTATAATCAAATACTATTTCACGTTGAAAAAGGAGTTGTGTGTAATAAGAGTATCGACAGGAACATATTAAGAGTATCGACACTGAATTTGTTTTGCAATTGATCCACGAAGATTGGACAGTGTGTCTTTCCTTTGAAGCACATGAATGTGACAATATTATTTTTTATGGCTAGTTGCTTTTAGAATTGAATCACTGTCAGTAAAGGAAAAGGCAGTTGATTCTGCAGAACCTGTAAATGGGAAAAAGAGAGTTAAGTTATGTGTGTGAAAAGGGTCCAAGGGGAAGAGACTTCTATAAAGGAAGAGCCTTGCAGGTTTGTACTTCCCAATTATATCTTATTCTCATTCATTAATTTTGAAGATTTTCCTTTGTTGTTAAGTTAAATATTCTAGTTCTATCTTCCTAGATGCTGGTGGCATCATGGGAGTCTGGAGTAAAGAGAAGCACCAAGTTCAGGACAAAGCCTTTGAAATATTGGAAAGTGGAAAGAATGGTTTTGGAGGAAGTCCTTTTGTGAAGATTGACTACAAGGGTTTTATAGCTGACAATTTTGTGCATTTTATGGTCATGCTGCAGTTTCGTTGACATTGGTTTTATAGCTGACAGTTTGGTGTTGTTTTTAGATGTTAGCATGTTTTTGTTTTTGGAGTTGAATTATACATGTTGGATTTGATTTTGTAGTTTAAACTATGTACTTTATCTATTGTTTTGATTGTTACTTTTGAAAGAATTATATGAATGAGATTTAGACATTTTTAGTTATATATTCCTGTATTTTAAGTATTTATTAATATATTTATTTTTAAATTGTCAACAAAAATTGCCCCATTCAAATTTTTTTTTTAAAAAAACAAAACACTTGCGACTGTTGTGAACTGTCGCAAGTCCCTTCAAAATCATACAAACGCTCTTCCTTTGCGACTGTTAGGAACTGTCGCAAGTCCCTTCAAAATCATACAAACGCTCTTCATTTTAAAAGTCGCAAAATGCCTTTTATCTTGTAGTACCCCATGCTGATCAAACTTAATGAAAGTTCCTATTGCATACCATTTAACAATTAAAATTAAAGTTTGTATGTTGCCATTCTATCCTCTGTTCATGTGATTTTGCAACAACACAACTGAATTATATATAGCATAGTAATTATTTAAATTACCATTTTTAATCATTTCATGAAGCTAAATCATTCTATAATAACTTTTGTACCCCTAGTTGTAGTAAGAGACATGTTGCTACTTGTTCTAAAATTAATTATTTGATAATATTTTGTCGATAAAATTTACTTGTTTGATTTAGAAATATGAATGGAACAATTACTGAAACAAACATTTAGGCATTAAAGAATGTAATTGGAGTAGCGATGATTTCAGATTCTAAATAAAAAAAAAATATTTGTAACACAAAAAAAACATGAGGGCTGAAAGTGAAATCCAATGAGACATTCAATCAAACATGTAAAAGGCGAAGTAATTAAAGCTAAAACACTTAAACAAAAGGTGATTAGATAAAAAGTAATCATCGGAAGGAGAAGGAAACCATTCACTCTAGATAAAGATTCGAGTCACTACAAGAAATCACAACTGCATAAACTGTCACCGCAATCCGCCACATGAAATCACCGCATAAATCGGCACCGCATGCCTTCTTCCAACAGCCACCATGAGAGTAATGAAATTAATGTCTCCAAAGCTGCATGAAAACTTTTTTCGGCAACCTCAGGAAACATCCAATAGAGTAGAGTCACACACATCAGTTTCTACAACCACCACCATATAAATCATCACTTTGTGCCTTCTTTGAAACAACCACTATTGCATAGACCTCCTTTCAAGAAAATATGGAATAAACATGAAAAAAAGTTAGATGGAAGAATCAAGAAGATAAATTGAAAAAGAAAATGAGATGGGTTGGGATTAAAGAGATCTAAAATGGGAGAGAATACAAAGGGCACATAAAATACAACTTCAATCACTGTTCATCTTCTTCTATCAAAGCCTCCGTTGAGCCTTGCAGAACCAGTTTCTCTATGCATATTCTCAATGATGCAAAAACAGTTGTATTGATATTTGATGCATGAGAAATAGAAGAGAATTTATTTTCTATGGAAGATGGAAAGGTCTCAATAGTGCTACTTAATAGAATCAATGTGGGAGGGAAATTTGAATTTTAAACTATACACTATTAGATGGGCATTTAACGGGGGTGGTTATGTGTTTTCCCTACAAAAGGTTAGGCTTTAGGGGTTTGGAAGTAGGGTTGCATGTTATCTAGGATTAGATAATAAGGATAAAGATAATGATATATAAAAGAATCACAAAATTTTGCAGCATACATACTTACAAAACCAATTAATTGTTCACGGAGTAAAATGGATAGATTCCTGCTATTTCTCAAATAATATGAATTGCTTCACTAATATTCTTCATGATGAGGCCATTTAAAAAGTTGTCTTCGTTTCTATGTTTTGTTTATTTTTTTCTATTGAAATTCTTTCAATACTGTGTTTAGTTTCAGGTTGGTTGTGATATGAACATGATGTAAATTCTTTCTTCATACAGAGATATTATGTGGTAAGTCTAATTGAGAATAAAAAGAATTGTGAACCTAAAATGTCATTCTCGCCACTCTTTTGTACTTAACATTGCTTGAATTTTCATCTGATACTATCTTTCACATTTGTAATATTGCATAATTAGAAAATTGGGCTAATAATAGTTGTACCACCATCTTTAATTAGCTAATAGAATGTCTATGATAAAATGCTGAAACATTCTTTGTACTACATAATAAGTTTACTTTTCATATTAAGTTTCCGCAACATTCTTTATTTCAAAGTTTTCCCGTGCATTGCACGGGTCAACATCTAGTTACAATAACAGCTTCATTTCAGAAATGTAAAATCTTACCATACACATAAATACATAATTCTCACTTCCATTTAACATGTGGAGTAGGCTATGGATGATATGTGTAGGGAATAAGGTACAAATCATTTTTCTTAGTTACAGCTACTCCAAAACTCTCACTCATGTCTAAATCTTCCTTTTTCATTGCATTGGGAAGTTTCCAATCGAAGTGGTACATTAACAATGCAAGTGAAAACTCAACATTGACCAATCCAAATGTGATCCCTGGACACATTCTTCGGCCACTGCCAAATGGAATGAACTCGAAATTATTACCTTTGTAATAATCTACACAATTGTCAATGAACCTTTCAGGATAAAATCTTTCTGGGTCATCCCAGTGATTTGGATCTCTTCCAATGGCCCAAGCATTTACTATGACTTTGCTTTTAAATGGTATATCATACCCATTTATTTCACATGCTTGACCGCACTCCCTTGGCAGCAAAAATGCACCTGGGGGGTGTAATCTCAATGTCTCTTTCACAACATATTTTAAATATTTTAATTTATCCATGTCACTTTCATTGGGTTTTCTTTCTTTATCAAATACCTCTCTTACCTCAGCTTGTAACTTTTCCATTATTCTTGGATTTTTAATCATCTCTGCCATTGCCCATATTATGGTAGAAGCTGATGTCTCACTTCCACCTCCATACATATCCTAAAAAATCAGGAGATCTAGTTAGTTATATTTTTTTTAAAAAATATATGTTAGTTAAATTGATTCGAATAGCATCCACAAGAAAATAAAACCCAAATAATATTAGGGTCATGTTAACCGGTGCCCCGGGGGCACTGATTAAGGAAACTAAAAAAGAAAATTTTAAATTAAAAGTAATATTTTTTAGACTTTTAATGAGTTGACTGCACAAGATTCAATGTGATATTAGCATTCGTCAATGATATTATTATCTCCGTTCCTTAATGGTCACTTAATTAAATTGTTTAAACATACCAATAAAACAAATTAATTATTTGTTATTTACATTGACGAAATTATGTCTTTTTTCTATAATATTTATAACTATTTATTATATCACTACACCTATTCTTTCTCTACAATAGAGATTTAAGGGTCCCCTCAAAAAAAAAAGATTTAAGGGTATTATTGACAAAACAAAAATTAATAGTATAAATTAAACTTTAAAAACAACAAATAAATAGAAACAAATATTTCCTTCAAAAACAAAAGAGAAAAATAAAGTGGTTATGCTTACCAAGATCACAGCCTTGACACTATTATCATTTAAAGAATCCTGCTTCAATAGCACATCTACAAGATCTTCTGTCACTTCTTCACTATGATCTTCATTAGCCCTTGATTTATGAACCAACCTATGTTCATCAATAATGTTTTGCAATATCATGTCGGTTTGTTTGTGTAACTTTTCTAGCTTAGGCTTCAAACCAGATATGTTTTGAAGCCATTTATAAGAAGGGTACAAATCTCCCAAATTAAAACCTCCAGCAGCTCTGGTGGATTCCCATACCAATGATATGAATTTTTTATTTTCCTTGCACTCCTTCCCAAATGCTACCCTTGAAGTGATTAAAAATATTCTTGAAAACACTTCTTTGGTGAGATTAATTTCTGATCCTTCTTTTGAAGCTATCCATTTTATTAGATTAGTCATCTCTTCGATTCGAATTGGTTGAAAAGATTGAACACGTTTTGAACTTAAAAGTTCTAGTGCACAAATTTTCCTAAGTTGTCTCCAATAATCACCATAAGGTGCAAAAGACACACCAATAGAATTATAACTCATGATCTTTGAAGCTTGGATAGGTGGCCTTGATGCAAAGACAAGATCATGTGTTTTCAACACTTCTTTAGCATATTCTGCTGATGAAACTACAATAGTAGAAACCTCCCCAAGCTTTAGATGCATCAAGGGTCCATATTTTGTTGATAATTCTCTTAGCCTATGATGAGGAAGTGAACCAATGAGGTTGTGTATGTTTCCTATAATAGGTAACTTCAATGGACCTGGGGGTAAATTTGGAGTTGATGAGTTGGATTTCTTGGTCACTATTTTGTTTACTATAAACATGAAAATGAAAAGGGAGAAAATGGAGGTAAGGTATAGGATTTGAATATCCATGTTAGAAGCAGAACAATGGCTTTCAGTTTTTGTGATGAAATTGGTTTTTAACTCTAATATATCTAGGTAAAATATAGGATTTGAATACCCAATTTAGAAGCAGAAAAATGGCTTTCAGTTTTTGTGATGAAATTCGTTTTTAACTCTAATATATATAGAATGTAGAATTTCATAATTTTGTTTTATTCTAGAGAACCTAGCTGCAAAAATTGCGGATTTGAATCCACGACTTTGCATTATTAAATCTATTTTGTTAAAAAAAGTATATATGTTCACAAAGACCAAAGACCATGCATATAGTATACAGATAATACTAGGTTGATATCAAATATAAGTAAAAAACTCTATCTATCATGTTCAAAATACATATACTTTTAAAATTTGAATGAAATATATAGATTTCTTTACTTATATTTGACCAGAGAGAACAGTAGCTAAGCGAGGCTATACTAGAGAAGGCTTTTTACAATATGATGACACTAACATATGAGGATACAAGAGAATTCAATGTTATGAAAAATCTCAAGTATACTCTTGCTTTCAAAAACTTCGAGACGTACATAAACACACAATTTCAAAAGGAAATTAAAACTATTCAGCGTGACAATGGTCGTGAATATGCGAATAATAATTTTTGAAAAATATGTGAAACCAATGAAATTCATTTTCGTTTGTCTTGCCCTTATACATCTTCTCAAAACGGCAAATCGGAACGAAAAATACGTTCCATTAACAATATTATTCGAACTTTATTAGTTCATGCATCATTACCCTCATCCTTTTGGCATCATGTTCTAGAAATGACAACCTATCTTTTGAACATTTTACCTAGCAAAACCATCAATTTTGAGTCACCCCTTAAAATGTTGTATCTAAAAGACCCATCTTATTCCCATTTACGTGTTTTTGGATGTTTTTGTTACCCCCTCTTTCCTTCAACTACAATACATAAACTTCAACCTCGCTCTACACCATGCGTCTTTCTTGGGTACCCGTCAAATCATAGAGGTTACAAATGTCTTGAATTATCTTCAAACAAAATTATCATTTGTCGCCATGTCATATTTGATGAAACGTCTTTTCCTTATGCAAAGATACACACCCCTAAACCCACAACAAACACATTCCTAGACGATGATTTATCACCTTACATCATTGACCACCTCTTGACTTAAACTCAATCCGACCCAAATCAAAGCCCACCGGCTCATCAATACACTGGCCCCCCTCACCAACTTCGGACTAACAAAACACTCCACCAAATCGTAATTCATCATATCGGCCACCCCCCTTCTCCTACAACATGGTCCAACCCACAAATTTGTGCCACACCTCCTTCCCACGCCTCAGATACACCATCACACTCTCAACTAACAAACAAACCATCACCACCTTCTCCCATTTTCCAACCAGTTACCAAAATATTGTGGCCTACACACCCAGGTCACCAAATCTCCTCCACCTAGAAGCCCAGTGTCTGCACTTAAAGATCCAAATTAGAAAATGGTCATGGATGATGAATATAATGCTCTAATTAAGAATAAGACGTGAGATTTAGTACCACGATTTAATGTAATTAGATCTATATGGATTTTTAGACATAAAGAAAAATCTGACAGTTCTTTTGAGAGACATAAAGCCCAACTTGTAGGTGATGGTGCAAGTCAACAGGTTGACATTGATTGTGGAGAAACATTTAGTCCAGTTGTTAAACCAGCAACAATTCAGACTGTCCTTGGTCTTACTGTGTCTAAATCTTGGCAAATTCATCAATTGGATGTCAAGAATGCCTTTCTACATGGCGAGTTCAAAGAAACAATTTACATGCATCAACTGTTAGGCTTTAGGGACCCAACAAATCCTCATCATGTGTGCCTTCTCCGTAAATCTTTATATGGTATAAAACAGGCTCCTCGAGCTTGGTATAAACGCTTTGCTGATTATGTTTCCTCAATTGGTTTCTCTCAAAGCAACTGTGACCACTCTCTCTTTATCTACAAGAAAGGCACTCATATAGCTTACCTCCTTTTGTATGTGGATGATATTATCCTAACTACTTCATCTGATGTTCTGAGAAAATCTATCATTTCGCTACTAAGTTTAGAATTTGCTATGAAATATTTGGGACCCCTACACTTCTTCTTAGGTATTGCAGTCACTCCCCACCCTAAAGGTCTATTTCTCTCACAAAAGAAGTACGCAGAAGAAATTTTTGTTCGTGTTGGCATGTCATCTTGCAAACCCTTCCTCACACCGATTGATAGAAAATCGAAACTGAGTGCAACTGATAGCTCTCCATTTGAAGATCCATCTCTCTATCGCAGCCTTGCAGGGGCACTTCAATATCTCACTTTCACTCAACCAGACATTTCTTATGTAGTACAACAAATATGTCTCTTCATGCACAATCCCATGGAAGCTCACATGCACGCTCTCAGATGTATTTTTCGCTACATTCAAGGCACCAACCAGTATGGTTTGCATCTTTATCCCTCGTGTACTTCCTCCTTAATCTCTTATACAAATGCCGATTGGGTCGGGTGCCCCGACACCAGACGTTCCACCTCTAGTTATTGTGTGTTCCTTGAGAATAACCTACTCTCTTGGTCGTCCAAAAGCCAACTCACATTATCTCGCTCTAGTGTTAAAACCGAATACCGCGGAGTCGCCAATGTGGCTTCTGAATCATGTTGGTTACACAATCTCCTTCTTGAGTTACACTGTCCTATTCACAAAGCCACCATAGTTTACTGTGACAATGTCACTGCCATCTATCTCTCAGGTAAACCAGTTCAACACCAACGAACAAAACATATTGAGATGGAAATTTATTTTGTTCGTCAAAACGTAGCTCGAAGTCATGTTCGCGTTCTTCATGTTCCCCCACGATATCAAATTGCATATATTTTTACCAAAGGTCTCCCCCTAATATTGTTTCAAGATTTCAGAGATAGCCTCAACGTCCGTCAACCTCTCGCTTCAACTACGGGGGAGTATTACAATATATATATATATATATATATATTCATAATTGACTTGTAAATATTGATTAGCCATTCATTAGCCATGAATTATATTCATTATTAATTATTTAGTTTCCAAAATAGGATTGACAATAGCTGTATATATTTCACAATTCATATCAATGGAAATCTGGGAGTTATATTCTAGCATGGTATCAGAGCCTATCCTAGATCTCTCGTTGGGCTTCTTGCATCGTCCACGATTTAGGCCCATTGGGCCGGGCTGAAGCATGAGGGGGAATTCCGCCTTTATTGTGGTCCGCTCCTAGTCGCCTAAATTACGGCCTTTGGTTTGCCTTTATTGCAGCCTCCAACACCTTCATTGTGTTGACTTTGAGGGAGTGGATTTAGTCCCACATCATATAGATAGGACTCTTGAGAAGAGTTTATAAAGAGGAGGAACTTCTCACCTTATAAGCTGGTTTTGTAAGGATTAATTAGGCCTCAAATTTCAACAGAAATAAAATTACAAATTACCTTGGAATGGGAAAGGATTAAGATTTGAATCCCCTCCTTTTTAATAACAAATTCTCTATCCATGCAATTCAGTTTTATATAGATAAGTTAAATTACACTTCTCATGATGTTTAGCTTAACAAAAGAAATTAAAAGCAGACATACCTAATTGACTAAAGAATTCCAAACCAATAATTTATTCAAATTGACTCTTAATCTAACACAATAAGAGAATTACACAAAATAAACACCCCAAAACTCTAAATCTAACAGAATATGTATATGATAAAAAGTTATCAAATAATTTTAAATTTATTTTCCTATGTTGTGAATTCGGACTCAAAACTCACACCAATGAAACCAATGATGCGTAGAGCAAAGGAAAGTAGTAACCAATTATCAAAGTTAACCACAAGCAACAAGAACAATAACAAACCTAGATTTAATCTAGGAATTAAGTGAAAAACACAAAACCACAAGCAAAATATATAAAGAGAAGAGAAACAAACACACCAAGAAATTTTTACCCAGTTCGGTCCAATTTGATCTACTCTGGGGAGAGATTGATCTCTCCAATCCACTATCAATGAGTTCTTACAAAGAGATACAAAAAGGTTACAAGAAATTAGCTTTGAGAAGCTCACAAAGAATAATCCCTAATTTCGACCCTTTTCCAAATCTCACAAATGAACAAGACACTCAATGACTTTAACTCACCCAAGGTGTTACCAATGTTGTCCAACCCAAGAGAGCCTCTCAAGATAACTCTAATCAAAGACCCTAAAGGTGTCACCTTTGATTTCCCAAGTTTTTCTCTCTTAAAGCTCTACCCAAAAATGAACTAAAAACCCTTAAAAAGGGCCTGTAAATGTCAAAATCGTGTCACGATCGTAACGTACGACCCAAGGTACGAACCTTATCCACAAAATCGTGTCATGATTTTCCAAATCATGTACGATTCGCCTTCCAAGGACACTCTCACTTTCTGCCTCCAAAATCGTGTTACGCTTATAAAATCGTGTCACGATTCTTCTCAATTCCAAAAATCAATTTTGAGTCATTCTACAACATCCTACATACCCCGAATTTTTCCCGAGAGATTATTTTTTTAACCGAATATCTTCTACGTACAACGACAGACTTTAATCTCTCGAGTCGGATATGATCGTAATAAATGGCAAAGTTCTCCCTCGAGAGGCTTAACACTGTTGTATTTTCAGGTATCAATTTAAATCCATAACTTTGGTTAAGCTGAAAGATAATAATGTTGTTGAGGCTGCCAAAAAAAGTTGTCATCAATATGAATTTTTGTTTAGTTTCGTAAATAATTAAAACAAAATAAATGAAAACTTGACCCCGCAGCTTCGATTGCAATTTTCTTTTAATTAATGAAACCCAAAGCCGCCATATCTCTCTCTTTCCTCTCTCAATCTCTATACTAATTTGTTTCATTTTCAAATAAGTGTATATATATATAGTCAGGATCAAATGAGACCATGATGTCAAAATTAGTTTGACACCAAATTTCATCCATTCATTTCATTTAATCCAAAGGCTTAAATATATCACCAAAGTAATTAACATACACTAAATACTCTCTATCACCTAATTAAGAAACATATATGTCATCATTAATTCACAATCAAACAATCTCTTTTTATTTTCAGTATATTCAAACCCTTTTTATTTCCTCCTAAATTATTTCTTTCAGCCATAAGCACAAACACAAACTTTTTAATTTTTATAAAATTATGATAAAACATAATTCGGTTAAACGTAGGACACGATGAGTCCTCTAAAAAATAAGACACTATGAGTGACAAAATAATCTAACTAACATGAACAATTCAAGAATCATTTGGGTGGTTTGATGGTATCTGCTATTGATAATTTAGCCGAGCTTGTTGGCTTTTTTTAATACAATTTATTTAATTATTAAAAAAGTATGAGTATGAAATAAAGGCAAAGAATATCATTGATGGTGATGATGACTCAAACAACTAAGTATGAGTATTTCAAAAAAAAAAAAACTATAAGTATGAGTTTTATCATTCATTTTATAAAAAAAAATTAGAAAAAAGTTTGAGTATGTGCTCCCTAAAAAAAAATTTGAGTATGTGTTGATGGCAGAAATAAATAAATCTAAGGAAATAAAAATGGATGTTTGATTATGAATTAATGATGATAGATATATTTCTTAATTAGGTGATAGAGAGTATTTGGTGTATGTTAATTAATTTGGTGATAGATTTAAGCCTTTAGATTAAATGAAATGAATGGATGAGATTTGATGTGAAACTAATTTTAACACCATGGTGTTATTTGATCCTGACCCATATATATATATATATATATATATATATATATATATATATATATATATATATATATATATAGTCATGATCCGTTGACACCAGGTGTAAGTCTTGAAACTTACGCCAAATCTCAACCATTATTATTAGTTGATCTAACGGTTCATATTATGTCAATAATAAATAGAAAGAAATCACATGATGATTAGAAAAGGAAATTATCTCCGTGAGATATTGCTTGATTCACCTTTAATTATTTTTTCCTCTCATAATATGAAACTATAATTCTTTGTGCTATTGTCATGTCATTTACATCTGCAATTGCAAGTTTTTTCTGCCATGTTAGTTTGTTAAAAATAGTTTCATTCTTTGAGAAAAAAAAAACAAGGGGACAACAAGGGGACCATTGTTTTATTTTATTTTTTTGGGAAAAGGGGACCATTTTTCCTCGATTAAAATAAAAAAGAATGTTTATCTTTAATCTTTGTTAACCAAAAAAAAAAATTTCGACACGCAATTTTAGTCCCTATTAAATTAAATTATGCTTAAACTTTTAAATTTTTGAATGATTTTTTACATATTTATTTAGAACACTATACAAAGTTCCTCCGCAAAAAAAAAAAAAAAATTAACTCAAAATTTGATTTTTAGGTCCAAATTTTTTTTTTGAATGAAGGTCTAAATTTTTATTATTTTAATCTTGAAATTTTAATGTTTATAAAAATTCATATTTAATTCATTACATGTTAAAAAATATTATTTTTTTTATAAAAGAGTTTCTTATAATGATCTTAACTTGTCTGTAAAAAATTATTCAAAAATTTAAAAGTTTAAGCATAATTGAACAAATTTTATTTTAATAGGGACTAAAAGTGTGTGCCGGATTTTTTTATAGAGACCAAAACATATCACTTTACTGAAAACAATATTTCTAGGGACTAAAATTTTATTTAATCCTTTTTATTTAATTCTTTAAATGATGACATTTTAGTGGGTCACATTATCTATAGATCACAACCATTTAAAAACTTTCATGTGTGGTTTATATATATATATATATATGAGTCAGGATCCATTGACACCAGGTGTAAGTCTAAAAGACTTACACCAAATCTCTCAACCGTTGTAAATGATTGATCTAACGACTCGTAATATGTCAATAATAAATGGAAAGAAATCGCATAATGACCAGAAAAGGAAACTATCTCAGAGAGATATTGCTTGATTTGCACTTAATTATTTTCTTACTCTCTCTTATTAAAACATGACACAAATATTTAGTAGGAATTTGATTTTTCATTAAAATCATCTTGATAAGGAAGAGTAACAACATGTTTCTTCCTATCCCAGAAAGCATCAGGGACATCATTACAAATTTCAATTTGAAACTGTTTTTCTAAAGATATATATATATATATATATATATATATATATATATATATATATATATATATATATATATATATATATATTCTTTTTGATAAAGTAATCTAGTAGATAAAAATTTACTTCACGCCAAATATATCTAATACAATTGCTATTATATAATTATTGGAATATCAATTCCAACGTAGAAAGCTATAGCTTCAAGATTTATAGTATAACAAAAAACTAAAGATGCTATTGTTCCGTTTTAGACAGTCAAGCGAAGATGCGATTTTAAGTTTTGTCTTTAATATTTTTTTTTTAGCAAGTTGAGATTTGTCTTTAACTTTTTCTTACAAGAGCACGTTGTTAATCATGTAATTTAATTAGCTTACCTGTTCCTAATAAAAAAATTAGCTTATTTATTCAAGTATTAAAAAATGCTGATGAGTGTTAGGTTAAGTAATCTATTTTATTTAAAAATAAATACACCTTTTTCTGAGACTGAATATAAGAATATATTTTAGAATATCCTTTTTTTTCTTTCAAAAGTTTAATACTGTGACTCTCAGTTAAAATTAAAATATCTCACTTTTGTTATTAAAAAAATCTTATTGTAAAAGAATCACTGCTACGCTATGATAATTGTTTTTAATTCTTTGGAGAAGTCATATGTGAAGTGAGACTTCTCAACTTCATATTTTTTCTTAAATAATTAATTTGATTAGGTGGTCCACAATCATATATATTTATTCTTTTTGTCTTAATTTTTTGAGCAAGTCGAGATTTGTCTTTTCTGTCTTACAAGAACAAGTTGTTCATCATGTGATGTAATTAGCTTATCTGTTCCTAATACAAAAGGTTAGCTTGTGTGTGTTCAAGTATCTAAAAATGCTTATGATTGATAGGTTGATAGCAACCTATGTCTTTTGGGTACTTTGTTGTTTTATTCTTTCTGCATCTATTGTTAAAAAATACCATAATGATATTTGTATACCTTTTGTTTTCTAAATACGTATAACACTTTATTTTCTTTTCTATTTTTCTCCTCCTATCACATCATTAATTTAACACATCACTTTTTTGAATTTTTCAACTCACACTTCATGTATTTTTGATTACACCAAAATTTACTTAAAATTTTACAATAATAACAAAATTGCCCTTATATATAAATTTTCTTAAAACCTTTATTTCATTCATTGTTACTCTAAAATTTCACCATCTTTCACCCACAAACAATCATGGATGTTCAATCAATCTCTATAAAAGATTAAAGAGTGAATCAAATCATCTTTCATCCATATTCTATTGCATATAAGTAAGTGAATTTCTTCTTTATATTCAATGATGCTAGAGTTTCTATTTTTTTCTTGTTGTTCAACGTTGATATGTTATGAACTCTACAACGATTATTTGATGATGCAGCACGCACGCGTTAACGTTAATTAACATTGTTGAGGTTGACTTAAATTCAGTTTAAGTAGGTACATGTAAACTTAATCTACATAACCTACTTAAACTGAATTTACATGTACATACTTAAAATAAGATTACTTAGAATCATTAAACAAGGTTGAAGAGTGTAAAGCAAAATTTAACTATTAGTATGTACATTTAAACTCAGTTTACATGACCTACTTAAACTAAGTTTACATGACCTACTTAAATTGAGTTTAATTAATATTAAATTACAGTAGAATCAAGTCTTCTCCATCATTAAACAAGTCCTTTTTTTTCTTCTTTTACGTTTCGTTTCACTCAATTTCAATTATAGTAGAATCAAGTCTTCTCCATAGAAGGGAGAAATCTTGCTTGGAGAAGTATGGTTTTGGAATCGGAAAGAAGGAAGAGGCGTTCTCTGAGTTTTGGAACAAGAAAGAAGGAAAAGACGTTAGTTTTCTGGGTGAATTTGAAAACTAAATTTTATTTTAAGGGTAATTTTGTCATTTTGAGGTGTAACCATAAATACCCGAAGTGTAATTAGAAAAAATCCATTTTATTTTATCTATTATGGTCTATACATCTCTAGAGGCGTCAACCAAACATATACTTAAAATATTTCCCCTCAAAAAAATATACTTAAAATATTAAAAATGATATTTGTACAATTATTTTATGACAACTTTTGTGACAACTTTCTATCTCATACTCACGTTATGTTTTTACTTTTTCTCTCTATTATTTTGGTTTACGTGTCAATATTTAATTTTTTTTTTAAAGTTATGTTTGTGCAAAAAATTATCACATAAATGATTGTTCAAATAACACAAATCTAAAATATTTATTGAAACCGACGTTCAGTCCGTGATGCAGCCATTTTAGTTTGGAATCGTATTGTATTGACCCATCAACCGATAGTGCTACGTGATTTTGTCATTTCTTGCCTTGATTCTTTTGTTGCTTGTCTAATTCGATGCATTGTTTCATACTTTACTACATTAGATAATAAAATATAAAATAAGATAACTATAAAAAAAGAATTTTTTTGGAAGGATATAATAAAAGAATTTGATCACTACAATTCAATATATATATATATATAGACACACACTGTCACCTATCCTATAAAATAAAAAAAAAATCTTACTCAAAACATGAAAGAGTAGGTTAGCAAACTTCTTCGTACTTGATTTTGACCAAAAACGCACTTCTATCAATTTCAAATGTTTTTAATAAATGATAAATTTGTCAAAAAAAAATGATAAATTTGTAAATTTTATATTTTAAAACAAAAAAACATGTTTCATTTTTTTTGGTTGCAGAAAAATAAAAATGTATCCTTATTATTTGTTGTGTACTAAAGCACTTCATATTGTTTTTATCTTCTTTTCTTCTACAAAAAGACCATGTTTTTTTAATGTAATAAATCAGCACCAAAAAAAGTATAACACCACAAAAAACATAATAAACCATTATAGGGAATTTAAGTTTATATGTTGTGGTCTGCAATCTATGTTGAATACACTCAGGTAATAAAATTGTTCATAAGTCTCGATTTCATCCGGTTTGCCAAAACAATTTTTTTTTTGTTGTTTTTAACAAGATTACCAAAACTTAAGTTAATGTAGTACATAGTGGAGTTGTTAAGCACCAGCAACACATCATAGGATCATACATTGTGCTATTTTTGACAATGATTATACATAGTGGAGTTAAGCACCAAATAAAATAAAATGAAACGACTGCGACAACAGTGCATTTTGTTTTATGGTGAATGAGATTTTATTTTTTTAAGGGGTGAAACAGATTTTTGAAAGGGTTTTTTGTTTTAATTACTTAAAAGAAAGTTATAAAATTACTATGGTATTTAAAATTGGTTTGAATAGTAGTAAGTTGAAGTTCTAGTTAAAAGAAAGTCAGAGTTGGCTTGTTAACTTAATAATTCAAATTTTTAGATGAAAGCAAGTTAGCAACCCTATAGGACCGTGAATTGACTTACAACAGAAATAAAATTACAAATTACCTTGGAATGGGAAAGGATTAAGATTTGAATCCCCTCCTTTTTAATTACAAATTATCTATCCATGCAATTCAGTTTTATATAGATAAGTTGAAATTAACAAAATAGGTTTACATTAATTTCAAGTCTCAAAATCTATTTTTCAAACAAGAACCCCAATAATCGCAAGATTTATCTCGTCTGGCGAGGAAGTCCTATCACCATGAGAGATTTGATAGAATCATGCGCTTTCACCAAGCGAGACGAATAAGAACTTGACCACTTAGTAACTTTTGTAGTTAAATTACACTTCTCATGATGTTTAGCTTAACAAAAGAAATTAAAAGCAAACATACCTAATTGACTAAAGAATTCCAAACCAATAATTTATCCAAATTGACTCTAAATCTAACAAATAACTAAGAGAATTAGACAAAATAAACACCCTAAAACTCTAAATCTAACAGAATATGTATATGATAAAAAGTTATCAAATAATTTTAAATTTATTTTCCTATGTTGTGAATTCGGACTCAAAACTCACACCAATGAAAACGATGATGCGTAGAGCAAAGGAAAGTAGTAACCAATTAACAAAGTTAACCACAAGCAACAACAACAATAACAAACCTAGATTTAATATAGGAATTAAGTGAAAAGCACAAAACCACAAGCAAAAGATAAAGAGAGAAGAGAAACAAACACACCAAGAAATGTTTACCCAGTTCAGTCCAACATGACCTACTCTGGGGGAGAGATTGATCTCTCCAATCCACTATCAATGAGTTCTTACAAAGAGATACAAAAGGGTTACAAGAAATTAGCTTTGAGAAGCTCACAAAGAACAATCCCTAATTTATACCCTTTTCCAAATCTCACAAATGAACAAGACACTCAATGATTTTAACTCACCCAAGGTGTTACCAATGTTGCCCAACCCAAGAGAACCTCTCAAGATAACTCTAATCAAAGACCCTAAACCCTAAAGGTGTCACCTTTGATTTCCCAAGTTTCTCTCTCTTGAAGCTCTACCTAAAAATGAACTAAGAACCCTTAAATATTTCCCTGTAACTGTAAAAATCGTGTCACGATTATCACAAATCGTGTCACGATCGTAACGTACGACCCAAGGTACAAACCTTATCCACAAAATTGTGTCACGATTTTCCAAATCGTGTCACGATTTGCCTTCCAGGGACACTCTCACTTTCTGCCTCCAAAATAGTGTTACGATTATAAAATCGTGTCACGATTTTTCTCAATTCCAAAATTTTGAGTCATTCTACAACATTCTCCACCTTGACTCTCAATTGATGGTGATGTCAATTTAACCATCTACCACCATTCTCCTTTTTCTTTTCCCTTGCATCCAACTACGCCAAGTAGCTCCACAAGCATTCACCCTTTGCTTCTTCAACCCTCAGAATGCCTTCCGCTCTCTTGAAGTCCCACAAGTCTACACCAAACATTCTTCAACCACGAAACGTCTCCCACTTCCTTGAAGATATCCTTGCATCCAATCACCCTTGGTCTTTTTGGTAATAACACAAGCCACACCATACATTCTTCAAACCCCGAAATGCCTTTCGTCCTCATGAAGAATTCCCTTGTTCACACCTAGAGCATAGCACCCAGGGTCTCCATAGTTGTACCATTTCCGGTGTCATCAACTCCACCTCAAGTTAAGCTTTCTCTACCAACTTCCAAATGCACACTTCCATTATGCCTTTAACCTTGCAAACTCCACCTCAAAGGTTGATCACGAGTATTCTTCACACCGCCTTTCCAGGCTGACCTTGAGTATTCTTCCCACCGCCTCTCCAGGCTGATTTTGAGTGTTTAACTTCTCTCCAGACGATCACCGCTCTACAAGGCATCACTACCAAGGTGCGAAACATCACCTTCTTCATCCTCCCAACAACTAGCCACCAAAGCACCCGCATCCTCATAATCCTCGGAGACAACTTGCGTGGAGTCATCATTGTCCTCCACACAATCCCTCTTGAAGTGTCATCTTGTGACACTTAAAATACTTATACTTTGACTTGTTACCGCTCTTTGAGCTTCCTTGGCTACCTCTGCCTCCACCATTCCCTCTTGAAACACTTAGGCCTTCACTGTTTTCATCCGCTCTCAAGTCCTTCGACTTGGTCAACTCCGTGGTTCTTAAAGCCACTTGGACTTCTTCCAAGGTGACGGTGCCTTCTTTGCCATAGAGCATGGTATCCTAGAAGGATTCAAATGATCTCGGTAGAGCACACAACAAGAGTATAGCTTTGTCTTCATCCTCAAGATGCACCTCAATGTTCTCCAAATCATCAAGGAATTTATTGAACTCCGTTAGTTGCTCCATTACGGTCTTTGACTCCACCATCTTAAATGAGTAGAGCTGTTGCTTAAGAAATTGCCTTATGAGCCAAAGACTTTGTCATATACAAAGACTTCAACTTTGACCACATCGATGCCGTGGTTGGTTCCTTTGCGACATCCCTCAAAACTTTGTCCCCGAGGCACAAGACAATGGCACTCCTAGCCTTGTCCACCATCTCGGTCTTCTCCACTTGTGACATGGTGACCGGTAACACACCTTCACCCTTCAACGCTTTCTCACACTTTTGTTGTATCAACACCGCTTCACCTTCCATAACCCAAAGTTGTTACTTTCGGTGAACTTCTCAATATCCCACTTTGAACCCATGGTACTCACTTAACCAATTCACTCCGTTGCCCCACGGTGGGCGCCAATTGTTGTGAATTCGGACTCAAAACTCACACCCATGAAAACAATGATGCGTGGTGTAACACCCTAAAACCCACATTTTATTTTCTAATAAAATTAAATAAATAATTAAACACGCAAGGGTGTCACACTTCTTAATCAATCCAAAAATACTTCATTTAATATTAAAAACGTCGCAGCGGAATAAATTTCAAAGCATTCAAAGTAATTGTCACTTCATTAAATTGAAATCAAAACTGAATTCTGAAACAAAGTCTGAAATAAAATAAATCCCCATTCCCTAGTGTTACTAATCAGAGCGATGACTCGATAAAACTCCCAAAAGCGGTAAAAGTAAATAGGAGGCTCCAACGCTATCCTTAGAGACTCACTGCTACTAATATTCCTCTTCCTGCAAATCTACACCACAAAGGCGTAGGCGCCCAACCCGCCACTAGAGGGTGAGAATATATTCAAAATAAGAATTGCATAATCATAATGAATAGAAACAAGGCAAAAAAATACATAAGCAACATCATTCATATATTCATATATAAATTATTCACATCGTTAGATAATCATATTTTCACATCGTTAGATAATCAACTTCACATTGTTAGATAATCACTATTTACATCATTTAATAAATCATAATGAACAAGTATCACTTAAACAAGGTCAATCATCAACTAAGGAATTAACAACTCATCAACGGAATACAATAATGTATGCAATGCTCCTAGACTCGACCGTATATGCATGTGGTACCAAACCTATCACCATCGTCAAATATTTTGGACATCAGAGGTATGTTACTGATTTTGTCCACACCATCGTCAAATATTTTGGACATCAGAGATATGTTACTGATTTTGTCCACACCATCGTCAAATACAACATCGTTAAATAGACTCGACCATGAATGCATGAACATCAAATAATGACTCAACAATGCACATCTTTGTATGACTCAACAATTACACACATTTAAATAGCACCATCGTCAAATATCACATCTTTAAATCACACATCTTAAAATGACACATCTTTATATAACACATTATTAAATCACACATCTTCATATAACACATATTTATATAACACATCATTAAATCACACATCATCAAATAACACATCTTTATATAACACGTCATTACACTTCATCAAATAATTCATCTAAAACGTATTATTCCAAATATACATTCACATTATTAAATTCACACAAATAACACAACAAAGATTCAAATTTGAAATCTTCAAAGTAATAATCATTAGTAATCATGTAATTTTTTTTCAAATGTATGCTATATATACACGTTAGTACAAGATAACACTTTTCATTCAACTAACTTAAGTTATAAGAGCAAAGAAACTCATACTAATGCATAAATCGAGTAAGATATAAGTACACATATACATGTATAAACTGATTATAATAAACTAGCAACAAGTAGGAATAAATTATCAATAGTCAGCAAGGCTACATCAGCACTATGATGTTGTGATTCAATGCAATTTAATACTTCGTACTTTCTAGTTCTAGGTACAGTTTATGCTCACGAAAGCAAACAAAGAAGCAAGAACTAAACATATCGTCATTTCAAAGTGTTGGCAAATCGTTAATTTGCAATTGGCAGTCTTAAGCGATTAAAAAAATGTTGTATTGCTGCTACTGGAACTAAAAGGGCTAAACATACTTTTTTTTTACATGGATAAAAAAAAACATCATAAAATAACTCATTCTCATAGGCACAGACTCTAATATTGTAGTGTATTCAAGGGGACAAAGACGTTTTCAATTCATGCAAGGCACGACTCAAGCTCCTTATCCTAATTATGAACTTAAAGAACAAAAGCACTAAAACTTGAGCTATTTGACACATGTGGCAATATTCTTTCAATCACTTCCATATTTTTAAATTAGTAAAACAAACTGTGACAACTATCGATACCGAAAACCAATTTAACGAACACAAGGAACTAGCTTTCATATTCATTAATTTAGGATTCATAAAATTTGGATGGCAAAACATAAAAACCAGTCATGATAAAATTTAAATATTCCCAAAATAAATCAAAGCAGCAAATTAGAGGAAGAATTAATTCATTAAAAGATCATGAAAAACAATGGAAAATAAAAGCCCTTCACTACTCACATGAGAACACAACCCTTATGATGAATAAAACTTCCCCCTTACCTCTAGTTTGTAGAATTTGATGAATTTCTACGGTGAAATCTCTCCCCAGGTTCTCCTCACTTTGCCTCCTTGCCTCTTCTCTCCGCAACCCTAGTTTTCCTTTGATCTCTAATCTTTTCTATGTTTGTTGTAACCCTAATTCTCTCTAATGTTCTTCTCTATTTATAGAGGCTATTTAGGTTTTAGTTGTTCTGAAACTCTATCCCTTATCTTTTAACAAATTCATATTTTATTTATTTTTATCTTTTTCACATAAATTTAAACATATTTACTATATGCACCCCACTCCCCTATTCTCACCAAAAAGACTATTTTCTTCTAAAAAATTATTTTCTCTCATCTTTTAACAAGTCAACCAACTCATCTATTTCTCAATAAATACAACCAATTAAATAAATAAGATCAAACAAACCAAAACTAATAATAATAATAATAATAATAATAATAATAATAATATCTAATACTAATTACTAATAACTAAGATTAAAAAATTGGGGTGTTACAATTCTCCCCCACTTAAAAAATTTTCGTCCTCGAAAATTGCCTAAAGAAAACAGTTTTACCCACACTTGAAGCATCTTGCTCCTCCCCCACTTTGCTTAGACTCACCCAATAGAACGAAGCATGTATTGACAGTACTTTCATACATGTCGCATACAACGGGATAAAAACAAAGTTTTGGCCTGACTGGACCGACCTGCTCTGATACCAACTTGTAACACCCTAAAACCCACATTTTATTTTCTAATAAAATTAAATAAATAATTAAACACGCAAGGGTGTCACACTTCTTAATCAATCCAAAAATACTTCATTTAATATTAAAAACGTCGCAGCGGAATAAATTTCAAAGCATTCAAAGTAATTGTCACTTCATTAAATTGAAATCAAAACTGAATTCTGAAACAAAGTCTGAAATAAAATAAATCCCCATTCCCTAGTGTTACTAATCAGAGCGATGACTCGATAAAACTCCCAAAAGCGGTAAAAGTAAATAGGAGGCTCCAACGCTATCCTTAGAGACTCACTGCTACTAATATTCCTCTTCCTGCAAATCTACACCACAAAGGCGTAGGCGCCCAACCCGCCACTAGAGGGTGAGAATATATTCAAAATAAGAATTGCATAATCATAATGAATAGAAACAAGGCAAAAAAATACATAAGCAACATCATTCATATATTCATATATAAATTATTCACATCGTTAGATAATCATATTTTCACATCGTTAGATAATCAACTTCACATTGTTAGATAATCACTATTTACATCATTTAATAAATCATAATGAACAAGTATCACTTAAACAAGGTCAATCATCAACTAAGGAATTAACAACTCATCAACGGAACACAATAATGTATGCAATGCTCCTAGACTCGACCGTATATGCATGTGGTACCAAACCTATCACCATCGTCAAATATTTTGGACATCAGAGGTATGTTACTGATTTTGTCCACACCATCGTCAAATATTTTGGACATCAGAGATATGTTACTGATTTTGTCCACACCATCGTCAAATACAACATCGTTAAATAGACTCGACCATGAATGCATGAACATCAAATAATGACTCAACAATGCACATCTTTGTATGACTCAACAATTACACACATTTAAATAGCACCATCGTCAAATATCACATCTTTAAATCACACATCTTAAAATGACACATCTTTATATAACACATTATTAAATCACACATCTTCATATAACACATATTTATATAACACATCATTAAATCACACATCATCAAATAACACATCTTTATATAACACGTCATTACACTTCATCAAATAATTCATCTAAAACGTATTATTCCAAATATACATTCACATTATTAAATTCACACAAATAACACAACAAAGATTCAAATTTGAAATCTTCAAAGTAATAATCATTAGTAATCATGTAATTTTTTTTCAAATGTATGCTATATATACACGTTAGTACAAGATAACACTTTTCATTCAACTAACTTAAGTTATAAGAGCAAAGAAACTCATACTAATGCATAAATCGAGTAAGATATAAGTACACATATACATGTATAAACTGATTATAATAAACTAGCAACAAGTAGGAATAAATTATCAATAGTCAGCAAGGCTACATCAGCACTATGATGTTGTGATTCAATGCAATTTAATACTTCGTACTTTCTAGTTCTAGGTACAGTTTATGCTCACGAAAGCAAACAAAGAAGCAAGAACTAAACATATCGTCATTTCAAAGTGTTGGCAAATCGTTAATTTGCAATTGGCAGTCTTAAGCGATTAAAAAAATGTTGTATTGCTGCTACTGGAACTAAAAGGGCTAAACATACTTTTTTTTTACATGGATAAAAAAAAACATCATAAAATAACTCATTCTCATAGGCACAGACTCTAATATTGTAGTGTATTCAAGGGGACAAAGACGTTTTCAATTCATGCAAGGCACGACTCAAGCTCCTTATCCTAATTATGAACTTAAAGAACAAAAGCACTAAAACTTGAGCTATTTGACACATGTGGCAATATTCTTTCAATCACTTCCATATTTTTAAATTAGTAAAACAAACTGTGACAACTATCGATACCGAAAACCAATTTAACGAACACAAGGAACTAGCTTTCATATTCATTAATTTAGGATTCATAAAATTTGGATGGCAAAACATAAAAACCAGTCATGATAAAATTTAAATATTCCCAAAATAAATCAAAGCAGCAAATTAGAGGAAGAATTAATTCATTAAAAGATCATGAAAAACAATGGAAAATAAAAGCCCTTCACTACTCACATGAGAACACAACCCTTATGATGAATAAAACTCCCCGCTTACCTCTAGTTTGTAGAATTTGATGAATTTCTACGGTGAAATCTCTCCCCAGGTTCTCCTCACTTTGCCTCCTTGCCTCTTCTCTCCGCAACCCTAGTTTTCCTTTGATCTCTAATCTTTTCTATGTTTGTTGTAACCCTAATTCTCTCTAATGTTCTTCTCTATTTATAGAGGCTATTTAGGTTTTAGTTGTTCTGAAACTCTATCTCTTATCTTTTAACAAATTCATATTTTATTTATTTTTATTTTTTTCACATAAATTTAAACATATTTACTATATGCACCCCACTCCCCTATTCTCACCAAAAAGACTATTTTCTTCTAAAAAATTATTTTCTCTCATCTTTTAACAAGTCAACCAACTCATCTATTTCTCAATAAATACAACCAATTAAATAAATAAGATCAAACAAACCAAAAGTAATAATAATAATAATAATAATAATAATAATAATAATAATAATAATAATTATAATAATAATAATAATAATAATAATAATAATAATAATAATAATAATAATAATAATAATATCTAATACTAATTACTAATAACTAAGATTAAAAAATTGGGGTGTTACACGTGGAGCAAAGGAAAGTAGTAACCAATTATCAAAGTTAACCACAAGCAACAACAACAATAACAAACCTAGATTTAATCTAGGAATTAAGTGAAAAGCACAAAACCACAAGCAAAAAATAAAGAGAGAAGAGAAACAAACACACCAAGAAATGTTTACCCAGTTCGGTCCAACTTGACCTACTCTGGTGGAGAGATTGATCTCTCCAATCCACTATCAATGAGTTCTTACAAAGAGATACAAAAGGGTTACAAGAAATTAGCTTTGAGAAGCTCACAAAGAACAATCCCTAATTTATACCCTTTTCCAAATCTCACAAATGAACAAGACACTCAATGATTTTAACTCACCCAAGGTGTTACCAATGTTGCCCAACCCAAGAGAACCACTCAAGATAACTCTAATCAAAGACCCTAAACCCTAAAGGTGTCACCTTTGATTTCCCAAGTTTCTCTCTCTTGAAGCTCTACCCAAAAATGAACTAAGAACCCTTAAATAGTGTCATGTAACTATCAAAATCGTGTCACGATTATCACAAATCGTGTCACGATCGTAACGTACGACCCAAGGTACGAACCTTATCCACAAAATCGTGTCACGATTTTCCAAATTGTGTCACGATTTGCCTTCCAAGGACACTCTCACTTTCTGCCTCCAAAATCGTGTTACGATTATAAAATCGTGTCATGATTCTTCTCAACTCCAAAAATCAATTTTGAGTCATTCTACAACATCCTACATACCCCGAATTTTTCCCGAGAGATTTTTTTTTTAACCGGATATCTTCTACATACAACTCCAGACATTAATCTCTCAAGTCGGATAGGATCATAATAAATGGCAAAGTTCTCCCTCGAGAGGCTTAACATTGTTGTATTTTCAGGTATCAATTTAAATCCATAACTTTGGTTAAGCTGAAAGATAATATTATTTACCATATTAAGGCATCGTTTGACCTGACTTTTTTACAGTCCAAAAGCTAGTTTAAAACAAAATTAAAATTAAGGACTTTAAGAAAGAAATTAAAGTTGTTTGGTTACTTTATTATATTTTTAGTTTTAAAGCTATTTTTAAGTTAAAAGTTGTTTGGCAAAATATTGTACAAATATATAATAAATAAAAAAATGTTAAAATATTTTTTGAAGGGAAAAAAATGTTTAAAATATTTTTTAGTAAGTATTTAATAGATATTGTGTTTGACCTACCTTCTCTTTAGAATGGTAGAGAAGTAGAAAAAAAGTCGGGTCAAACGGTACCTAAGTGTTGTTGAGGATGCCAAATAAAGTTGTCATCAATATGAATTTTTGTTTGGTTTTGTAAATAATTAAAACAAAATAAATGAAAACTTGACCCGCAGCTTCGATTGCGATTTTCTTTCAAATAATATATATATAGACACACACATACACTTCATCTGTTTCTTAATCTTGTGAGTAAAACACAGTAGACTAAAACGACTAATAGTTTGTGGAATGTCTCGTTGAACATAAGTGGACCTCCGCACACATTTCTTAATAGTGCACAACACAAGAATACATTTACCAAAATAAAGACGTAAATGTAATAAAATGATTTTACATTGATATTTTTGGTGGCTATGACTATGAGTGAGATTTCAAGAATTAGGAATAATCTATCCTAGTGGTTTTTAGCATGTATTAATTGTTTAATGAAGCAAGGTTTGAATAATCCAGTCGATGACGGTATATGATGTTTCACCCAAACAAGTGACGATTTATTCAAAACAGAATCTTAATACAAAATCCGGTAATTGGTGTGATACTATTTTATAGTTGACCTTAATCTATCTATCAATCAATCAATGTTACATACAATTACAAATAATTATACATTGATTGATTGCAATTCAAACTCAAGTAATTCTAGAACATCTACATCAGCACAATGCAATGTGCTATGTAGTTAAAATAATTGTAAGAATGGTCACCAAACAATCTCAGATCTTAGAAAATGCTATATAGTTAAAATTGAAGTTGCTTCTAGTGTTAGATTTGTGTTTTGATGATGTTTATTAGCTAGATTCTCTTGATGATGTTTGATAGTATTAGTTAATGCCTAGAACGTGTTAAAGCATCTAGTAATCCTTGTCTCATTATGTCATATGTGTCTTGTGTGTCAAGTTTATCTTTGTGTGGGAAAACCTTTGTTTTTGTGTGGCAAAACCATTTTGCTAGGTCCTTGATTCGATTCAAATTAGTTTAGTTTGAATCGTATCATTTATTTTCTTTGTCCTTATCTTTTGTTGATCATGCAATTTTGATTCGGTTCATGAATCTTTGAATCGTATCACATGTGAGTCGAATCACAATGTGTTGATTCATATTGTTTTCTCTGGTCTTGTGTTTGCCTTGTTTGAATTGTATCACAAGGTCTTGATTCGCATCAATCTTCATTTGGGTTGCTTTGATTCGAATCAAATATTGCTTGAATAGTATCATCCTTCATAGCTCCATATTTATCCATTTACACATGTCTGGATTGAATCATACTTACTCTGATTCGATTCATCTCGTTGTTTTTGCCTAAAATTTTGCACTTATCACTCCTTCCTATATATCTCTATACCCATACTCCTTCCAACTCACTGAATCAATTGCAAGTAACATTCTAGAATCTCCAAACCTCTCTCTCCACCTATTCTTCAGATTAAACAATTTTTCTAAGATTCCTTGTGGATTTTGAGTCATAGATTGCAAGAGTGCTATAGGGATTGTACATTGGTTTCTTTCAAGGAACTTGGTTGAGGATCAAGGTTTCAAAGGTAAAGAGGGATTTCTTTCCACCTCCAAGGTGAATTGTGGGGGTCTTTCTAACTTTTCAAGTTCAAGGGGATCAAAGCTTCGGACATAGCAAAGAAGAATTCAAGGTGAAAGAATTCCAAGGATTGCATGGGATCTTGAGTTTATAAGACTTAGAGAATCTCCAATTTCAAGGGTTACTTGAAGATTTGTGGTGTTGTGGCTGCTTAGGATTAAAGATTAAGGTTATCAAGGGAATTCTTTGTAATCATAACAATTTGTAAACAATTGCCGACAATAGTGGAAGTCCTTGATAGAGGCGTTTTCTACCAAGAAGAGTAGACGTACCCCGAAGCGAGGACGAAAGGGGGAACTACTATAAAATTCTGGTGTTCTTCACTTCCTTATCCTTTTAGATTTTTGCTTTAAAATTTGTATATAAATTTTATGTTTGAAGCTTTATGATTTGATTGTGATTATTTTTCACACTTAACCTATCTTGATTCATTGAATTAAGATTCTTTTCAAATTCAATTTTATCACAATTAAAATTCAATTAAGTTTCAAATCATTAATTCATATACTTTGTGTTCCTTAGTGTTGGTGTGGTTTATTGCTATTAGGTTTGGTTTGAGTTTGTCTAGTTTTGTGATTTGTATATTTGATTATTGATATTTGATGTGCTTAATAAGATTCAATATTTGAACCTCGCAATTCAACTTTAAATTTTAGTTTTTAATCATTGTCTTAAGCATTTGTTATCGTTGGTGTGCACGAATCAGATAAGTCATAAGTTTTCAATTCGCGCTTTCGCAAACTCTTTTGAAAATTAAAAAAAAACACTATTCACCCCCCCTCTAGCGCACCTTCTTGTTCGCCATATAGACCAACAAAAATAATTGTAAGTATGGTCTTTATCTTTGATTTATCATTTTCAACATCTATATAACTTAAAATGCTCAGAAATTCATTTGAACTTAATCACAAATCATTTTCTAAGTTAAATATAAGAGTCTATGAGAAGCAGATTTTAAAAGGTTATAAAAACTGGTTTTATCAGTGATGTAATCGATTATCAACTTGTAGTAATCGATTACTAGTTAAGTTTTCAAATTTTCAGAACATTGGAAAGGTGTAACCGATTACCAAAATGTAGCAATCGATTACCACCTTACAAAATGCATTTTTTTCATGAACTGGTGTGATTCAAATGATTACTAATGGTTCATGAAACCCCTTGGAACTGGTGTCTTGCTTCATGGAAATTTTCTACAGCCTTTATAATTACATTTAACATCTAAACAACATAAACCAACTTTCATATTAAAATAATCTAAGATCAAATTTCATTTCTCACTTAAAATTTCAAACTTCCATTTTAATGAAACCTTTATTATATTTTCATATCCAAAAAGGTTTATGAGCATTAAGTTATATTCATTTGAAAGTTATATTGATTTGATACAGCCATACAAGAGTTCTTAAACAGTTGTTAGTAAGAATTTCATCATAGTGTTTGGTGAAGATTCTTGTTGTAAAGATATTGGAGTTCTATCTCTGTTTAGTAGGAAGATTGTTAGTGGGGTCTTGGGGTGATACTTGTTTGTAACAGAATTCTGACATAGTGAAATCATTCACAGGGTGTGAAGGGACTAGACTACCCTTTGGTTAGAAGGAGAGCTATTACAATTTCTTTGCGTCCTTTTCTCTTCCCTACTCTCTTTATTTTTCAGCATATCGTTCATATATTCATCATAGTTTTCCGGAAAAATAAAAAGAACCTTAACATCTCTAGAATATCCGAAAAAGTCTTAAAACCTGATTAGGTTGCACTCTAAAATTACAATTGAAACTCTTGACAAAACTTCCAAAAATCTAATTTATGCAATTCCCAGAATTAGTTTAAAAAACAAAAACATTACACCATCCAATCCTGGACTCTGGAAACTATCACAATCCCACACAGCTTGCTTAATTTCCTCCAAAGAACACCTCCCATTTAACTTCATCCACCCCTTCAACCCTTTCCCCATTAACCATAATGCTTAATATACCATTCGTCCTACTACTTTTAACCAAACCATGAAAGAAATTTGTGTTTGCATCACCTTCTTTCAACCATAAAGCTCGCGATCTTTGCCATTGAAGACTATAGTTTACTCGAGATAAAGAAAATATTTTATGCACCAAATATCTTCTTTGAGCTTGCTCCACTAGAGATAAATTTTCATCTTCCCCATTATCGTCAAGAAATGGTAAATATAATTTGGACTCTGAATCCTCTCTTTAATTATATAATCTAAATGAAAATAGAAATGCTTTCACATATAAATACAGTTAATACATGTTATCTTTGCCTCTTTTCTCCTTGTCAAACCCTAACTATCATAACTTTTCTTCTTCTTGATCTATCAAAGAGAGGTGATTTAAGATCAATTGTGTCACAAAATCACCCCTCTGAATTGTTTTTCTATCTTTTTTATTTGAATAAGTGATTTCCACATATTTTCAATCTTATTTCTTTTGTTTTTGTGATTTTTTCGTCTTTGCACGACTCTGTTTGTTTTGATTTCTCGTCTTTGTGCGGTGTGTTTTTGATTTCCCGTCTTAATATGGCGTCTATCTGATTCAGATTGAAAGATTAACTTTGAGCAAGTGCAGATTCAATCAATGACTTTGATGTCGTCAATGTTGCATATCCGAAGACATGAGTATTCCAAAGACTTGAATATAGTCATAGTCATATTTGTAGGCATAGGCATATTGTGAGTTTGTTCGATTATTCATCATTTTTGTTTCTAGCGATTTTGAATTTGTATTGTATTGATGTATCAATTTAAATGTATGAATATCGTTTATCTTTGTCAAAAAAAACATGCGGTCTTTGCCATCCATTTCGGTTCTACCCGACTCGATTGATTAATCTCTTCAATTGCATTAACATAATACTTTGTAGAACAAAATATTAGACACCTAATGTCAAATTTGTGGTGCAAGAAGATGAAGAGAGAGAATGAGGGAAAGACTTGTCAGCACTCTCACACATCCTTAGGAGGGAGAAGAGAATACAAGATGAAGAAGTTGGAGAAAGAGACTCTGACGAGCAACCCCAAATACAAACGGAGGATGCACATTTTCAAAGTGGGACAACAACCCTTGACCAATCATATTATGCCCATAAAATAACATTAGCCTTTGTATGAAAGGCCAACAATAGAATATTGACATCATAAATGACTTAGAAGAAATGTACGAAAGAAAAGGATATAATGTGAGTTGGAATGAAAATTAGAGAAGAACGAGTAGGTATTTGTAGGCACGATCCATACTTGGGTTGTAACGACAGTCAAGGGGAGCTAGAAAACATGGTCAATCTTGCTGACTAGTCAAAAACACATTTTAAATGACCCTGAAACCAGGTATACTTACTGACCAAGACAACGTCCACATTCTGTACTTGTTATAATCCAAATCCATTCCTAGATTATTTTGAATTGAGGAACGCTAGAACCACACATTTAAACACACACTTTTCAACACACTCTCTTTGATTGGTTAAAATTCACATGGGTCTCACCAAATCTTGTGGGTCCCCAATAAATTTGATGGGACCATGTGAATTTTAACCAATCAAAAAGAGTGTTGCTAGCATTCCACTTTTGAATTATATAATCTGATACGTGCGAAGGTTGTGTAAAAACTTCTACTTTGGACTTTGGAGGATTCACAACGTTTCATATTTTATTATCCGAAACAGTCAAGTACACGATTTTCATGCGGTCCACAATGCATCGACAGGTTCTCTGGTCCACGATGCACACAAACTTCTATAAATTGGTGTGTTTTGTTCATTTGAAAACCACACCACACAACCATGAACACTTATCATCTAGAGTCCACATTGATGTCACAATGTTTGGATTGAAGGACCAACAAGATCAAATTAACAATCGTCTCAACCACAAAGCATAAGAAGGGTGGAAAGTGTTGAGTATCATCGTCCATCTGTAGACTTGGATGGAAGTTTCCGGTTCATCCAGATGAAGCTCCAGAAAAACGACAAAGTGAGAAACATGTTCTCTATATTTGGTCAGTCTCATTGAAAGAGATCGATCAAGTCAGACGCTTCCTTGGTTATATGTTTCCATGATATTCATAAAGTTTGATTCAACCTATGACCGACGAAGAAATCATGGCTTGCATGAATATATCTGATGTAGATTTAAATTTGGCCGATCCATAATCTTGTGTGTATTTTATTATGTTGTTTTACATTCTTGAATTATGTTGTTGAAATTGTTATGTTTAATATATGATGTTGTTGTAGAATTTGTTTTATTGCCAGGTTTTTTTTTTAAAAATTATGTGTTTTAGACACAATTCAAATTATTTAATCTGGACCTTGCCAAATCCTCCAAACCTCAATTTTTTACATAGTCTTGGTACCATTCGATCATATTATCCGAAACATTTTTGGAATAAGAAAGGTTTGGATGATTTGTGGTGTGTTTACTTCATTTTTTATCGGATTGGACATTTTAATCATTTCCTCAAATTGTCCAGCCACTGAAAGTGAGTTCCTCTTTTTATTTAGCTTTAACTAATGTCACAGACGAAATTGTTGATACTTCTAGATTGAATCGCCATAAAAATAATGTGCAGGAACCAAGTCCGCAACATGTTGCTGCAGGAGATAACTATATGACGCAAAGGTTGAACATTAATACAACAACACTGGCGCAAGTTAACATCCCCGATCCTATAGCAATGCAACAAATGGAAATTGTCCCTAAAATACTCAAATGAGTCTGTCTCCATGCGTTTTTCTTTTAGTATTTCATCCCCGATCCTATAGCACATACAACATCATCTGTTGTTACACAATACTTAAATGCCCTTGCGGTTCAGGTTGCTAGTCCGCAAGATAGTAATCAATCGCCTTCACAGGTTGACGTTGAGTGTAACACCCTAATTCCCGACGATAATTTATTAAATAACAAGAATATATTTAATAAAAAGGATGTTACAAACTCAACATCATGTCACTTAATAACGTAATTTTTAAGTCATACTTCAGCAGCGGAAAATAATTCACTTGTCTCATTAATAAAAATTATTCGTGTCATCAACATCATAAATAGAAATAGCAACAGTTTCCAAGATTCAAACTCAAAGAAAAATAATCTCAAAGTTAACCCCAACCTTGGTGTTACAAAATCAGAGCTCGTATCGACTACATGCTTATTCAACTACCAAATAATGGAAAGAAGATGGAAGACACTTCCATCGCCACCTTCTAAGTCGTCCCACAACTAATCTTCCTCAAGTTGAGTGTTTGTACTCCAAGAGTACAATCACCACAAAAAAACACAACAACAATAAAGGGGTGAGAATGACAGTCATACATATTATTAGGAAAATCACGAATAACATTAAATAATAATAATAATATTACATCATCATAAGATACATCATTTGATATTTCTCCTCAATAGCTTATACATTCATGGTCACACATCATTTCACAAAATATACACCAAGTTCAAACATTGCCATTTATATGCAGATGGACTTCATCCTAAGACCTATATGAATGTGGTACCATACCTACTTGTCATCATTTATTGTAAGTCAGAGATGTGTTACTGAACATACATTCGTCTTCATTCATCTTCATTTCGTCTTCATTTTCATAGACTCAACTCTATAGGCATGCATGGAGACAGACTCGTCATGAACCTCGGGTCTCTGTCTGAAATAATTCTCGAAGGAACACCATGTAACTTAACTATTTGCTCAATATAAATCTCAGTTATCTTTTGTAATGCATAATTTAATCTTATAGGTATGAAATGAGCTGACTTACTCAACCGGTCCATCACAACCCAAATAGTATCACTCCCTTCGCAGTCTTTGGCAAATTCGTTACAAAATCCTTAGAAATGTTATCCCATTTCCACTCTAGAATACTCAATGGTTGCATCGACCCAAACGGTTTCTAATGTTCAACCTTTGACTTTTGACAAACCGAGCAATAATACACAAATTCAACAACATCCTTCTTCATACCTGGCCACCAAAATATTTTCTTAAGGTCCTGATACATTTTAGTAGCTCCTGGGTGTATACTCAAACTACTCATGTGACCTTCCTCTAAAATACTTCGATTCAATTATGGTAAATTGGGCACACAAATTCTGTCTTGAAACCTCATAACCCCATTCTCATCTACTCTAAAATCCGTTCCCCCCCTTGGTTAATTAGTGTTAACCGATCAACTAGTTCCAAGTCTGCCTTCTGTCCTTCTTTAATTTCTTCCAACACTGGACCTGTTAGTTTCAGCATACCCAATTTTACACTCCCCGATGTCACCTCACCAACCAAACTAATATCTCTAAATTATTCTATCAACTCCATCTCAAAATCAAGGCATCCGCTACTACATTGGCTTTTCCTGGATGATAGCTCAACTCAAAATCATAATCCTTCAAGAACTCCAACCACTTTTGTTGCCTTATATTCAACTCTTTCTAATCAAACAAATATTTCAAGCTCTTATGATCACTGAACACCTCAAACCTCGACCCATACAAATAATGCCTCCACACCTTAAGTACAAATACTACAGCTGCCAACTCCAAATCATGTGTCGGATAATTCCTTTCATAAATTTTCAGTTGTCTCAAAGCATAGGCTACAAATTGTCCATCCTGCATAAGTACACCACCCAACCCTCTATTAGATGCATCACAATTGACTACAAACGACTTACTCGGGTTTGGTAAAATTAACACCGGCGCCGACGTCAACCTCTTCTTCAGTTCCTAGAAACTTCCTCACATTGGATATCCCACACATAGGACTCTCCCTTTCGAGTCAACCGCGTTAAAGGCAATGCCGACTTCAAAAATCCTTCGATAAACCTTCGGTAATAACCAGCCAAGCCCAAGAAACTTCTTATCTCGATAACTGACTTAGGAACCTCCCATTGTAATGCGTCGTCCACTTTGGATGGATCGACTGCTATTTAACTACTAGAAATCACATGACCTAAGAAACTTACTCCGTGTAACCAAAATTCACACTTCGACATCTTAGCATACAACTTCTTTTCCTTCAAAGTTTACAACACAATCATCAGATGTTCTGCATGTTCCTCTTCCGACTTAGAGTATACCAAAATATCATCTATAAAAACTACCACAAATCAATCCAAGTAAGGATGAAATATTCCATTCATATACTCCATGAACACTCCTGGGGCGTTAGACACTCCAAATGGCATCACCGAATATTCATAATGGCCATAACGAGTTCGAAATGCGGTCTTGGGTACATCTTCTGTCTTTACTCAAATCTGATGGTATCCCGATCTAAAGTCAATCTTACTGAACACACAAGCACCAGTCCGCTGGTCCATAAGATCATCAATCCTGGGTAAAGGGTACTTATTCTTAATGGTAACTTTATTCAACTGACGATAATCTACACACAACCACATACTACCATCCTTCTTCTTAACAAGCAACATAGGCGCACCCCACAGTGAAACACTAGGCTTAATAAACTTTTTCTCAAGTAATTCCTCCAACTGCTTCTTGAATTCACCCAACACAGGTCTAGTCCCAGATACTAAATTTATGGAAAACTTAACCTCCTTTTCCGGTGGTATGTCACTAATGTTTTCTGCAAACACTTTTGGAAATTCACACACTACCGGCCGATCAGAAATTTTAGGCTCACTCTCTATCTTCAAAGAAACAAGTAACACAAACACCTTAGCATCCTCTTTCAAAGATGTCATCACTTGTACTACAGTCACAAATTTTGAATTCCTCTCTTTCTTGGGTTCGGGGAACAACACGGTCTTAGTAAAACAATTAATATAAACCCGATTGAATTCCAACCAGTTCATCCCTATAATAACATCTAATTGACTCAAGGTTAAACATACCAAATCCATTCCAAAATGCCTCCCATAGATAGATAGAGGACAATTTCGACATACTAACACAGTGGTCACTGAACTAGTAGCTGGGGTATCGATAACCATACTAGCCGACATCGACGTCATTTTAAGATTTAACCGCTTCGCACAATCAAGAGAAATAAAATAATGTGTAGCTCCAGTATCAATAATAGAAATTAAAGGAACATTGTTAATTAAACAAGTACCTCGAATCAAGTTGTCAGAGCTAGGGACATCTTCTCCGCTCAAAGCAAAAACTTTCCCCCTAGTTTATTCCTTCTTCGACTTCTGACATTGTGTACTGATATGCCTAGTCTCGCCACAATTGAAACATTTAATAGCATTCTTACACTCTATCGAAAGGTGACCTACTTCTCCATATTTGAAACATTTTGGATTTGCACTCTGGCACTCAGTTGCACGGTGACCCAAAACTCCACAATTAAAACATCTCAGCGGATGACGAGCGTCTCCCCCACTAGCTTCTTTCTCACCAGTACCTTTTTTCTGCTTTCCCTTATTAGCTGGAATGCTATAAGGCTTACCGCGACTCTGGTCCCTTCCCTTCTTCTCACTAACAACTTTGTAATGACTATTTCTTGCATTGCTTGAAGTGGAAGAAACAGTCACAAGAAAGAGGGGGAGGGGGGGGGGGGGGGGGGGGGGTTGAGTTGTGACCCTTTTTAAATTTGTCCTGAAACTTTAAACAAGATTTAGGTACTCAAGAAAAATTCTTGGTAGTAGTTAGTTAACAATAAGACATGTAATATGTTTGGACCAGAATGTTCTGGAGAATGTTTAAATGAATGATTAAGTTTTATTTTAAGATTGATTAGAAACTTAATAAACTATGAAAATAAAACAAGGTTATTTTCAGGGACCAGAATATTCTAGAGAGTGTTTATAAAATGATTTGTGAAATAAAGTCAATGATTAGTTATGGACCAGAGAACTCTGGATATATTTTAACCAATTAAAATGTGACCAGAATGTTCAGGAGAATGATTAAAAAAATGTTTGTGAAAGTGTATACATGTAATATAAAGACACGAATAATAAAAAAGAGAGAAGGAAGATAACACAAGAGATTTATCCTGGTTCATCAAAACCGGCTACTTCTAGTCCCCACACCCCGTGTGAGATTATCCACTATAGTATCCTGCTATTAGAAACTTCTGAATAGCACTATAAGGTCTTGATCAGTCCACTGTCTTGATCACACCAGATCAGTCTGTTACAAATTGTATTATCAACCTCAGCAGGCTTATACAATTCTTTGCTTTCGCACAAGAAAGGTTGGAACTTTTCTACTAAAACTATTTATCACCTAAATAGACTTGAGAACTTGATTATACTTTGTATGATGATTGATTTTGTTTGGATCATGATTACTCAACACATGTTTGAGATTTTACAAAGACAAACTCAAAAGATTATGATCCTAAGATATAATGAGAGATTTTGGAGCTTGCTTGTTTGTTGAAGAGCTTGATTGAGAGAATGATTGTTTAGCCTTCAAAAGTGAATGCTTTGTATTTCAAACTCTTGCTCTTAATCTTCAATGCCTTCCTCTATTTATAGGACTTGATGATCCTTGGAGGACAAGCTGAAAAAGAGATGTTGCGACTCATTTTCAAATGAAAAATGCGCTCCAAAAGATGCTTGGGGACAAAGGATCAACTTTGTTCATAAAGAACATTCTTGTCACTGCCCAGATCGTTCTCTTAGTTCCAGCCAATCTTGAGGAAAGTAAAGCACACGTTTTTGCCAACTTGTGATGAGTTGTAACCTTCTCTTAGGAAACTTCCTGCCCACTTGTTGCACTTTTGTTGATGTCATCTTGATGATGTCACAATTTTTTCTTCATAAATATCATATGTTTGTATTTCATTCTTGTGATGGATATTTTTCTTTAATTCTGCCCATTCTTGTCATTCATCAAAAGATCATATTTGTCATTTGCTTTGATGGAGATGCTTATTTATCTTTGTGAACTCAGAATGTTCTTATGAACGTTCTCTCTGAAACAATCTCACAAAACACATTAGTAGATAACAAGATAATAATTGTAATATGTTTGTTATCCTTGAAACATCAAGTGAGGATGTTCTCTTCACTTTGTATGACCAAAATGTTCTTTGTAAGAACATGAGAAACCTTTGTCAAGGTCAAAATTTCTTTGATTGATTTCTTATTCTCCCAAATCATATCTTGAATAATGAGGAAGATTCTTGGATCATCCTAAATCTTTTATGATAGAATCTTCGTCCATATGATCATGACTTTTCTTCCTTGATAATTCTCCAATTAATGAATGACTTACTGAATAATTCATTCATGAATTGGTTTCTCTTCGGAGTTGATTCTAATCATTTTGATGAAGTAATGAGAATAATTTCGAGTGTAATAATCATCTTTATCATGAGAACATTATTTTCATCAAATTTGATAATGTTCTCTTCTATATGAGAAGACAATATCTTCTTGGTCAATTAACCTTGAATTATTTTGTTGATGATGCAATTCTTCTCATATCCCTCTCAGTGATTCCACACATTGTTTATTGTCCATTGAGTATGTTTGGGATGTTTTAGTTTAGGCATGCTTGTAGTCATGAAGGTACAATCAATCATTCTCTTGAATGAAATTTTTGTGTCTTTTCCTTAAACTCTTTTAGAAACTATTTGAGGAGTGATCTTGTGTACCTTTCAAATATTAACCCTTTATTCCTCGAATCTTTATGGCTTTGTTTGAAAACCATGTGGTGACAAGGATGAGTCAATTAATCATAAGATTTATCTCTTATTGAATCTTCAATCAACACTCTTTTGATTCAAACAATATTCTTTCTATATCTTCTTTGAGCTTGTGATACTACTTTTTTGGTATTCTGCCATTGAGTATATATATGCACTTGTAGAGACTTCTTTATTGTCTTCTTCTGTGAAAAGACTTAAGTGCAAACATCTGTAGATCACTATTCATAAAACTTAGTGTTTATTCCATAAGGTTTGTTATCATTAAAACTTTCATCAAAAAGATTTTATTTCAACATTGTTGTTATCCGCATAAATCCTACACTTATTGACCAACACAAAAAATTAGCGGATCTCTTGATAACCAATAAACTGCTTGATCTCCGAACGTAACCCATTCTCAAACTTTAAGCACTTAGAAACTTCCGCCCCCACTGCATTGTAATGAGGACAGAACCTGGACAGCTCTTCGAACTTTTCCGCATAATCCGCCACCGACATACTTCCTTGTTTCAGCTCGAGGAACTAAAACTAAATCTCCTTCTTGTTACAAACATCAGCAGGAAAATATTTTCCCAAAAACTCTTCTTTAAAACCTTCCCAAGTAATTGCAGTACCTGTAGCCTCAAGCCTTTGACGAGTGTTTTCCCACCAGTTCACAACCTCTTCTGTCAGCATGTGTGTTGCTAGCCTGACCCTCTGTTCATTAGTACTCGCCATCGCCTTGAAGATCCTCTCAATCCCTTGCAACAAAACTTGTGCGCCATCAGGACCATATCTCCCATTGAAGGTAGGCGGGTTGTTCCTCATGAAATTGTTCAGTCGAAGTTCATCAGCTCCTCCTTGTTGATTCTGTTGCCCTTGGATGGCAACATTAGCTTGTGCCAACGTTTGCGCCATTGTTGTCATAGCATTAGCAATTGCCTGGTCATTTCTTCCAGCAATTTCTTATCTTCATCGTCAAAATCAAGCAATGAATTAGAAGTTACACATCTACAATGCCTTACACACCTGTCGCCTACTAGGGCAAAACATCGTTAAAAATCCTAGGCCGGATGGACCGACCTGCCCTGATACCAACTATGTAACACCCTAATTCCCGACGATAATTTATTTAATAACTAGAATATATTTAATAAAAAGGATGTTACAAACTTAACATTACGTCACTTAATAACGAAATTTTTAAGTCATACTTCAGCAGCGGAAAATAATTCACTTGTCTCATTAATAAAAATTATTCGTGTCATCAACATCATAAATTGAAATAGCAACAGTTTCCAAGATTCAAACTCAAAGAAAAATAATCTCAACGTTAACCCCAACCTTGGTCTTACAAATTTCAGAGCTCATATCGACTACATGCTTATTCAACAACTAAATAAAGGAAATAAGACAGAAAACACTTCCATCGCCACCTCCTAAGCCGTCCCACAACTAATCTTCCTCAACCTGAGTGTTTGTACCCCAAGAGTACAGTCACCACAAAAAACACAACAACAATAAAGGGGTGAGAATGCCAGTCATACATATTATTAGGAAAATCATGAATAACATTAAATAACAATAATATTACGTCATCATAAGATACATCATTAGATATTTCTCCTCAATATCTAATACAATCATCATCACACGTCATTTTACAAAATATACACTAAATTCAAACATTGTCATTTATATGCAGATGGACTTCATCATAAGACCTATATGAATGTGGTACCACACCTACTCGTCATCATTTATTGTATGCCAAAGATGTGTTACTGAATATACATTCGTTTTCATTTCATCTTCGTTCCGTCTTCATTTTCCTAGACTCAACTCTATATGTATGCATGGAGATAGACTAATCAAGTAATACACATATCATCATCATTCTCATCGTCATCATAGAGTAGACATAATCGTTCTCATAATCATCATAAAATAGACATCATCATTTTCATCATCGATATAAAATAGAAATCATCATTTCTCATTGTTTATCCTAAAATAGAATCATCTTTTCTCATCATATATATATATATACACACGCGCGCGCACACACACACACACACGACATTACTCCTCATTATTCTTGTATATAGTCATAAAATTCTTCATCATTACCCCATCAAGACGTTTATATCACTACCCTATTCTTTTGATTAATCCACTTCATAAACACGACTCATTTCTACGTCGACATCCCTCTATTTTATTTTGTTTGTTTCTCGTACAGACATGCTCTACCTTCTCTTCTATTCTAAGCTCTTTATGTAATCTATCCTAACCATTAACAAGGACTCATTATTAATTAAGGGTGTAAGATTTCTTCATATACTATCTTACTTTACTTCTCACATCTCTGCTCAGTTCGTCTCTAGCACTTTTAAGCTTCTTTGTGTACTAAATTCGTCGTGGATTTAGAAAACTACCCTTACATCACCTAATTAGACTTCCCTCACTTAATTTTGTTGGTTTGGGACCTTATCATACATCTTCGGGACGCTTTGGAGGCATAAAAATGAGTTTTTCTTTGTCTGAGAAGGGTGCATGATCGTGCCCCTTCGGGGCACGGTCGTGCGCCTCCTAAAACATAAAAACTGTAAATCTAGGCAGCAACATCACGCACGGTCGTGCGCCTCTTTGGCACGACCGTGCGTCCCCGACTGACATCAAAAATCATAGTTTCGTTGCAATTTTGCTTTGGGGAACCTTCTCTGTTTCCGTTTTCGAACCTTAACTTGACAATTTCGTCCCCAATTAACACCTTATAAGTACCCTATCATTCAAACACTAATTTTGCATTAACCTACCGGATTATCTACTCTTTTTAAGGAAAATTTCTCATTTTAAAAACCCTACACTAATTTCCTTCAATTCTAATGTCTCAACATCATCATTACCTTCGTTCATCATCATTTTCTCATCACAGTTTAAAACATAACAACAACATCAACTCAAGAATTAAACAACCCCCGTCACAGAATAAGATACCCTAAAGTGAAAAGATTCTCCCCTTACCTTAAATCCTGCGGAAATTCTGATTTTTGGCTTGTCTTCGTCGCAACTAGGGTTTCTCTTTCTCTTCTCTTTTATTCTCTCCTTTCTACATTCAACAAAAAATGACACTTCTAACTTCTAAGGTTTCTATTTATATTTGGGTCAACCACTTGTTATAATCCTTTTCTCCTCTACTCACTGTTATTTTACTTCCCCCCCTCCCCCACTTATTTAAAACTTATATTCTACACCTCCGACTCTATATTATTTTATTTTGATTCCTCACTTCATTTTATTTAAACTCTCATAATATTTTTTAATCATCATCATAATTCTATTTCCTCGACAACAAAATAACACTCAAGCAAAAAGTAGCATCATCATAATAATAACCAAGACTTCACCTATTAAACCTCATTGAATTAATTAAAATAGAAAATAGGGGTGTTGCATTGATCCGGTAATACATCTGAACAAAAAGGCAACACCGACCAAGTGGCTGACGCTATAAAAGGATCTCGATTTAATTAGGAATTTGTTGGTGAACGAGAAATATGATGCCAACGTCCCGTTCACATCTAATTTAACAAAGAAAAAAAAAGGTACTTAATAGAGCATCATATAACACTCGTTCCAAGGGTGAAACCAAGGGTAGTTGAATGACATCATGTTCCTTTTGGGGAGTTTCTTTACTTTGTTTTATCTTGTCTTTTTTTTTTCGCTTGATTTTCGCATCTTTTTTTGTTTGTTTAAGGTTTTGCTTTGGCCCCTCTTGTACATATTTTTTCCTTTGGCCCCTCTCTAAGCTTCACCTTGATGTTTATTCACTCTCTTTGCTCATAAAAAAAAAGAGTTTCAGTATATGAACATTTTGTGTCAATTAATAGCTTTTCTTTCTTCAACATTTTCATCAATTCTTCACTTTTCATTCTTTCTACAATTTTCTTTCTTAATTTTCATTTTAGGGTGAGTTATGTGGGGATATTGTAATATCCCGCCTAAGACTCGAATATTTATTAATATTGAGACGATGTATCAGAAATGTTTTAAGCAAAGGACAATTTGGTAAATTGTCAGTTAATGGGTTTATTTATATGGCAAGTGTAATATCCCGCTTATAAGTATCAGTTATCAGTGTTAGAAGTCAATTAAGAAGCATGGCAATCTGTAAATATTAAGCAATGGCATTATGGTAAATATGTGGGAAGAGAGGATTGTTTAAAAATGAAAACAAGATATTTTCTTGTTCATTTCCTTCTTCCTTCACTCACTCAAAAATCAGCTCTCTCCCCTCTTTTCCCCTCTAGCTCACACGCCCCCTCACTCTTTTGCCACAATCCATCAAACTTCACCCAAAATTCTTGTGAAAACCTTGCTAAGTAAGCTGGTTAAGGGAAAGCTAGAACAAGAGAAATGAATCAAGGAAGGAAAGGGAGACCAAAGCTAAGGTTGGAGAAGGAAGCAAGGGAAGGAATCAAACTATGTTTTGAAAGGGAAAGCTTGGCAAGGAAGCAAGCAATGGTTGAGGTGAGCTCCCTAGGGGTTTTAGAACCCACTATGTTATGTTTTGATGAATATTTGTATATTGATCAAAGTTATGAATTTTAGTACCCTAATTCTATGTGGTGAGAAATTCTTGATCTTTACATGTTGTAACCTGACTATATGCCTTTGAAATTACCATTTAAGCTGTTATGATGTTTGGGCATGATTGGATAAGCCAAAATGGTGGAAAACATGTTTTAAACTTGCTCTATGCTGTCCAACTGCAGGTAAAATCGTGTCACGATTTTCCAACCGTGTCACGATTTTATAGGCAGGAACCAACACGATTTCTGGGTAGGAAATCGTGACACGATTTCCAAATCGTGTCACGATTTTGCAGTGGGCAGGAACATAAAGTTTTTCATCAAATCTTGCACCATTCTGGCTATCCAATACTGTTTCAGACACATGGAACAACATGTAATGATTAAGAGTCGCTAATAAGCATTAGAGGACCTATTCTTTAGGAAATGTATAGCTTGAGGAATAGGTTAATGTGTTAAGTATTGGGAGAATGTTCTCCCTAAGTGGTGTATTTTATGCACAAAGTATATTAGAGGGAGAAACACTTACAAGAACATAAGACGAGAATCGATGAGAATGATTCCAAGTTTAAGTTAGAACCTATTATAGGTTATACTCTCATGAAAGAATACCTAAGAATAAGAGCAAGTTAAGAATCTATTATAAGATTATGTTAACGTGTTCATCAGACTCCGGATTATGCCGGACCGCATAGATCGTGACCAAGTCTGGTAATTCTTGTTATCCAATGATGGAGTAACAAGAACAAGCGATGGATTTTCATTAGGATGCAAGTAGTAAGGATTTGAAGGATTGGTTGCAAAATCTGAAAATGGTGGATTTTCCATTGAGATGAAAGAAATCGAATAATCAAGGAATCAGATGAACAACAGAATGAAAATTGAAGATAAAAAATTCATAAATTGATGAAACAAAAAGATTCATGAGATGAATCGATCAACAAGATGAATTGATGAAGAGATTCACAACTGATACCATGTTAATGTTTAGAAAACAGTAGAAAATAGAAGGACAAGAGTGATATAATTCTCATTGATCTATCTGTAAAGGTACATGACAGGTTTATTTATATACTAAAAATAAAGAGAAGACTAATCAACATGTATAAATACATTTGAATAGAATACTAATCAGCAGGCTAACTAATAGGTTTTAGTTAATGATAATTAAATTAAATCTTAACATGTAACAATAATGCTTGAGAAATGATATTCTGTGATTATGGAAAATGAATCACTTAAACTGTTTGATCAAAAGAAAATACTTGTTTTAGAATAATCTGTTTGTAAGAATAGAATCTTCAAAACCATGATCAAAGATGAAGAAGTTTGAGGTATGTTATTTGAACCACCATTTCCCGACAACCCATGCAATTAAAGATATGCAAAACAATGTAGGTATTGGCATGAAAACTATGGCAGGCAAAAAATTGTTAAAAAAAAAACTAAAATAACTTTGCATAGAGTGTTTTTTATTAGGTTGTTTTCTAATAAATTCTGTAATTTCCAATAAGAATTTTATATTTCGTTATTTTTTTAATGACAAATGTTAATAGCCAGTTGTTAGATTAATATTTACTTATTTGTTCAAGGTTTTAACCGAGGACCTCTAACTCTTTATCCATTAACTCAAACCAGTTTTGCTACCAACCCCCCACTTTCTAGTACAATGAGACTTGATATTTCAATTTTCTGATGAGAAGAATCATAATCTGTTTGCAATACCCTAGTACTAGTAATTACTATGACCATTACATTAATAGCAGAGTGAGTTGTTAATCTTCTAGCTCCCACATTTAACAATAAATAAAATAAATTGACTAGCAAATGCTTTTAATTTACATTATGCTTGATTTGAATTACATTTCAAGAAAGGACTTGATTTGATGATTTTCGTAAAACAAGTTTTAGTTTTTGCTTGAAGAGGTAAACTTGTAGGTAGCATAAGCTCCAAGTGCAACAATTACTAGAATTGCAGCACCCATATTTGCAAGTAAAGGTTTTTCTTGTTCATTCAATTTTCCTTCTCCTATTCTTTTGACAACTTGAGAAGCTGAAGCTGCCACTTCTTTGAAGATTCCCTTCTCTTTTGTATACATTTCATCCTTCTTATACCTCTTTGCTTTGTCAATTGTAGTATCCTTTTCCTTCTTTGCATCTTTTGGAGCCAAATATTCTTCTCCCTTTGATGACTCTTTTCTTGCCTTTATTTCTTTTCCTTCTAAATACATATTGTGACCAACGTATTGTTGATCAAGCTTGCTTGATTCATAAGTCTTCTTGTCTTCTTCAGTTTTCTTATTTGTGACACTTTTCTTTTCGTCCTCATGCAATTGTCTTTTAATTGTTTCTAATATGGACTTTTTCTTATTTTCCTCTTGAATTTTTTCATCATCTATTTGCTTTATAGGATCCATTTTAAATCCGAATCTTGGCTCAATTTCCTCTTGGCTCTTTTGAGCCTTTGCACCTATTGCTTGAGTTTTTGCTTTTGACACATTATTTTCCTCATAAACATTTTGAGGTCTAGATTCTACAAAGGCCCGTTTTAAAGCTTTCAATTTTCCCTTAGGACTTTGAGTTGGAAAAGTGTCTTGGGTACCTTTATGTTCCTTCAATTTGTTCAAGTCATTTAACCCTGTCACAATATTACTTGGAGATGAAGGAACCTTCTTGTCTCTAATTATAGGTTCTTCTAGTACTCTAGTTGTTGATGAAGATTTTGAAGGAATATTGGTTCCCTTAGGTGTTCTAGGACTTGGCACACTTTTTTCTTTGGTTGTTTCAACTTGTGATTTAAGTGATGGAAACTTTTTTGGCATTGCAACAATGAGAGTTCCATTTTCAAACTTGCCTTGAAGTTTCTCCACCTCACAATTTTCTGGAACAGGATATGATTGATCAAATAGGCTCCATTTGTTGCTACCAATTATTTGCCTTTCTCCAGTTATCCTTAGTGTTCGGGAGAGTCCCACAAATTTGATATTTATCCTCTCCTTTGTAAAACATTGCAGAACATGAAAGAGAAGTATATGATTCATTCTTTAAAATATATATATATATATATATATATATATATATATATATATATATATATATATGTGTGTGTGTGTGTGTGATTCATCAAATTTTATAATTATATATACCATTTTATAAAGTGAAATCATGCGATTTTGTAAATTGTGTAAATAAAGTAAAAAGCTTTAAACTACATTTTTTTTTCATTATTACTTCTTAAGACAAAAAATTAAAATGATTTTCTCATTATCTTTTTATAATTATCAATTTCATTTATAATTTTAATTCAACAAACTGACATGCAACAAAAAAAAAATATTGGGATCCTTTCTAATGTGGAGTACATTTCCAAAAAAAACGCTCATAAAATAAAATAATATTCAATATTATTTTAGTTATGAGTCTTTGGACCCCTCTCATATTAGCTAGAATTTAAAGTTTCAACTCAAAAAACAAAAAATACCCACCAGGAAGGTGAATGTGAAGAAAGTATGCTTCCTCATTTTCCTTCAATTCTGACTTGGGTTGGAAAGTTTCATACACAGGATTTGGGGAAGGTTTTGTTCTAGAGGTAGGTGTTCTTGATCTCATAGCCATAGCCCTTATTGCTTCTTGATTTATTCTATAAGTTTTGTGATCACCAATGAACAAATGTTGAATATAAGATCCTATATGTGTTTTTATTTTTGGTTTTAATGTAAAATTATATATACATAGCCATGCACAGTTTTCTTGTTGAAGGGACTATTCCTTTTTGTGTACATTGGTTTGTTGATGTAATTGGGATGGATTTTTGTATTTCCTATCTTGGTGGGTTGAGGTATAACTTCTTTTGCAAATATAAAGAAAAACAATTGTTCTTTGTTTTTCCCGTACACTTGCAAAGCTAGCCTTGCACGTGGGAAAAACTAATCATGGGGTTGCTTATTGTTAAAGGCTTTGTTGCTAACCAAATTTGGTAATTAAATTAAGTTTGTTGTGGCTTCAGTAAAATAAAGTCAACTTTGTGGCTTTCACTAGAAGAAAAAAAAATAAAGTTTTTGGAATGGATCCAATCACTTTCTCATTTGTTACGATACCGAGGATTTTGACCAATAAAAAACACATTCCATAATTAAACTGATTACTTAAAAACATATTTGATTTTGGAATTTTGATACATTCAAATATTATAGTGACAACACTTCATACATTTAGAGATCGAAATGGTTGTTTATCCAATTTTCATTTAGCTCTTGTACGATAAACTTCTAGATTCATCACTAACAAAAAAGATGAGCTATTAGGGTTGGTTTGTTTGGAAAGAAGGTCGCATCGATGAGATTTGTTATTCATAAAGGTGTCATTGTCCTATTGACCAAGGATAATGTTTGATATGACGAACTTTGGTACACTTTCACGATGGCAGTTGTATAAAACGAGTGACCACATTATGATGGCGATTTTCGCAAGTATACGAAATCGTTCAAGTAGTAAAGTTTAAAACGGTAAACCGAGTGTCGAACACAAGGACTGCGTTAACGAATCGAATGTAATTTGGATTACTCAAGTGAACAAAAGGGTACGAAGTTTGTTTAATTGCAAATAACGAAAAATACGTAAAATAAATTGGTTTGAAATTGAGAGATAAGAAGCTTGTCAGGGATGAGTTTCACTAGACTCCGAACTCAGGTTAATTACCCAACCAACGATCATTGAACTCATTTAATGAATCACGACCTAATTCTCTTAATTAATCTTGCCCTAATTCCTTAGCGACAGAAACTTTAATTCTAAAGTAAACCCTAATTCCTTAGCAAGTTTTACAATTCAGAATTAAGCATGAATGGACATGAATTAATAAACGGTTTCAAGGGTTTGTATCTATTCCTAGATTACAAAGGCGAGAATTTCTTATCTTAAGCATTCATAAATTCCACTTCCGTTTCACAATATGAATCATACAACAATTTAAAGATGATCAATCAATAAAAGCATTAAGCACAAAGATAAGAAAACATGATTCAATAAATTCATTCACAGATCAGATTAGGGTTACAAAACAAGAGTCATCATCTAGCTATTCTCATCCCTAACAATGGAGAATTTAGCTACTCATAATTGAATTACAAAATAGCTTAATCAATAAGAACATAAGAACATACAAAAACTGACTGTGAGTTGGATGGGGTAGCCACCGCTTCAGTTCTTTGCTCTCAAAATCGCGCTTCTATTTTCCCAGTTTCCGAACCCTTGTTTCTGAAAACGAATCAGCTAAAATAGGCAACCTGATCGCAAAATCGTGACACGATGCCAGAAATCGTGACACGATCCTTCATTAAAACTCCCAAGGATTGCGCAAACTGATCTCCCAATCGTGACACGATTATGCAATCGTGACACGATTCTGTAGGCAGGATTTGATCTCTTCTCTGGTTAAGAAATCATGACACGATTCCCAAATCGTGTCACGATGCAGTCACTTCAGGCTCTGATGATTTCTTGCTCTTTTGTACCTCAAACTGTCTCAAAATGCTGACAAAAGACGAAAAAACTAACAAAAACTCTTAATAAATTACGTAATGACAAGGTGTCATCACAACCCCAAACTTAAATCATTCCTTGTCCTCAAGGAATTTACCTGCAACATTGACGACTACAGCAAAGTAACAATCACATAACTAAGCAGCAATACCAAAAGTTCAACACCTTGCCAGCCATGTAATGGGCTAGCCGGCCAGTTCTCTCCTTCGATTCACAACTCCACGCAAGGGTTTGATACGGGTTTCCACTCAATCACATGCAAACTATGAATTGCCATAAGCTTGAAAAGTTTCTAAGTATCAATCAAAGTCAATATTACGTACACACTTTTAAGGACTTTTTAGGGTTATAACGGGGCTGAGGTTACAGGTGGGATCATTTGGAAAGTAGGCTTTCAACAAACATTTTGGAGTTAAGCATCTTCCTACTGGTCTACCCAATAATACACACAAAATAACCTTAAGGGGCTAGAGAATTGTATCACACAAAAGAAATACCGATCACAACTTATGTCTGGAAGCATTTTTATCTTTTTTTTTCGAGCTGCAGAATCAGCTTAATTTACATGCTTCTCTTTTGCACACATTTTTTTTTGTTTTTTGTTTTTTGACACAAAGTGATCTTCTCAAATTTTTCTGTTCTCTAGCACCCTACCCCAAACTTAAAATGTTGCTAGCACCATGAGCAACCCCAAACTTGAACAATTGCACGATCAAATACACAAACAATGCCTAACTCCAATATACATTGGGGAATAATCCTATGGTCTCTAGGCTTGTAATGTGGTTTGTCACCGAAAACAATGGGATCTGTCCTAAAGGCTCAACTGGGCTTAAACAATGGATAATTCAATATAAACCAGGTTGGCTACAAAGGCTCAAGGGACAAGCAATTTGCCTTAGTGTGTACACAATATAACCAATCAATAACAGAGAAAAATTGCAAGTTCTAGAATCATAGATGCATGGAACACTCTTTAAAGTAAATTGAAAAATAAAATTTGGCCATGGAACCTTACATGTTAAGATTTCTGGAAGTTGTGATTACTCTTGCTCAAATTGCCGAATACTTCAACCGATATGTCTGGCCTCTACCTCCTTTGAACTTTTGGTGTACCACTCAATCAAAGATCATGACTAAACTGAAGAAAATCAATATCACAAATAAACTCATTGATAATAAACAAGTACTAATTTATTACACACGGGGATAAGAGAAATAAAACAGAAATGTAAAAATATTGTTCAGATTAAAGAGTACAAAAGCAAAAGCAGCAAAAATACAACTGTAACAAAACAACACAAATCAGGGCAAGTCCTGGCCCATCCCCTGCAGCTCCTGCTCAGTAAACCAAGTATGCGGAGGATCAGCATGCATCTCCTCCATGAAGTGCGCTGCATTCCTCCGGTCAGTCTCATCAAAATCTGCGGTGATCTCCTGCTCCCTGCTCGCAGCTCTCCCTCTCTGCTCATCAAAATACTGCAGCATACTGTCCCGGTTCCCCTCGAAGCGCTCATATGACCCGGTGGGCGGCCGCCTATGGAGATGAGCCTCTGCAGCAAACTCCTGAGAGAACCTCGGACGGTTCGCATAGAGCAGGTCAGAAGTCTCGTTCATCCAGTTGGCAGTCGTGAACATGTACTCCAGCATCATAGGATGAATCGGTGGATAGGACGGCTGCTGACTGCTCCCCTCTCCCGGACATGTCTGTGATGGTGGTGGAGGCTGTGCCGGTCCATGCTGATCCTGCTCCGCTCTCTGGCCTCCGCCCCTCAGGAACTCGTCATACTCAGCGACGAAAGCATCCATGGTTCGCTCGGTGATTGGCTTCATCGTCGGGACATCAATGTCGGACCGGTACTCCACAACTTTGGCCTCCTCACACAGCCAGCAGATTAAGCTGCTATGGGCCACTGACTTAAGCTTGCTCATGGCTATTTCCCGGATATTGTTGGCTATCAGCTCGCCAACATTGATGTCCTCCCCAGACAAAATTGCATCAATGGTCAGAATCCTCTTCAGGGGGATTTCAGAAGTACAAAATGTCCCCTCCAATGTCTGAACCACAAACGAGGCCCATGCCTTAGGGGATGGCATGAAGTCCGCTTTGGCCAGCATCCGAGCTTTTCTCCAAGTCGTGCCCGGCCTGCACAACATAGTCAACAGCCCAGCATAGTCATCCTCTGTCATATCCTTGACTGCAGCTCGTCTTCGCTTGACCCCACACTCGTCCGGGGCAGTCAAAACCGGCTACTTCTAGTCCCCACACCCCGTGTGAGATTATCCACTATAATATCCTGCTATTAGAAACTTCTGAATAGCACTATAAGGTCTTGATCAGTCCACTGTCTTGATCACACCAGATCAGTCTGTTACAAATTGTATTATCAACCTCAGCAGGCTTATACAATTCTTTGCTTTCGCACAAGAAAGGTTGGAACTTTTCTACTAAAACTATTTATCACCTAAATAGACTTGAGAACTTGATTATACTTTGTATGATGATTGATTTTGTTTGGATCATGATTACTCAACACATGTTTGAGATTTTACAAAGACAAACTCAAAAGATTATGATCCTAAGATATAATGAGAGATTTTGGAGCTTGCTTGTTTGTTGAAGAGCTTGATTGAGAGAATGATTGTTTAGCCTTCAAAAGTGAATGCTTTGTATTTCAAACTCTTGCTCTTAATCTTCAATGCCTTCCTCTATTTATAGGACTTGATGATCCTTGGAGGACAAGCTGAAAAAGAGATGTTGCGACTCATTTTCAAATGAAAAATGCGCTCCAAAAGATGCTTGGGGACAAAGGATCAACTTTGTTCATAAAGAACATTCTTGTCACTGCCCAGATCGTTCTCTTAGTTCCAGCCAATCTTGAGGAAAGTAAAGCACACGTTTTTGCCAACTTGTGATGAGTTGTAACCTTCTCTTAGGAAACTTCCTGCCCACTTGTTGCACTTTTGTTGATGTCATCTTGATGATGTCACAATTTTTTCTTCATAAATATCATATGTTTGTATTTCATTCTTGTGATGGATATTTTTCTTTAATTCTGCCCATTCTTGTCATTCATCAAAAGATCATATTTGTCATTTGCTTTGATGGAGATGCTTATTTATCTTTGTGAACTCAGAATGTTCTTATGAACGTTCTCTCTGAAACAATCTCACAAAACACATTAGTAGATAACAAGATAATAATTGTAATATGTTTGTTATCCTTGAAACATCAAGTGAGGATGTTCTCTTCACTTTGTATGACCAAAATGTTCTTTGTAAGAACATGAGAAACCTTTGTCAAGGTCAAAATTTCTTTAATTGATTTCTTATTCTCCCAAATCATATCTTGAATAATGAGGAAGATTCTTGGATCATCCTAAATCTTTTATGATAGAATCTTCGTCCATATGATCATGACTTTTCTTCCTTGATAATTCTCCAATTAATGAATGACTTACTGAATAATTCATTCATGAATTGGTTTCTCTTCGGAGTTGATTCTAATCATTTTGATGAAGTAATGAGAATAATTTCGAGTGTAATAATCATCTTCATCATGAGGACATTATTTTCATCAAATTTGATAATGTTCTCTTCTATATGAGAAGACAATATCTTCTTGGTCAATTAACCTTGAATTATTTTGTTGATGATGCAATTCTTCTCATATCCCTCTCAGTGATTCCACACATTGTTTATTGTCCATTGAGTATGTTTGGGATGTTTTAGTTTAGGCATGCTTGTAGTCATGAAGGTACAATCAATCATTCTCTTGAATGAAATTTTTGTGTCTTTTCCTTAAACTCTTTTAGAAACTATTTGAGGAGTGATCTTGTGTACCTTTCAAATATTAACCCTTTATTCCTCGAATCTTTATGGCTTTGTTTGAAAACCATGTGGTGACAAGGATGAGTCAATTAATCATAAGATTTATCTCTTATTGAATCTTCAATCAACACTCTTTTGATTCAAACAATATTCTTTCTATATCTTCTTTGAGCTTGTGATACTACTTTTTTGGTATTCTGCCATTGAGTATATATATGCACTTGTAGAGACTTCTTTATTGTCTTCTTCTGTGAAAAGACTTAAGTGCAAACATCTGTAGATCACTATTCATAAAACTTAGTGTTTATTCCATAAGGTTTGTTATCATTAAAACTTTCATCAAAAAGATTTTGTTTCAACATTGCTGTTATCCGCATAAATCCTACACTTATTGACCAACACAAAAAATTAGCGGATCTCTTGATAACCAATAAACTGCTTGATCTCCGAACGTAACCCATTCTCAAACTTTAAGCACTTAGAAACTTCCGCCCCCACTGCATTGTAATGAGGACAGAACCTGGACAGCTCTTTGAACTTTTCCGCATAATCCGCCACCGACATACTTCCTTGTTTCAGCTCGAGGAACTAAAACTAAATCTCCTTCTTGTTACAAACATCAGCAGGAAAATATTTTCCCAAAAACTCTTCTTTAAAACCTTCCCAAGTAATTGCAGTACCTGTAGCCTCAAGCCTTTGACGAGTGTTTTCCCACCAGTTCACAACCTCTTCTGTCAGCATGTGTGTTGCTAGCCTGACCCTCTGTTCATTAGTACTCGCCATCGCCTTGAAGATCCTCTCAATCCCTTGCAACAAAACTTGTGCGCCATCAGGACCATATCTCCCATTGAAGGTAGGCGGGTTGTTCCTCATGAAATTGTTCAGTCGAAGTTCATCAGCTCCTCCTTGTTGATTCTGTTGCCCTTGGATGGCAACATTAGCTTGTGCCAACGTTTGCGCCATTGTTGTCATAACATTAGCAATTGCCTGGTCATTTCTTCCAGCAATTTCTTATCTTCATCGTCAAAATCAAGCAATGAATTAGAAGTTACACATCTACAATGCCTTACACACCTGTCGCCTACTAGGGCAAAACATCGTTAAAAAATCCTAGGCCGGATGGACCGACCTGCCCTGATACCAACTATGTAACACCCTAATTCCCGACGATAATTTATTTAATAACAAGAATATATTTAATAAAAAGGATGTTACAAACTTAACATTACGTCACTTAATAACGAAATTTTTAAGTCATACTTCAGCAGCGGAAAATAATTCACTTGTCTCATTAATAAAAATTATTCGTGTCATCAACATCATAAATTGAAATAGCAACAGTTTCCAAGATTCAAACTCAAAGAAAAATAATCTCAACGTTAACCCCAACCTTGGTCTTACAAATTTCAGAGCTCATATCGACTACATGCTTATTCAACAACTAAATAAAGGAAATAAGACAGAAAACACTTCCATCGCCACCTCCTAAGCCGTCCCACAACTAATCTTCCTCAACCTGAGTGTTTGTACCCCAAGAGTACAGTCACCACATAAAACACAACAACAATAAAGGGGTGAGAATGCCAGTCATACATATTATTAGGAAAATCATGAATAACATTAAATAACAATAATATTACATCATCATAAGATACATCATTAGATATTTCTCCTCAATATCTAATACAATCATCATCACACGTCATTTTACAAAATATACACTAAATTCAAACATTGTCATTTATATGCAGATGGACTTCATCATAAGACCTATATGAATGTGGTACCACACCTACTCGTCATCATTTATTGTATGCCAAAGATGAGTTACTGAATATACATTCGTTTTCATTCATCTTCGTTCCGTCTTCATTTTCCTAGACTCAACTCTATATGTATGCATGGAGATAGACTCATCAAGTAATACACATATCATCATCATTCTCATCGTCATCATAGAGTAGACATAATCGTTCTCATAATCATCATAAAATAGACATCATCATTTTCATCATCGATATAAAATAGAAATCATCATTTCTCATTGTTTATCCTAAAATAGAATCATCTTTTCTCATCATATATATATATATATATACACACGCACACACACACACACACACACACGACATTACTCCTCATTATTCTTGTATATAGTCATAAAATTCTTCATCATTACCCCATCAAGACGTTTATATCACTACCCTGTTCTTTTGATTAATCCACTTCATAAACACGACTCATTTCTACGTCGACATCCCTCTATTTTATTTTGTTTGTTTCTCGTACAGACATGCTCTACCTTCTCTTCTATTCTAATCTCTTTATGTAATCTATCCTAACCATTAACAAGGACTCATTATTAATTAAGGGTGTAAGATTTCTTCATATACTATCTTACTTTACTTCTCACATCTCTGCTCAGTTCGTCTCTAGCACTTTTAAGCTTCTTCGTGTACTAAATTCGTCGTGGATTTAGAAAACTACCCTTACATCACCTAATTAGACTTCCCTCACTTAATTTTGTTGGTTTGGGACCTTATCATACATCTTCGGGACGCTTTGGAGGCATAAAAATGAGTTTTTCTTTGTCTGAGAAGGGTGCATGATCGTGCCCCTTCGGGGCACGGTCGTGCGCCTCCTAAAACATAAAAACTGTAAATCTTGGCAGCAACATCACGCACGGTCGTGCGCCTCTTTGGCACGACCGTGCGTCCCCGACTGACAACAAAAATCATAGTTTCGTTGCAATTTTGCTTTGGGGAACCTTCTCTGTTTCCGTTTTCGAACCTTAACTTGACAATTTCGTCCCCAATTAACACCTTATAAGTACCCTATCATTCAAACACTAATTTTGCATTAACCTACCGGATTATCTACTCTTTTTAAGGAAAATTTCTCATTTTAAAAACCCTACACTAATTTCCTTCAATTCTAATGTCTCAACATCATCATTACCTTCGTTCATCATCATTTTCTCATCACAGTTTAAAACATAACAACAACATCAACTCAAGAATTAAACAACCCCCGTCACAGAATAAGATACCCTAAAGTGAAAAGATTCTCCCCTTACCTTAAATCCTGCGGAAATTCTGATTTTTGGCTTGTCTTCGTCGCAACTAGGGTTTCTCTTTCTCTTCTCTTTTATTCTCTCCTTTCTACATTCAACAAAAAATGACACTTCTAACTTCTAAGGTTTCTATTTATATTTGGGTCAACCACTTGTTATAATCCTTTTCTCCTCTACTCACTGTTATTTTACTTCCCCCCCTCCCCCACTTATTTAAAACTTATATTCTACACCTCCGACTCTATATTATTTTATTTTGATTCCTCACTTCATTTTATTTAAACTCTCATAATATTTTTTAATCATCATCATAATTCTATTTCCTCGACAACAAAATAACACTCAAGCAAAAAGTAGCATCATCATAATAATAACCAAGACTTCACCTATTAAACCTCATTGAATTAATTAAAATAGAAAATAGGGGTGTTGCATTGATCCGGTAATACATCTGAACAAAAAGGCAAACACCGACCAAGTGGCTGACGCTATAAAAGGATCTCGATTTAATTAGGAATTTGTTGGTGAACGAGAAATATGATGCCAACGTCCCGTTCACATCTGATTTAACAAAGAAAAAAAAAGGGTACTTAATAGAGCATCATATAACACTCGTTCCAAGGGTGAAACCAAGGGTAGTTGAATGACATCATGTTCCTTTTGGGGAGTTTCTTTACTTTGTTTTATCTTGTCTTTTTTTTTCGCTTGATTTTCGCATCTTTTTTTGTTTGTTTAAGGTTTTGCTTTGGCCCCTCTTGTACATATTTTTTCCTTTGGCCCCTCTCTAAGCTTCACCTTGATGTTTATTCACTCTCTTTGCTCATAAAAAAAAACAGTTTCAGTATATGAACATTTTGTGTCAATTAATAGCTTTTCTTTCTTCAACATTTTCATCAATTCTTCACTTTTCATTCTTTCTACAATTTTCTTTCTTAATTTTCATTTTAGGGTGAGTTATGTGGGGATATTGTAATATCCCGCCTAAGACTCGAATATTTATTAATATTGAGACGATGTATCAGAAATGTTTTAAGCAAAGGACAATTTGGTAAATTGTCAGTTAATGGGTTTATTTATATGGCAAGTGTAATATCCCGCTTATAAGTATCAGTTATCAGTGTTAGAAGTCAATTAAGAAGCATGGCAATCTGTAAATATTAAGCAATGGCATTATGGTAAATATGTGGGAAGAGAGGATTGTTTAAAAATGAAAACAAGATATTTTCTTGTTCATTTCCTTCTTCCTTCACTCACTCAAAAATCAGCTCTCTCCCCTCTTTTCCCCTCTAGCTCACACGCCCCCTCACTCTTTTGCCACAATCCATCAAACTTCACCCAAAATTCTTGTGAAAACCTTGCTAAGTAAGCTGGTTAAGGGAAAGCTAGAACAAGAGAAATGAATCAAGGAAGGAAAGGGAGACCAAAGCTAAGGTTGGAGAAGGAAGCAAGGAAGGAATCAAACTATGTTTTGAAAGGGAAAGCTTGGCAAGGAAGCAAGCAATGGTTGAGGTGAGCTCCCTAGGGGTTTTAGAACCCACTATGTTATGTTTTGATGAATATTTGTATATTGATCAAAGTTATGAATTTTAGTACCCTAATTCTATGTGGGTGAGAAATTCTTGATCTTTACATGTTGTAACCTGACTATATGCCTTTGAAATTACCATTTAAGCTGTTATGATGTTGGGCATGATTGGATAAGCCAAAATGGTGGAAAACATGTTTTAAACTTGCTCTATGCTGTCCAACTGCAGGTAAAATCGTGTCACGATTTTCCAACCGTGTCACGATTTTATAGGCAGGAACCAACACGATTTCTGGGTAGGAAATCGTGACACGATTTCCAAATCGTGTCACGATTTTGCAGTGGGCAGGAACATAAAGTTTTTCATCAAATCTTGCACCATTCTGGCTATCCAATACTGTTTCAGACACATGGAACAACATGTAATGATTAAGAGGTCGCTAATAAGCATTAGAGGACCTATTCTTTAGGAAATGTATAGCTTGAGGAATAGGTTAATGTGTTAAGTATTGGGAGAATGTTCTCCCTAAGTGGTGTATTTTTATGCACAAAGTATATTAGAGGGAGAAACACTTACAAGAACATAAGACGAGAATCGATGAGAATGATTCCAAGTTAAGTTAGAACCTATTATAGGTTATACTCTCATGAAAGAATACCTAAGAATAAGAGCAAGTTAAGAATCTATTATAAGATTATGTTAACGTGTTCATCAGGACTCCGGATTATGCCGGACCGCATAGATCGTGACCAAGTCTGGTAATTCTTGTTATCCAATGATGGAGTAACAAGAACAAGCGATGGATTTTCATTAGGATGCAAGTAGTAAGGATTTGAAGGATTGGTTGCAAAATCTGAAAATGGTGGATTTTCCATTGAGATGAAAGAAATCGAATAATCAAGGAATCAGATGAACAACAGAATGAAAATTGAAGAATAAAAATTCATAAATTGATGAAACAAAAAGATTCATGAGATGAATCGATCAACAAGATGAATTGATGAAGAGATTCACAACTGATACCATGTTAATGTTTAGAAAACAGTAGAAAATAGAAGGACAAGAGTGATATAATTCTCATTGATCTATCTGTAAAGGTACATGACAGGTTTATTTATATACTAAAAATAAAGAGAAGACTAATCAACATGTATAAATACATTTGAATAGAATACTAATCAGCAGGCTAACTAATAGGTTTTAGTTAATGATAATTAAATTAAATCTTAACATGTAACAATAATGCTTGAGAAATGATATTCTGTGATTATGGAAAATGAATCACTTAAACTGTTTGATCAAAAGAAAATACTTGTTTTAGAATATCTGTTTGTAAGAATAGAATCTTCAAAACCATGATCAAAGATGAAGAAGTTTGAGGTATGTTATTTGAACCACCATTTCCCGACAACCCATGCAATTAAAGATATGCAAAACAATGTAGGTATTGGCATGAAAACTATGGCAGGCAAAAAATTGTTAAAAAAAAAACTAAAATAACTTGCATAGAGTGTTTTTTATTAGGTTGTTTTCTAATAAATTCTGTAATTTCCAATAAGAATTTTATATTTCGTTATTTTTTTAATGACAAATGTTAATAGCCAGTTGTTAGATTAATATTTACTTATTTGTTCAAGGTTTTAACCGAGGACCTCTAACTCTTTATCCATTAACTCAAACCAGTTTTGCTACCAACCCCCACTTTCTAGTACAATGAGACTTGATATTTCAATTTTCTGATGAGAAGAATCATAATCTGTTTGCAATACCCTAGTACTAGTAATTACTATGACCATTACATTAATAGCAGAGTGAGTTGTTAATCTTCTAGCTCCCACATTTAACAATAAATAAATAAATTGACTAGCAAATGCTTTTAATTACATTATGCTTGATTTGAATTACATTTCAAGAAAGGACTTGATTTGATGATTTTCGTAAAACAAGTTTTAGTTTTGCTTGAAGAGGTAAACTTGTAGGTAGCATAAGCTCCAAGTGCAACAATTACTAGAATTGCAGCACCCATATTTGCAAGTAAAGGTTTTTCTTGTTCATTCAATTTTCCTTCTCCTATTCTTTTGACAACTTGAGAAGCTGAAGCTGCCACTTCTTTGAAGATTCCCTTCTCTTTTGTATACATTTCATCCTTCTTATACCTCTTTGCTTTGTCAATTGTAGTATCCTTTTCCTTCTTTGCATCTTTTGGAGCCAAATATTCTTCTCCCTTTGATGACTCTTTTCTTGCCTTTATTTCTTTTCCTTCTAAATACATATTGTGACCAACGTATTGTTGATCAAGCTTGCTTGATTCATAAGTCTTCTTGTCTTCTTCAGTTTTCTTATTTGTGACACTTTTCTTTTCGTCCTCATGCAATTGTCTTTTAATTGTTTCTAATATGGACTTTTTTCTTATTTTCCTCTTGAATTTTTTCATCATCTATTTGCTTTATAGGATCCATTTTAAATCCGAATCTTGGCTCAATTTCCTCTTGGCTCTTTTGAGCCTTTGCACCTATTGCTTGAGTTTTTGCTTTTGACACATTATTTTCCTCATAAACATTTTGAGGTCTAGATTCTACAAAGGCCCGTTTTAAAGCTTTCAATTTTCCCTTAGGACTTTGAGTTGGAAAGTGTCTTGGGTACCTTTATGTTCCTTCAATTTGTTCAAGTCATTTAACCCTGTCACAATATTACTTGGAGATGAAGGAACCTTCTTGTCTCTAATTATAGGTTCTTCTAGTACTCTAGTTGTTGATGAAGATTTTGAAGGAATATTGGTTCCCTTAGGTGTTCTAGGACTTGGCACACTTTTTCTTTGGTTGTTTCAACTTGTGATTTAAGTGATGGAAACTTTTTTGGCATTGCAACAATGAGAGTTCCATTTTCAAACTTGCCTTGAAGTTTCTCCACCTCACAATTTTCTGGAACAGGATATGATTGATCAAATAGGCTCCATTTGTTGCTACCAATTATTTGCCTTTCTCCAGTTATCCTTAGTGTTCGGGAGAGTCCCACAAATTTGATATTTATCCTCTCCTTTGTAAAACATTGCAGAACATGAAAGAGAAGTATATGATTCATTCTTTAAAATATATATATATATATATATATATATATATATATATATATATATATATATATGTGTGTGTGTGTGTGTGATTCATCAAATTTTATAATTATATATCCCATTTTATAAAGTGAAATCATGCGATTTTGTAAATTGTGTAAATAAAGTAAAAAGCTTTAAACTACATTTTTTTTATATTTTTTTCATTATTACTTCTTAAGACAAAAAATTAAAATGATTTTCTCATTATCTTTTATAATTATCAATTTCATTTATAATTTTAATTCAACAAACTGACATGCAACAAAAAAAAAATATTGGGATCCTTTCTAATGTGGAGTACATTTCCAAAAAAACGCTCATAAAATAAAATAATATTCAATATTATTTTAGTTATGAGTCTTTGGACCCCTCTCATATTAGCTAGAATTTAAGTTTCAACTCAAAAAACAAAAAATACCCACCAGGAAGGTGAATGTGAAGAAGTATGCTTCCTCATTTTCCTTCAATTCTGACTTGGGTTGGAAAGTTTCATACACAGGATTTGGGGAAGGTTTTGTTCTAGAGGTAGGTGTTCTTGATCTCATAGCCATAGCCCTTATTGCTTCTTGATTTATTCTATAAGTTTTGTGATCACCAATGAACAAATGTTGAATATAAGATCCTATATGTGTTTTTATTTTTGGTTTTAATGTAAAATTATATATACATAGCCATGCACAGTTTTCTTGTTGAAGGGACTATTCCTTTTTGTGTACATTGGTTTGTTGATGTAATTGGGATGGATTTTTGTATTTCCTATCTTGGTGGGTTGAGGTATAACTTCTTTTGCAAATATAAAGAAAAACAATTGTTCTTTGTTTTTCCCGTACACTTGCAAAGCTAGCCTTGCACGTGGGAAAACTAATCATGGGGTTGCTTATTGTTAAAGGCTTTGTTGCTAACCAAATTTGGTAATTAAATTAAGTTTGTTGTGGCTTCAGTAAAATAAAGTCAACTTTGTGGCTTTCACTAGAAGAAAAAAAAATAAAGTTTTTGGAATGGATCCAATCACTTTCTCATTTGTTACGATACCGAGGATTTTGACCAATAAAAAACACATTCCATAATTAAACTGATTACTTAAAAACATATTTGATTTTGGAATTTTGATACATTCAAATATTATAGTGACAACACTTCATACATTTAGAGATCGAAATGGTTGTTTATCCAATTTTCATTTAGCTCTTGTACGATAAACTTCTAGATTCATCACTAACAAAAAAGATGAGCTATTAGGGTTGGTTTGTTTGGAAAGAAGGTCGCATCGATGAGATTTGTTATTCATAAAGGTGTCATTGTCCTATTGACCAAGGATAATGTTTGATATGACGAACTTTGGTACACTTTCACGATGGCAGTTGTATAAACGAGTGACCACATTATGATGGCGATTTTCGCAAGTATACGAAATCGTTCAAGTAGTAAAGTTTAAAACGGTAAACCGAGTGTCGAACACAAGGACTGCGTTAACGAATCGAATGTAATTTGGATTACTCAAGTGAACAAAAGGGTACGAAGTTTGTTTAATTGCAAATAACGAAAATACGTAAAATAAATTGGTTTGAAATTGAGAGATAAGAAGCTTGTCAGGGATGAGTTTCACTAGACTCCGAACTCAGGTTAATTACCCAACCAACGATCATTGAACTCATTTAATGAATCACGACCTAATTCTCTTAATTAATCTTGCCCTAATTCCTTAGCGACAGAAACTTTAATTCTAAAGTAAACCCTAATTCCTTAGCAAGTTTTACAATTCAGAATTAAGCATGAATGGACATGAATTAATAAACGGTTTCAAGGGTTTGTATCTATTCCTAGATTACAAAGGCGAGAATTTCTTATCTTAAGCATTCATAAATTCCACTTCCGTTTCACAATATGAATCATACAACAATTTAAAGATGATCAATCAATAAAAGCATTAAGCACAAAGATAAGAAAACATGATTCAATAAATTCATTCACAGATCAGATTAGGGTTACAAAACAAGAGTCATCATCTAGCTATTCTCATCCCTAACAATGGAGAATTTAGCTACTCATAATTGAATTACAAAATAGCTTAATCAATAAGAACATAAGAACATACAAAAACTGACTGTGAGTTGGATGGGGTAGCCACCGCTTCAGTTCTTTGCTCTCAAAATCGCGCTTCTATTTTCCCAGTTTCCGAACCCTTGTTTCTGAAAACGAATCAGCTAAAATAGGCAACCTGATCGCAAAATCGTGACACGATGCCAGAAATCGTGACACGATCCTTCATTAAAACTCCCAAGGATTGCGCAAACTGATCTCCCAATCGTGACACGATTATGCAATCGTGACACGATTCTGTAGGCAGGATTTGATCTCTTCTCTGGTTAAGAAATCATGACACGATTCCCAAATCGTGTCACGATGCAGTCACTTCAGGCTCTGATGATTTCTTGCTCTTTTGTACCTCAAACTGTCTCAAAATGCTGACAAAAGACGAAAAAACTAACAAAAACTCTTAATAAATTACGTAATGACAAGGTGTCATCACAACCCCAAACTTAAATCATTCCTTGTCCTCAAGGAATTTACCTGCAACATTGACGACTACAGCAAAGTAACAATCACATAACTAAGCAGCAATACCAAAAGTTCAACACCTTGCCAGCCATGTAATGGGCTAGCCGGCCAGTTCTCTCCTTCGATTCACAACTCCACGCAAGGGTTTGATACGGGTTTCCACTCAATCACATGCAAACTATGAATTGCCATAAGCTTGAAAAGTTTCTAAGTATCAATCAAAGTCAATATTACGTACACACTTTTAAGGACTTTTTAGGGTTATAACGGGGCTGAGGTTACAGGTGGGATCATTTGGAAAGTAGGCTTTCAACAAACATTTTGGAGTTAAGCATCTTCCTACTGGTCTACCCAATAATACACACAAAATAACCTTAAGGGGCTAGAGAATTGTATCACACAAAAGAAATACCGATCACAACTTATGTCTGGAAGCATTTTATCTTTTTTTTTCGAGCTGCAGAATCAGCTTAATTTACATGCTTCTCTTTTGCACACATTTTTTTTGTTTTTTGTTTTTTGACACAAAGTGATCTTCTCAAATTTTTCTGTTCTCTAGCACCCTACCCCAAACTTAAAATGTTGCTAGCACCATGAGCAACCCCAAACTTGAACAATTGCACGATCAAATACACAAACAATGCCTAACTCCATATACATTGGGGAATAATCCTATGGTCTCTAGGCTTGTAATGTGGTTTGTCACCGAAAACAATGGGATCTGTCCTAAAGGCTCAACTGGGCTTAAACAATGGATAATTCAATATAAACCAGGTTGGCTACAAAGGCTCAAGGGACAAGCAATTTGCCTTAGTGTGTACACAATATAACCAATCAATAACAGAGAAAAATTGCAAGTTCTAGAATCATAGATGCATGGAACACTCTTTAAAGTAATTGAAAAATAAAATTTGGCCATGGAACCTTACATGTTAAGATTTCTGGAAGTTGTGATTACTCTTGCTCAAATTGCCGAATACTTCAACCGATATGTCTGGCCTCTACCTCCTTTGAACTTTTGGTGTACCACTCAATCAAAGATCATGACTAAACTGAAGAAAATCAATATCACAAATAAACTCATTGATAATAAACAAGTACTAATTTATTACACACGGGGATAAGAGAAATAAAACAGAAATGTAAAAATATTGTTCAGATTAAAGAGTACAAAAGCAAAAGCAGCAAAATACAACTGTAACAAAACAACACAAATCAGGGCAAGTCCTGGCCCATCCCCTGCAGCTCCTGCTCAGTAAACCAAGTATGCGGAGGATCAGCATGCATCTCCTCCATGAAGTGCGCTGCATTCCTCCGGTCAGTCTCATCAAAATCTGCGGTGATCTCCTGCTCCCTGCTCGCAGCTCTCCCTCTCTGCTCATCAAAATACTGCAGCATACTGTCCCGGTTCCCCTCGAAGCGCTCATATGACCCGGTGGGCGGCCGCCTATGGAGATGAGCCTCTGCAGCAAACTCCTGAGAGAACCTCGGACGGTTCGCATAGAGCAGGTCAGAAGTCTCGTTCATCCAGTTGGCAGTCGTGAACATGTACTCCAGCATCATAGGATGAATCGGTGGATAGGACGGCTGCTGACTGCTCCCCTCTCCCGGACATGTCTGTGATGGTGGTGGAGGCTGTGCCGGTCCATGCTGATCCTGCTCCGCTCTCTGGCCTCCGCCCCTCAGGAACTCGTCATACTCAGCGACGAAAGCATCCATGGTTCGCTCGGTGATTGGCTTCATCGTCGGGACATCAATGTCGGACCGGTACTCCACAACTTTGGCCTCCTCACACAGCCAGCAGATTAAGCTGCTATGGGCCACTGACTTAAGCTTGCTCATGGCTATTTCCCGGATATTGTTGGCTATCAGCTCGCCAACATTGATGTCCTCCCCAGACAAATTGCATCAATGGTCAGAATCCTCTTCAGGGGGATTTCAGAAGTACAAAATGTCCCCTCCAATGTCTGAACCACAAACGAGGCCCATGCCTTAGGGGATGGCATGAAGTCCGCTTTGGCCAGCATCCGAGCTTTTCTCCAAGTCGTGCCCGGCCTGCACAACATAGTCAACAGCCCAGCATAGTCATCCTCTGTCATATCCTTGACTGCAGCTCGTCTTCGCTTGACCCCACACTCGTCCGGGGCAGTCAAAACCGGCTACTTCTAGTCCCCACACCCCGTGTGAGATTATCCACTATAATATCCTGCTATTAGAAACTTCTGAATAGCACTATAAGGTCTTGATCAGTCCACTGTCTTGATCACACCAGATCAGTCTGTTACAAATTGTATTATCAACCTCAGCAGGCTTATACAATTCTTTGCTTTCGCACAAGAAAGGTTGGAACTTTTCTACTAAAACTATTTATCACCTAAATAGACTTGAGAACTTGATTATACTTTGTATGATGATTGATTTTGTTTGGATCATGATTACTCAACACATGTTTGAGATTTTACAAAGACAAACTCAAAAGATTATGATCCTAAGATATAATGAGAGATTTTGGAGCTTGCTTGTTTGTTGAAGAGCTTGATTGAGAGAATGATTGTTTAGCCTTCAAAAGTGAATGCTTTGTATTTCAAACTCTTGCTCTTAATCTTCAATGCCTTCCTCTATTTATAGGACTTGATGATCCTTGGAGGACAAGCTGAAAAAGAGATGTTGCGACTCATTTTCAAATGAAAAATGCGCTCCAAAAGATGCTTGGGGACAAAGGATCAACTTTGTTCATAAAGAACATTCTTGTCACTGCCCAGATCGTTCTCTTAGTTCCAGCCAATCTTGAGGAAAGTAAAGCACACGTTTTTGCCAACTTGTGATGAGTTGTAACCTTCTCTTAGGAAACTTCCTGCCCACTTGTTGCACTTTTGTTGATGTCATCTTGATGATGTCACAATTTTTTCTTCATAAATATCATATGTTTGTATTTCATTCTTGTGATGGATATTTTTCTTTAATTCTGCCCATTCTTGTCATTCATCAAAAGATCATATTTGTCATTTGCTTTGATGGAGATGCTTATTTATCTTTGTGAACTCAGAATGTTCTTATGAACGTTCTCTCTGAAACAATCTCACAAAACACATTAGTAGATAACAAGATAATAATTGTAATATGTTTGTTATCCTTGAAACATCAAGTGAGGATGTTCTCTTCACTTTGTATGACCAAAATGTTCTTTGTAAGAACATGAGAAACCTTTGTCAAGGTCAAAATTTCTTTAATTGATTTCTTATTCTCCCAAATCATATCTTGAATAATGAGGAAGATTCTTGGATCATCCTAAATCTTTTATGATAGAATCTTCGTCCATATGATCATGACTTTTCTTCCTTGATAATTCTCCAATTAATGAATGACTTACTGAATAATTCATTCATGAATTGGTTTCTCTTCGGAGTTGATTCTAATCATTTTGATGAAGTAATGAGAATAATTTCGAGTGTAATAATCATCTTCATCATGAGGACATTATTTTCATCAAATTTGATAATGTTCTCTTCTATATGAGAAGACAATATCTTCTTGGTCAATTAACCTTGAATTATTTTGTTGATGATGCAATTCTTCTCATATCCCTCTCAGTGATTCCACACATTGTTTATTGTCCATTGAGTATGTTTGGGATGTTTTAGTTTAGGCATGCTTGTAGTCATGAAGGTACAATCAATCATTCTCTTGAATGAAATTTTTGTGTCTTTTCCTTAAACTCTTTTAGAAACTATTTGAGGAGTGATCTTGTGTACCTTTCAAATATTAACCCTTTATTCCTCGAATCTTTATGGCTTTGTTTGAAAACCATGTGGTGACAAGGATGAGTCAATTAATCATAAGATTTATCTCTTATTGAATCTTCAATCAACACTCTTTTGATTCAAACAATATTCTTTCTATATCTTCTTTGAGCTTGTGATACTACTTTTTTGGTATTCTGCCATTGAGTATATATATGCACTTGTAGAGACTTCTTTATTGTCTTCTTCTGTGAAAAGACTTAAGTGCAAACATCTGTAGATCACTATTCATAAAACTTAGTGTTTATTCCATAAGGTTTGTTATCATTAAAACTTTCATCAAAAAGATTTTGTTTCAACATTGCTGTTATCCGCATAAATCCTACACTTATTGACCAACACAAAAAATTAGCGGATCTCTTGATAACCAATAAACTGCTTGATCTCCGAACGTAACCCATTCTCAAACTTTAAGCACTTAGAAACTTCCGCCCCCACTGCATTGTAATGAGGACAGAACCTGGACAGCTCTTTGAACTTTTCCGCATAATCCGCCACCGACATACTTCCTTGTTTCAGCTCGAGGAACTAAAACTAAATCTCCTTCTTGTTACAAACATCAGCAGGAAAATATTTTCCCAAAAACTCTTCTTTAAAACCTTCCCAAGTAATTGCAAGTACCTGTAGCCTCAAGCCTTTGACGAGTGTTTTCCCACCAGTTCACAACCTCTTCTGTCAGCATGTGTGTTGCTAGCCTGACCCTCTGTTCATTAGTACTCGCCATCGCCTTGAAGATCCTCTCAATCCCTTGCAACAAAACTTGTGCGCCATCAGGACCATATCTCCCATTGAAGGTAGGCGGGTTGTTCCTCATGAAATTGTTCAGTCGAAGTTCATCAGCTCCTCCTTGTTGATTCTGTTGCCCTTGGATGGCAACATTAGCTTGTGCCAACGTTTGCGCCATTGTTGTCATAACATTAGCAATTGCCTGGTCATTTCTTCCAGCAATTTCTTATCTTCATCGTCAAAATCAAGCAATGAATTAGAAGTTACACATCTACAATGCCTTACACACCTGTCGCCTACTAGGGCAAAACATCGTTAAAAATCCTAGGCCGGATGGACCGACCTGCCCTGATACCAACTATGTAACACCCTAATTCCCGACGATAATTTATTTAATAACAAGAATATATTTAATAAAAAGGATGTTACAAACTTAACATTACGTCACTTAATAACGAAATTTTTAAGTCATACTTCAGCAGCGGAAAATAATTCACTTGTCTCATTAATAAAAATTATTCGTGTCATCAACATCATAAATTGAAATAGCAACAGTTTCCAAGATTCAAACTCAAAGAAAAATAATCTCAACGTTAACCCCAACCTTGGTCTTACAAATTTCAGAGCTCATATCGACTACATGCTTATTCAACAACTAAATAAAGGAAATAAGACAGAAAACACTTCCATCGCCACCTCCTAAGCCGTCCCACAACTAATCTTCCTCAACCTGAGTGTTTGTACCCCAAGAGTACAGTCACCACATAAAACACAACAACAATAAAGGGGTGAGAATGCCAGTCATACATATTATTAGGAAAATCATGAATAACATTAAATAACAATAATATTACATCATCATAAGATACATCATTAGATATTTCTCCTCAATATCTAATACAATCATCATCACACGTCATTTTACAAAATATACACTAAATTCAAACATTGTCATTTATATGCAGATGGACTTCATCATAAGACCTATATGAATGTGGTACCACACCTACTCGTCATCATTTATTGTATGCCAAAGATGAGTTACTGAATATACATTCGTTTTCATTTCATCTTCGTTCCGTCTTCATTTTCCTAGACTCAACTCTATATGTATGCATGGAGATAGACTCATCAAGTAATACACATATCATCATCATTCTCATCGTCATCATAGAGTAGACATAATCGTTCTCATAATCATCATAAAATAGACATCATCATTTTCATCATCGATATAAAATAGAAATCATCATTTCTCATTGTTTATCCTAAAATAGAATCATCTTTTCTCATCATATATATATATATATATACACACGCACACACACACACACACACACACGACATTACTCCTCATTATTCTTGTATATAGTCATAAAATTCTTCATCATTACCCCATCAAGACGTTTATATCACTACCCTGTTCTTTTGATTAATCCACTTCATAAACACGACTCATTTCTACGTCGACATCCCTCTATTTTATTTTGTTTGTTTCTCGTACAGACATGCTCTACCTTCTCTTCTATTCTAATCTCTTTATGTAATCTATCCTAACCATTAACAAGGACTCATTATTAATTAAGGGTGTAAGATTTCTTCATATACTATCTTACTTTACTTCTCACATCTCTGCTCAGTTCGTCTCTAGCACTTTTAAGCTTCTTCGTGTACTAAATTCGTCGTGGATTTAGAAAACTACCCTTACATCACCTAATTAGACTTCCCTCACTTAATTTTGTTGGTTTGGGACCTTATCATACATCTTCGGGACGCTTTGGAGGCATAAAAATGAGTTTTTCTTTGTCTGAGAAGGGTGCATGATCGTGCCCCTTCGGGGCACGGTCGTGCGCCTCCTAAAACATAAAAACTGTAAATCTTGGCAGCAACATCACGCACGGTCGTGCGCCTCTTTGGCACGACCGTGCGTCCCCGACTGACAACAAAAATCATAGTTTCGTTGCAATTTTGCTTTGGGGAACCTTCTCTGTTTCCGTTTTCGAACCTTAACTTGACAATTTCGTCCCCAATTAACACCTTATAAGTACCCTATCATTCAAACACTAATTTTGCATTAACCTACCGGATTATCTACTCTTTTTAAGGAAAATTTCTCATTTTAAAAACCCTACACTAATTTCCTTCAATTCTAATGTCTCAACATCATCATTACCTTCGTTCATCATCATTTTCTCATCACAGTTTAAAACATAACAACAACATCAACTCAAGAATTAAACAACCCCCGTCACAGAATAAGATACCCTAAAGTGAAAAGATTCTCCCCTTACCTTAAATCCTGCGGAAATTCTGATTTTTGGCTTGTCTTCGTCGCAACTAGGGTTTCTCTTTCTCTTCTCTTTTATTCTCTCCTTTCTACATTCAACAAAAAATGACACTTCTAACTTCTAAGGTTTCTATTTATATTTGGGTCAACCACTTGTTATAATCCTTTTCTCCTCTACTCACTGTTATTTTACTTCCCCCCCTCCCCCACTTATTTAAAACTTATATTCTACACCTCCGACTCTATATTATTTTATTTTGATTCCTCACTTCATTTTATTTAAACTCTCATAATATTTTTTAATCATCATCATAATTCTATTTCCTCGACAACAAAATAACACTCAAGCAAAAAGTAGCATCATCATAATAATAACCAAGACTTCACCTATTAAACCTCATTGAATTAATTAAAATAGAAAATAGGGGTGTTGCATTGATCCGGTAATACATCTGAACAAAAAGGCAACACCGACCAAGTGGCTGACGCTATAAAAGGATCTCGATTTAATTAGGAATTTGTTGGTGAACGAGAAATATGATGCCAACGTCCCGTTCACATCTGATTTAACAAAGAAAAAAAAAGGTACTTAATAGAGCATCATATAACACTCGTTCCAAGGGTGAAACCAAGGGTAGTTGAATGACATCATGTTCCTTTTGGGGAGTTTCTTTACTTTGTTTTATCTTGTCTTTTTTTTTCGCTTGATTTTCGCATCTTTTTTTGTTTGTTTAAGGTTTTGCTTTGGCCCCTCTTGTACATATTTTTTCCTTTGGCCCCTCTCTAAGCTTCACCTTGATGTTTATTCACTCTCTTTGCTCATAAAAAAAAACAGTTTCAGTATATGAACATTTTGTGTCAATTAATAGCTTTTCTTTCTTCAACATTTTCATCAATTCTTCACTTTTCATTCTTTCTACAATTTTCTTTCTTAATTTTCATTTTAGGGTGAGTTATGTGGGGATATTGTAATATCCCGCCTAAGACTCGAATATTTATTAATATTGAGACGATGTATCAGAAATGTTTTAAGCAAAGGACAATTTGGTAAATTGTCAGTTAATGGGTTTATTTATATGGCAAGTGTAATATCCCGCTTATAAGTATCAGTTATCAGTGTTAGAAGTCAATTAAGAAGCATGGCAATCTGTAAATATTAAGCAATGGCATTATGGTAAATATGTGGGAAGAGAGGATTGTTTAAAAATGAAAACAAGATATTTTCTTGTTCATTTCCTTTTTCCTTCACTCACTCAAAAATCAGCTCTCTCCCCTCTTTTCCCCTCTAGCTCACACGCCCCCTCACTCTTTTGCCACAATCCATCAAACTTCACCCAAAATTCTTGTGAAAACCTTGCTAAGTAAGCTGGTTAAGGGAAAGCTAGAACAAGAGAAATGAATCAAGGAAGGAAAGGGAGACCAAAGCTAAGGTTGGAGAAGGAAGCAAGGGAAGGAATCAAACTATGTTTTGAAAGGGAAAGCTTGGCAAGGAAGCAAGCAATGGTTGAGGTGAGCTCCCTAGGGGTTTTAGAACCCACTATGTTATGTTTTGATGAATATTTGTATATTGATCAAAGTTATGAATTTTAGTACCCTAATCCTATGTGGTGAGAAATTCTTGATCTTTACATGTTGTAACCTGTCTATATGCCTTTGAAATTACCATTTAAGCTGTTATGATGTTTGGGCATGATTGGATAAGCCAAAATGGTGGAAAACATGTTTTAAACTTGCTCTATGCTGTCCAACTGCAGGTAAAATCGTGTCACGATTTTCCAACCGTGTCACGATTTTATAGGCAGGAACCAACACGATTTCTGGGTAGGAAATCGTGACACGATTTCCAAATCGTGTCACGATTTTGCAGTGGGCAGGAACATAAAGTTTTTCATCAAATCTTGCACCGTTCTGGCTATCCAATACTGTTTCAGACACATGGAACAACATGTAATGATTAAGAGTCGCTAATAAGCATTAGAGGACCTATTCTTTAGGAAATGTATAGCTTGAGGAATAGGTTAATGTGTTAAGTATTGGGAGAATGTTCTCCCTAAGTGGTGTATTTTATGCACAAAGTATATTAGAGGGAGAAACACTTACAAGAACATAAGACGAGAATCGATGAGAATGATTCCAAGTTTAAGTTAGAACCTATTATAGGTTATACTCTCATGAAAGAATACCTAAGAATAAGAGCAAGTTAAGAATCTATTATAAGATTATGTTAACGTGTTCATCAGACTCCGGATTATGCCGGATGGGATTTCTCCGAAAGGGCTATCCACACGTAAGTTATAAGAATATGTTAAACGTGTCCAGCAGGCTCCGGGGTACGCCGGATGGGACTCTTCCGAGAGGATTGTCCACACGTATGTTAAAAGTTTAAGCATGTCCAGCAGGCTCCGGGATACGCCGGATGGGACTTCTCCGAGAGGGTTGTCTACATGCAAAGTTAAGTTGTGTTCAGCAGACTCCGGGTTTCGCCGGATGGGACTTCATCGAGAGAGTTGTCCACACAACGATAAGAGGAGTCCGGTGTTAGCCTGATATGATAGGAATTTTCACCGGTATGATGGGAGATGTACTTCGGGGTTACTCCACCCGGATGCACTCCGTAAAATGAACCAAGATAATGTAATGTTTGTTCAACGCTAACTTCTAACTTTATGTTATGAAAGATGATTATGAATACGGATACAAATATGTATATGTACTATGTGCTAAGAGTTAAGACAAAGTAGTCATTAGACATCAGCAAGTGATCATAGACTTCCCCTCGATCACTAAGCATAAGATTATGTACAGGAAAAGTATAAGATAAGATAAAGACAAGTAGCGATCCTAAGTTTCCCCCTGATCGCGAAATGTTTAGAGAAAGCCGGCGATCGTAGGTATCCCCAAGATCGCTAAGAGTAGGCACGGCGACCCTAGGTTTCCCCCGTGGTTGCCAACAGTAGGTTGGGCTGGAGCTCACTGAGACATTATGTCTCATCCCAATCCTTCTGGTGCAGGTTTTACAGGTTAGCAAGAGTTTTTCAGAGGAAGTTCTTCAGGAAGATGCTGGATGGAGTGCAGATGCTCGTCATGGACAAGCTCAAGAGGTTGACTGATTATCTATTTATGTGAGAGTGTAATTGTAAATGATATTTAGATATTTGTATAAACGAGCTATTTGTACTCATTCAGTAGTTTTGTATATATTATTATTATTGAAAATTTTAATGTATCCGGTATCAGATTAATACACATGCTAAATATTCTAGATAATTTAGTATGGGTGTTACAATTGGTATCAGAGCAGGTCGATTCAGACCGTGCCTTGGGTCATTAAAGTTTCAATAAAGGTAGTGGGTCCATTGGGTTCCGGATATTGTTCTAAAGGTCACATCTAGTTGAGCCTGATCAACTCAATCTAGTATATGACAGTTAGGATAAATGTTTGAGAGCTGAATGTGACCAAGGAGGGGTGAAGTGTATGAAGGGCGAAGATTAAGGTGGCAGAATTTTAAGACGGAATTGGCGAAGAAGTATTCATGCCAAATGGTGGCCATCAAACTGTAAAGTAACGAAGCCTGATAGTGGCAAGGTCTCAGAGTCATAAGGGATATTTAATAGTGAGGTGAAGCACCCCAACCCAGTTGGACGCATCGTTGGACGATGCCTCGTCTGCGGAAGACATAAGGATTAAGGAATACTATAGGGAAGGACGTGGAACCTTGACGGGAACCACAGTTTGAGAAGTTAAAGTGAAGTGTGGACTAAGTAACAATTCTGAGGACAAAGTTGAAGAATAGCAGTACCAAACTTAGAGAAATGAAATGAGGAATTATCGGTCAGTTTTTTTTTGAAACCTCTGATTCTCAGCAAAGATTGAGTGTTGAAGAATCGAACTTGAATCGGAGGAGATTTTAATGTCCGGACAATTAAAAGAATTAATCATGGATTAAGTGAGTTATTTGGACAGATGAAACTAACCACTCAAGTGTGGTCATTGAGTATGAATCGCAAGTAAGTTTAACCCCATCAGATCAGCCACGTCTCCTGAACCAGATTGTGAAATAAGAAGAGAAGATGGTATGCAACCTAAGAACTAAGATGGATATTTTATTATTTGAAAGATCGTCTTTTATATGAAATGTTAAGATGAGGATTAATGTATAGGCGTTGCATGTTTTCAAACGAAGAGTTTTCTTCCACGAATATTCTAGAAGCTGAAAGAGATCACCCCGTGTGGATAAGTTCTGAGGGCGGTAATAAAGTATAGACTTCGGGTTGTTCGACTATATGCAGAATTACTCAGATGTTAAGAATCGAGATTTGAATTGTGAATCCAGTAACAAGTTACTGGAGGAGTCCAATAGATAATGATAAGTGCTGAAGTTTAAGATCGATTAATCGGGTGCACGAAGAGACGTAACCTATGTTTGGGCGTTCAAGAGGACCAATAAGAGTTTAAATCTTATTCAGGACGGAATGTCCCGTAGGAACTCGCAGCGGTATCTTAAGGGACATGGTAGAGCTAAGGAGACCGAAGTTGTCTCGGAAAGATTATGGATATGAAATCATTTCGGATAAAGATAGAACGAATAGTAACAAGACTCAAATGAAAGATGTGATCCTTCAAAAGCCGTAAGTTGTTTGTAGAAGTTGCCACAACAGAATGTGCATGAATTTAAGTTGCCTCAGATATACTTTCAGTCGGGTTTCTGCAATGTTTAATGATTATACATGAAGAGCTGACCAAGAGATGGTTACAGAACTCAGGATATGGAAAGTAAAGTTGGAACCAGAGTATAAGCCATTTGACGGGGGCATTATTAGGCTCGTAACAGTTGCTAAAGACCGTTTATAGGTTTTGGCATATTTTCATGAAAGTAAGTATATGGCCCTTGTACGAAAGGAAATGTAAAGTCAGAAGATGACCGATCCGTAAGTTAAGCAGGTGGTTTAATCTACAAGAGAAATGATAACGTCAGATGAATTTGCTACGGTGATTACAAAGTGATAAGTAGAAGGATTGGTCGATGAAATTTTATGTGACAATAGTGATGTATTGCTCCAATTCTAACTAGAGTTGTTACGAATCAGAGTGGCGCAGCGGAGTGGTAATCCAAGAATGAATTGATGAACAATGTTAAGCTGAGGTTTAGAGAATGAGAAGATGTTAAGTGCTTGATCCTTAATATACGGAATATCAGTAAGTAGAGACGACCCGAGTATATCACAAGTTCTAATGGAAAATTTTGGAAGTTAAGTTGAGGAATACTTCAAACTTCGAAACCCATGAGAAAGGAATATTGGAATAGTTTAAGAATATGTGGTAAGAAATTAGAAGGATGTGTTAGCACAATAAGTACAAGCCAAGAAGTCACCGCTAGTAAGGTAACCCAGCTATTGTAGCTCCATAATTTCAAGTAGGCTTGAAGAATAAGTTCAGCCAAGAAAGAATTATCCATGAGGTAACAACAGTAAAGGTTGTGGTTGCAAAATAAATATTTGAAATCGAAGCACTGGTCAGAAGCGACAAGGCAGTGGCGAATGAGTTTAATTTCACATTGTACCAATGTTGTGTCAACATATATTAACCGAAGAGTTCGGGAAGTCTCGAACTTAATGTTCACCAGTAAAGGAAGGAGAACTTTTACGCAGATTAAAAGTTATTCGTAGTCCACAGTAAAGGGCTACGTAATTTCAAGTTATGACTAAAGGATTAAAGACTAAGTGTGCTATTTTGGTAGCAATCAAGTAGAGATTTCTTTGAAAATAAGTTTACGATGCCGAGAGAATGTAACCATAATTCATGTTGTAGGTTGTTGTACACTTAAGAAATAAACACGAGTAACATTGGCGGGGCGAACCTGGCAAGCCAGTTGAAAGGCAAATCCCGGATGTTGCAAGATGAGTTAAGAGTAAAAGAAAAGATTCCCAAAAGATGTGGTAGTGTCTCAAATATGTTAAGATTAAGAATGATGTCCCGCTAGTGGGAAGATGATGATACGACGTACTATGTACCCGTTAGTAGTGTACATGTACTCTAACATAAAGGTAAATTAAGTGCTATGAAATATACTATAATGATATGTGAGACGACTTATACCACTCATCAATTGGACTGAACTCCTATGAGTTTTGGATTTATTAGTATAGAAAATATTTATGCTACGACAAAAAAAAAAGGGGGATAAGTTGTGACAAGAACGATGGGAGATCAACAAACTTCTAGTAAAGAAAAAAAAATGATTTCTAAGTTATTAAGATAAGTAACGTCGTAGATCAATTGGAGCAGAACGCGGGTAATCTGTAAGATTTCGCGAGCCCTTGAGAAATTCCGTAGTGGAAGCAATGATTAAGATTATGGAAAGTAACACACCAGGATGCTAGAAGGAAAAGAGCAGGTACCATAATGATGCCTCCTCCTTGTATTTGTATAATGGAGGTAGTGCGGTAGTTTTACTCTCATTAAAGAATGGTATAATTATGGTAAAACCATATATGTAGGATGCCGTTATATAAGGCAAAGGTCGAATATAAGAATTCAATGGAATCGTTGAGGATAATAAGAACGCCCAATGTCGTCAAGTAAGATTATGCGGACTATGACGAGATTATAAGATTCAGCACAAGTGTTAGGATTGGATAACTCTAGTTTGGGTTTGCAAGAAGTGTATGAACAAGGATATAGTCAGCAAGTTGGATGCGATGGTTCGGATAACCTCATATTCTACTACGCAAGAAATGTGTAATGCATATCAAGCGCTTCAGATAACGAAAAGATTGTCGAATACATTCGACTTATAGAGTTGAAAATCTAAGGGATTCCGATAAGTAAGACGAACTGGAGTTTTGGCTAATTAAGGAAGTAGTATGAGAGATTAATTCATATATGATAGTGGATTCTAAATTTCGAGGACGAAATTTCATTAAGGGGGGTAGATTGTAATATCCCGCCTAAGACTCGAATATTTATTAATATTGAGACGATGTATCAGAAATGTTTTAAGCAAAGGACAATTTGGTAAATTGTCAGTTAATGGGTTTATTTATATGGCAAGTGTAATATCCCGCTTATAAGTATCAGTTATCAGTGTTAGAAGTCAATTAAGAAGCATGGCAATCTGTAAATATTAAGCAATGGCATTATGGTAAATATGTGGGAAGAGAGGATTGTTTAAAAATGAAAACAAGATATTTTCTTGTTCATTTCCTTCTTCCTTCACTCACTCAAAAATCAGCTCTCTCCCCTCTTTTCCCCTCTAGCTCACACGCCCCCTCACTTTTGCCACAATCCATCAAACTTCACCCAAAATTCTTGTGAAAACCTTGCTAAGTAAGCTGGTTAAGGGAAAGCTAGAACAAGAGAAATGAATCAAGGAAGGAAAGGGAGACCAAAGCTAAGGTTGGAGAAGGAAGCAAGGGAAGGAATCAAACTATGTTTTAAAAGGGAAAGCTTGGCAAGGAAGCAAGCAATGGTTGAGGTGAGCTCCCTAGGGGTTTTAGGACCCACTATGTTATGTTTTGATGAATATTTGTATATTGATCAAATTATGAATTTTAGTACCCTAATTCTATGTGGTGAGAAATTCTTGATCTTTACATGTTGTAACCTGTCTATATGCCTTTGAAATTACCATTTAAGCTGTTATGATGTTTGGGCATGATTGGATAAGCCAAAATGGTGGAAAACATGTTTTAAACTTGCCCTATGCTGTCCAACTGCAGGTAAAATCGTGTCACGATTTTCCAACCGTGTCACGATTTTATAGGCAGGAACCAACACGATTTCTGGGTAGGAAATCGTGACACGATTTCCAAATCGTGTCACGATTTTGCAGTGGGCAGGAACATAAAGTTTTTCATCAAATCTTGCACCGTTCTGGCTATCCAATGCTGTTTCAGACACATGGAACAACATGTAATGATTAAGAGTCGCTAATAAGCATTAGAGGACCTATTCTTTAGGAAATGTATAGCTTGAGGAATAGGTTAATGTGTTAAGTATTGGGAGAATGTTCTCCCTAAGTGGTGTATTTTATGCACAAAGTATATTAGAGGGAGAAACACTTACAAGAACATAAGACGAGAATCGATGAGAATGATTCCAAGTTTAAGTTAGAACCTATTATAGGTTATACTCTCATGAAAGAATACCTAAGAATAAGAGCAAGTTAAGAATCTATTATAAGATTATGTTAACGTGTTCATCAGACTCCGGATTATGCCGGATGGGATTTCTCCGAAAGGGCTATCCACACGTAAGTTATAAGAATATGTTAAACGTGTCCAGCAGGCTCCGGGGTACGCCGGATGGGACTCTTCCGAGAGGATTGTCCACACGTATGTTAAAAGTTTAAGCATGTCCAGCAGGCTCCGGGATACGCCGGATGGGACTTCTCCGAGAGGGTTGTCTACATGCAAAGTTAAGTTGTGTTCAGCAGACTCCGGGTTTCGCCGGATGGGACTTCATCGAGAGAGTTGTCCACACAACGATAAGAGGAGTCCGGTGTTAGCCTGATATGATAGGAATTTTCACCGGTATGATGGGAGATGTACTTCGGGGTTACTCCACCCGGATGCACTCCGTAAAATGAACCAAGATAATGTAATGTTTGTTCAACGCTAACTTCTAACTTTATGTTATGAAAGATGATTATGAATACGGATACGAATATGTATATGTACTATGTGCTAAGAGTTAAGACAAAGTAGTCATTAGACATCAGCAAGTGATCATAGACTTCCCCTCGATCACTAAGCATAAGATTATGTACAGGAAAAGTATAAGATAAGATAAAGACAAGTAGCGATCCTAAGTTTCCCCCTGATCGCGAAATGTTTAGAGAAAGCCGGCGATCGTAGGTATCCCCAAGATCGCTAAGAGTAGGCACGGCGACCCTAGGTTTCCCCCGTGGTTGCTAACAGTAGGTTGGGCTGGAGCTCACTGAGACATTATGTCTCATCCCAATCCTTCTGGTGCAGGTTTTACAGGTTAGCAAGAGTTTTTCAGAGGAAGTTCTTCAGGAAGATGCTGGATGGAGTGCAGATGCTCGTCATGGACAAGCTCAAGAGGTTGACTGATTATCTATTTATGTGAGAGTGTAATTGTAAATGATATTTGGATATTTGTATAAACGAGCTATTTGTACTCATTCAGTAGTTTTGTATATATTATTATTATTGAAAATTTTAATGTATCCGGTATCAGATTAATACACATGCTAAATATTCTAGATAATTTAGTATGGGTGTTACAGATATTATGATGATCAACACAGACCTTCATATCAATTATAATGAAAATTCTAGAATTTGATAGGTTTCGGATTTTATAATCTGAAAACCTACAAGATGTGCAAATTTTATAATCAAAACGTAGGTATTATGGGAATTTGGGCACACGAGAAGTGCGGAGGGTGGAAAAAGATATTTCCATTGTTTATTTGCTAGAGTGTTATATTCTCGAGTACTTAATTGATGGATCAAGTCTTTGGATGAATTAACACATATTGAACAGAAAAATATGGTGTCTCGTTTGGTTTAATTCCTCATGCGGTGTCTCGTGGTAGAGGGTTGAGACATACGGCGTTTGTAGTTATGAGTGATATTTCAACTTGAATAATTTGTAATTTTAATCAATATAATATATTCCCTCAAAAAATAAAATTCAATATAATATATAATTTTAATCATTCCTTGCCATCAAACAAACTTTATTTAAATAACTAATACTTGGACCCGCGCGATGCACAAGAATATCATTGACTAATAAATATGGTAGTTGAACATGAAATGTTATAATAATGGTTTAATTGCAAGTTTAGTCCCTTACATTTATTTTAGGTTTCAAGTTGGTCTCTTATGTTCTAAACGTTTCAAGTTGGTCCAAAACTTTTATTTTAGGTTTCATGTTGGTCCCTTTTGTTTTAAATATTTTCAAGTTGGTCCCTTTTGTTTGCAACGTTAGCATAAGTTGGTCCTTTTCAAGTTGACTTTTTACACCTGAAAGTAGGAGTTTCTATTAAAATTTGAGCTCGAATTATGTTCAAATTCAGATTCAAATTGGAATTGCATGGAAAACGACGAGAATACCTCCTAGACAGACTGTTTGGACCAACTTGAAACGTTTAAAACAAAAGGAACCAACTTGAAACCTAAAATAAACATAAGGGACCAAACATGCAATTAAGCCTATAATAATTGTTGTTTTGCATGAGTTATTGCTTCCAAAAGACAACAACACAACAACAACAACAACAACAACAACAACAACAACAACCAAGCATTATTCCACTATGTGGGTCGACTACATGGATCGAAATACGTCATATTGTTCTATCATAAACCATATTTACATACAACTCATTAATCTTTAAATCTTTCCTAATAGTTTCTCTTATAGCTTTTCTAGGTCTTCCTATAGCTCTTGTAATATTTTTATCCTCTATTTGGTCTACCCTTCTTACTAGATAATCTAAAGGTCTTCTCTCTACATGTCCAAACCACCTAAGCCTGTTTTCCACAATATTTTATACTATAGGTGCTACCCCAACTATCTCTATAATGTTGTCATTTCTAATCTTATCTCGTCCAGTCTTACCACACATCCAATGCAGCATCCTCATCTCCCGTACACTTATTTTATTCTCGTGTTGGTTTTTAACCGCCCAACACTCTGTTCCATAAAACATCGTTGGTCTGACAACTGTATGATATTTTTCCCTTCAACTTGAATGGTACTTTTGTATCACATAAAACACTTAAGGCTCTTCTCCATTTCAACCATCCAACTTGAATACGATGATTTACATCTGCTTTTATTTTTTCGTCATTTTTTACTATGGACCCAAGATATTTAAACTGTGTAACTTGTATGATATGATATCAAACTTTCATGTCTACTCATTCGAAAGCTATACACTTCTAAGGCTTGTCTCCGAGTCTCCGACATCCCATCAATTCCTCCTTCGACGCTTCTAAGGCTTATTACATCAAAGAGATTGTTGATAAGAAGTATTTAAAATCTCTTGTTGACTCTATTACAATATAATAGATCCAAAAATATAGATAAATAAAAAAGGGTTAATACCGTTTTTGGTCTCTGTAATATGAGCGAATTCCGGTTTTAGTCCCTGTAAAAAAAAATTTAGATTTTGTCCCTAACATTTCAGATTCTTCCACTATTGGTCCCTCACTTAAACTTGTCAGCAAAATCTGCTGACGTGTCCAGCTGACTGTGTAATTATTTTTTTTTATTTTTTTTAATTATAATAAAATGCCACTTTGATATTTATATTATAAACCATTTATTTTAAATTAGATTTTCTACCATGAGTTAATTTGTCTCAGTGTAAACATTAATTTGTCATGTAAGCAACTCTTCAACCTCTCTCTACATCAGAACCAACTTCCGCCTCCCTCAACTCTTCTCAATCCAAACTTTTTCCTTGCGATGTAGACATTCATGGTGGTGGTGCGACGAGATCCGACTCCGCACCACCTCTTTTGTGCTTCGACATCAGTTTTGGGGTCGATTTCCTCCGGTGATGGTCGCTTAACCTCCACTGTCGTTCCTCTTCTTCGTCGTCACTGCTAAAGACGTGGTGGAGGTTGTTGAAGCCAGAGTCACTTTTTTGTTAGTTGCTCGTTTCAGATCTGATTTTGATTGGTCTTTTTCGGGTTTCATGATTCCGAGCTCTTTCCTTCCAAACTGGTGGTTCTCGTCCTCCTTTCACGCGTTGATGGCTTCCGCTGTGCTGTTCTTTTCTGTCTTTTAAAGTTTTTGTGAATTTGGGTCGGGTGTGGTGGTGGGTGTGGAGATATGGGTTTTTGTGAATTTGGGTTGAAGGATGGTGCTGTGAATTTGAGTTGAATTTTTGTGAATTTGGGTGGTGGTGTGAATTTCTGTTCATCAGGTTCTTTTCTGTCTTTGGTGGTGGGTGTGGTGGTGGTGACGAGGATGGTGGTTGTGACTGGGGAGGAAGGTGTGGTGGTGATTGATTGAGGAGGGAAAGATGACGGATTAAAAAATTATAATGAAAATAATTATAATTTCAGGTGGATTAAAAAATATTAAAATTACACAGTCATCAAGACACGTCAGCAGATTCTGCTGACATGTTTAAGTGAGGGACCTAAAGTGGAAGAATTTGAAATGACAGGGACATAATCTAAATTATTTTTTTTACAAGGACCACAACCGGAATTCGCTAATATTACAGGGACCAAAAGCGGTATTAACCCAATAAAAAAAGAAATAATCAGTGAATGTAATTACCTCTTAAAGAACAATTTTCAAATTTATGCATGATAGTGAATTTAGGTTCAATTAGGTAAAATAGATATAAAATTACAATATTAACCCTACTTATAGCTCCAAAAGATTAGTTAAGAGACTTAAGAATTTTTATATATAAGATAAGATAGGTAAAATCATTCTTTCAAAAAAGAATAAAAGGAAAAATATATGGAAATTTGTAACAACTATTTGCAAAAAATTAGGCAATTAAGAAAAACTAAGAGATAGAAAAAAAAAAAAAGAAGTAGGAAGGATATTTGCAATAACTTTTTTGGCTCCAAAAAGTTGTCTAAGAGATAAGATATGTGATAATTTTCTAAAAAACAAAATAAAGAAAGAGCAAAAAATTAGGAAGAAAATTTGTAACAAATTTTTTGCCTCCAAAAAATTGTCTAAGAGACTTAAGAACTTTTATGTAGAATTAATTTTCTGTTTGAATGTTGCATGTTAAATATTGAATATTTGTTTGAGGTTTTAGTAGAAGTAATTTTAATCTCATTTTCAACAAATGGATAATAGAGTATTTTCTTTGTAATTTTGGTCGCTACAACTATTTTTAGTTTAACTTCTTATTAAATTTAGTATTATTTAGTTATTTTACAAAAAAATTAGCCCTATCGATATTGTCTGTCCAGATCCGCCCCTGTGCTACCCCAACTACCCTACAATGTTATCATTTCTAATATTGTCCCATCTAGTCTTACCTTACATCCAACACAAATCTCCATCTCCGCACACTTACTTTATTCTTGTGTTGGTTCTTAACTGCCCAGCACTCTATTCCATAAAACATCGCTAGTTTGAAAAATGTCTGATATTTTTTCACTTCAACTTAAACAGTACGTTTGTATCACATAAAACAACTAAGGCTCTTCACCATTTCAATCATCCAACTTGAATACGATGATTTACATCTGCTTTTATTTCTTTGTCATTTTGTACTATGAACCCAAGATAGTATACGATTTTGGCAACTTGGACACGAACGTTGCTTTATTATTTGTCTCATACACCTATGGTTATTTTTTTTTGGCTGAACCTTTGGCTATTTTGTATTGGCATAGATTGCAGGCTGATTTCCTTATGCTGTTGTTTTTTTGTTTCTGTTTTTCTTTTTCCTCTTGGAGGGTTTTGGTCTAGTCCCCCCTCTTGTATATACTTTTATCTTTTTTTAATAATTATTTTTGAGCTTGGCGGCATAGGATGGGGGTTCATCGTAGTACCAACCTAGCTGGGATATCGTTGCTTCTCCTTGATGCCTGCCCATGCTCCTGGTTTATAAAAAAAAACCTAAGATATTTAAACTGTGTAACTTGTATGTTATGATCTCCAACTTTTACCTCTAAGGTAGAACTACTTCACCTTTTGCTGAAATTACATTAATTATACTATGTCTTGCTTCTACTCAGACGAAAGCCATATACTTCTAAGACTTATCTCTAAGTATCCAACATCCCATTCAATTCCTCCCTCGACTATCCAATTAAGACTACATCATCTGCAAAACGCATACTTCTCGGTGCTAGCTGTTGGATGTGTTTCTTACGTACATCCAAAACTAATTTAAAAAAAAAAAAAGAGATTAGGGTTGACCCTTGGTCTAATCCTTGTTATGAAAAAAATCATTGATAATGTTTCAAAAGACAAATAATAAATCCCCTCGAAGTAATTTAGACTTCATATTATCACATCAGAGAGATTGTTGATAAGAATTATTTAAATTATCTTGCTAACTCCATTACAATATAATAGATCCAAAAATAGAGATAATTAAAAAAAACAAATACATCAACAAATGTATTACCTCTTAAAGACACAATTTTCAAATTTATGCATGATAGTAAATTTAGGTTCAATTAAGAACTTAAGAGACTTAAGAACTTTTATATATAAGATAAGATGAGATCGTTTTTTTAAAAACAAAAAGAAACAAAAAATTAGGAAAAAGATTAGCAAAAAGTTGGTTAAGCGACTTAAGAACTTTTATATATAAGATAAGACATACGATCATTTTCTAAAAAATAGAGAAAGAGAAAAAAATTAGGAAGGATATTTGCAACAACTTTTTTGGCTTCAAAAAGTTGTCTAAGAGACTTAAGAACTTTTATATATAAGATTAATTTAAATAACAAAATAAGGAAAAAAGAAAACAAACCAAAAGATTATGCAGAAAAAAAAATGTACCTGGTAGTTTATGAAAGGTGGCACAAATTTAGCAAATATTTGTTCAATTGGTTGGCAAATGGTGGCTATATCATTCAATAATTAAATAATAATTATGAGATGTTAATATTAAAATGTCAAATTTAACCTCAATTTTTGTCTCAAAAAAATTGCTTAAGAAAACTTAAGAACTTTTATAAATAAGATTTCTCCGCTTCAAAACCATTAACTAAATAGATTTTTAAACAGGACACACTTAAATAAAAGAAGAAAAAGAAAGAAAGAAAACAAATCTGTGTTGTGTTGTGTGATTGTGGTTAGTGGGCCAAGCCCACAACACGTGAGACAACAAAAGGGAATTCAAATACAACCTTCTAGTATTAGGTGTGTGTGAATAACAACAAAAACAACTCAGGTGGCTGCGTCAAAAACATACACGAGAAAGTGAGAAACAGAACATGCAACGGCAGCAAACAAAGACAAGAAAAATAGAATCAGGTGGATAGGTGTGAAACAAATTTGACCGGTTTAGCTATACATTCAATATGTTGTTCCTATCACTTCTTACTATGTTTCGAAAACTAACATAACTACTAACATCTCTAATTTGTCTATAACAAAAAAACTTTGACAGTAATTTTGATATATTCTGCTAGTAGTTCTAGTCTTTTATTACGTTGTTTAGATATATCCTTAGTATTTGTATGCCGGCTTAATTTGGGTTTTATTAGAATAAAATTTTATATATATATATATATATATATATATATATATATATATATATATATATATATATATATATATATAAGAGCGTTTAGACAGCCGGCTATGGGTGTTATTTACTGGAGTTTAAATTAAATATTACAAAACAAAACAAGATTTAATTTTCACAATTGTGTTTTTGGCAGAATGCATTTGGGGTATGTAAATAATTTTAGATTTAAAAATGTTTGGTGAAAGTGGCTTTCATTGTACTCAATTAAGAATTTGCGTACTATTATTGTGGGACTTGGATCCCCGTGGATTTTAGGATGACAATTTAATCCATCAAATTCATATACATTTAATACATTCATTGATTAATCAATTTAATCCATCCATCAAATCCATATATTTTCATAGAAATACATGTCTTTCCAAACCATCCACTTTACCAACCATAACGGGTATCCCTAGTAAGGGTAGGCATATTGAAGTGTGGTGTTGTACACTTGTTGTGACAGGGCATAGCTCAAGGTAGAGCAATAACATAAGTAGTTTTATAAGCAATTTTTTGAGCAAATGAAACCGAAAATCCAACTCGAACCAAATCGTAAAAGTATCACACCAGGTTTGGTTTGGTTTCAAACTGAACCAAACCGGCCTAGTTTAGTTCGGTACTCGGTTTTTTATTTTGAAATCTAAAGAACCGATGAACCAAAACGATGCTAATCACATCCTCTCAATTTACTAATATGATTTAATTTGAAGCATGTATAAATTTTTTACACCGCAAGATATTAAACTCTTCTATATATTAGAGTTACAAACAGAGATTCATCACAAAACCATCCAACATGGATCTTCAAATCATATACTTCACGTCCATTTTATCCCTTCTCATGTTTGTGTTTATAGCAAACAAAATACTAGCCAAGAAATCTGAGTCATCAGCTCAAAATTTGCCACCAGGTCCATTGAAGCTACCTATCATAGGAAACATACACAACCTTATTGGTTCACTTCCTCATCATAGGCTAAGAGAATTATCAATAAAGTATGGACCATTAATGCATCTAAAGCTTGGAGAAGTTTCTACTATTGTGGTTTCATCAGCAGAATATGCTAAAGAAGTGATGAAAAACCATGATCTTGTCTTTGCATCAAGGCCTCCAATCCAAGCTTCAAAGATCATGAGTTATGATTCTCTTGGTTTAGCTTTTGCACCTTACGGTGATTATTGGAGAAACATTAGAAAAATTTGTACACTTGAGCTATTAAGTTCAAAACGTGTCCAATCTTTTCAACCAATTAGAAGTGAAGAGGTAACTAATCTAATCAAGTGGATAGCTTCAAAAGAAGGATCACAAATCAATTTTACCAAAGAAGTATTTTCAACAATTTCTACAATCACTTCAAGGACAGCCTTTGGGAAAAAGTGCAAGGAAAATCAGAAATTCATATCAATTGTAAGGGATGCTATTAAGATTGCTGGTGGTTTTGATTTGGGAGATTTGTACCCTTCTTGTAAATGGCTTCAAAATATATCTGGATTGAAGCCTAAGCTTGAAAAGTTGCACAAACAAGCTGATTTGATTATGCAAAACATAATTGATGAGCATAGAGAAGTTAATAAATCAAGGGATAATGAAAGCCAGGGTGAAGAAGTGGAGGAAGATCTTGTAGATGTGCTCTTGAAGCAGGAGTGTTTGAATGATAATAGTGTCAAGGCTGTAATCTTGGTAAGCATATTAATATCTTCAACACAAAAACGTAAATTATTATATTATGGAAAATTAAAAAAAAACATATGTTACTGTTTTGCATTGAAAAAAGGTAAAATTTACACATCTTAATTACTTTATTCACATGTCCAATATTCACATCTTAATTTCTATGTCCAATATTTATTTGTATAATATATATTAGGCAACTCTGATTTTTTCTAATAATTTAATTTGTTTATACTTTAGACACTTCTCAAACACAACATAGACTCATCTATGATAATAATTGACACACGTTCTCATTGGAAATTGTTTGAAGTATAAAAAACAAAATTTCTATGTTTGATATATAATATTCTTAGCATAATACGAGTGAAACCTCAAATGGAGACAAATGCATGTCCAATATTCGTATAATACATATTAGACAACTTTGAAAAATGTTTTTTTATTAAATGATTTAATTTTTTTCGACACACTTTCGACACTTCTGAAACACAAACATAGACTCATCAATGATAATAGTGTAGACATGTTCTCATTTTTTTCCTCATAAAAGTAAAAGTAATATAGTAGTATTTTATTTAACCAAATCTCTTGATTTTGAAGGATATGTATGGTGGTGGAAGTGAGACATCAGCTACAACCATAACATGGGCAATGGCAGAGATGATGAAAAATCCCAAAATAATGGAGAAGGTACAAGCTGAGGTAAGAGAGGTATTTGATAAAGAAAGAAACCATAACGAAAGTGACATGGAGAAATTAAAATATTTAAAATATGTTGTGAAAGAGACATTGAGATTACACCCTCCTGCAGCATTTTTGCTTCCAAGAGAATGTGGACAAGCATGTGAGATAAATGGGTATGATATACCTTTTAAAAGCAAAGTGATAGTGAATGCTTGGGCCATTGGAAGAGATCCAAATCATTGGGATGACCCAGAGAGATTTTATCCTGAAAGGTTTATTGAAAGTTGTGTAGACTATAAGGGTAATAACTTTGAGTTCGTTCCATTTGGTGCTGGCAGAAGAATGTGTCCGGGAGTCGCATTTGGTTTGGTCAATGTTGAGTACCCACTTGCATTGTTGATGTATCACTTTGATTGGAAACTTCCCAATGGGACGAAAAACCAAGATTTGGACATGAGTGAAACTTTTGGATCAGCGGTAACTCGAAAAGACGATTTATACCTTATTCCTATCATGTATCATCCTTAGCTTACTCCACCTGTTAAATGTAAGTGAAATCAAGTTCACAAAACCGTTTGATTTGCGGAAAACATCGTTGTGGTAATAATCGTAAGACCAAAGAATAGATGGCTTCATGAATTTCATCATATCCCACATATTCAAGGAACCATTGTGCTGGTAGCTTTAGGTGGTCTAATACTCGTAATGTTATCATGGAAGAGCTGGTGAAAAACAAGCTTGAATATATTTATAGATTTTGTTAGCCTTGAGGTTAATTAGGTTTGGCCCTCCTCTTATGTATTTCAGTTTTTTCCTAATATATTTTTGGTGTTTCCCTAGTCTTTCTAGGCTCACCATTTGCTTAAAAAAGAGTCAACTTCTTAAAACAAAAACACTGATAAAAATTCGTTTGAATGAACGCAATAATACTCTGTGGAGGATTACTTTGGGATTTGTTATATTTTATAATTCTAAGATCAACCATTTTTTATACCTTTTTTTCTTGAATGATCCAAGATTCAATACCATCGTATTCAAGAATCATGTTAATAGCTTTCAAGATGCATCCACACAAACACAAAAAAGCTATCTGAGATCTCATACATCTATCAACCCTTTCCTCTTTTTGTGACCTAGCCTTAACCCGTTCTTTCTCTGCGCTTTTATCCTTCCCTTGTTATCCTACCATTTGATTTTCAACTTTGTATGTGTCGTCTCTCTGTCCTCCTCCCGCGTCCTTTTCCTTTGATTTTCGACTTTGTTTTGCTTTTGTTTTCTTTCCTTCCTTTTTTCTGTTCTTTTTTTCTTTGCGTTCCTTGGAAAAACTTCCTGGTTTGTTATGGCCACAAAACAATTAGACAACACTGATCCTATGAAGATGGCCCAGGAATCGAATCGACCACAAAAACAACATAAAGTTTTACAGAATTCACAGGAAGATGGTGATCCCATGGAGATCATTCACAGAGGGTATGTTAGCAAGGGTACTCACAGTGCTGACAAGGGAATTGGAACTTCCAGGCTCACAATTCAGATTCCTGTAATGCATGTTCCCATCAGAAATCATCAGTACCAGACAGAACAAGCAACCATAAAGAACAGGCAAGATAAATAATCATCAAATAATAATCATCAAGATTATGATTCCAGAAATAATAACAGTCCAAAGCAACATCAAAATACTAATTATGGAAGGGATGGTCCTTTCTTTTACTACATTTAGGAACAAGTTCAAGATTCTGTACAACAGTGTCAACAAGCATTATTAGTAAATTGCTATCCAAAAAAACCATTCCGTTTGGGACTTTGCAAAACTCTTTGGCAGGTATATGGTGTAACCCTTCTGGTTTCAAGATTGTTGAAATAGGAGAAGGAATATACCAAATTTCTATAGAAAAGGAGAAAGACATTCATAGGATCATCAAAGGCAGCCCTTGGATCATTATGAATTGTTGATTTCTGGTACATAAATGGGACAAAAATATCAAAATAGAATACCTTCATTTCTCACATGTACCCATTTGGGTCCAGATATGGGGGCTTCTTCTACATTGTAAGTTAGTCAATATGGGAAAGCAAATTGGTGCTCAGCTAGGAACCGTGGAAGATGCAGTTATCAATGATTATCCTGACAAAGCTAGAACCATCAAAATCAAAGTTCAAATGGAAATTACTAGTCCTATCTTAGCAGGGATGTATATTGGTAATGAAAAAGATGGAATATGCTGGTTAGATTTCAGGTATGAGAACTTGCCAATGTTCTATTTTAATTGTTGGCATATTGGACACAATGAGGACATGTCTAGCAATTGGGGGTTTAAACAAACAACAAATTCATAGGAGGATATTAACCCAAGGGGGGCATGGCTTAGATCAAATGTTTATGGCAGAAGAGTTGTGGATAAGAAAAGAATGAATTTTTGTAGCAATCCCTCCAGGTCTATCAGTGGAGGTCAATTCTGCCCGGTACCAAAGGGTCTCGTAGATATGATGGCGAAGCTATCCCTCAAAAAAACTTGGCACTCAGTTGCTTCACCAAACAATCAGAATCAAAACAACATTCAACAAAGTATCACAACTCAAAAAATGACTTATCAGGGTAGCATGGCTATGACTATGACAGAACAGACATCAATGAAGAGGACAAGGAATCTCAAAAGGAAAGAGCATGAAGTAGGAGAGCTAACCTTTTCACAAGAGGCATGCCTTGATATCAGGGCCAACCTAGAGAGATGAAGGTCTTATCTTGGAACCGCAGAGGGTTAGGAAACACCTATGCAGTTAGAGCTTTGAAAAAGCTCCTCCGGAAGTCCAACCCTGATATTATCTTTCTTATGGAAACTAAGCTAAGTCAATCTGAAACTTGTAATCTTTTTAATGCTTTGAAACCTTTAGCTGCAAACTACTTCTGAGTAAGTTGCACTACGAATAATGGTCATAGGTCTGGTGGTTTGTGCCTTATGTGGAATAATGATGTAATCATTGAGATAGTGGAGCATAATAACATGTTAATTGATTTTTACGTTTCTGTGTGCAACACTAATCAAATCTAGAAGGCCTCTGCTGTCTATGGTTATTCTAAAAGTAACAAGAAACATCTTACGTGTGATATTATTCAAAATTTGGCTGATAACAATAACACTGAAAATTGGTTAATGTTTGGTGACCTTAACCTGATTTTGAATAACCCTGAAAAGCTGGGAGGTAACCCTGCTAGAGATAGTATTTCTAATCTTTTCCTTGAAACTCTCAATAACAGTGGCTTAACCGACCTTGGGTATCAAGGGGATATCTATACTTGGTCTAATAAACAAGCTGGCAATCATCATATTAAGGAAAGAAACGATAGGTTCTGTGCTAATGACAATTGGATTAAAAACTATCCTAAGTTTGGGGAAATTCCCAGAAAGATCAATATGCTTCAGGAGTAATTAGACAAGCTGAACAAGGATGTCCATGACCAAAATTGAAAAAACAAAATTCTGGAAAAAGAAAAGGAGCTGGATGAGATTCTTAAGGTAGAGGAGCAATGGTGGGCTCAAAGGGCTAAGATAAATTGGCTAAAAAGTGGAGACAAGAATACCAAAATTTTTCATTTCAAGGCGTCTCATAGGAAAAGAAGGAATAATATAGAGAGTATTTATGATAATCAATGGACTGTTTGGCATGATAAAGAGAACATTCATGCTTGTTTTTTATATTATTTTCAAACTATCTTCCAAACTGAGAATCCTCATAATATTCATGATATTATGCATGTAGTTAAGGATGGAGTTTAAGGATGAGGAGGTTTATCAGGCCACGCATCAGCTCAAAGTGGTGCTGCTCCTGGTCCTGATGGCCTTTCTGCCATGTTCTACGAGAAATATTGGGACATTATAGGACCTGACATCACTGACTTTGTCCTCAAGAAACTTAACAATCAAGAGGATCTTTCTGACATCAATCATACCTATATTTGTCTTATTCCCAAAATTAATAAACCCACCCTCCCTGCTGATTTTAGGCCTATAAGCCTGTGTAATGTGGCACTGGAAATCATTACCAAGAACATTGCAAATAGGATGAAGCTTATTTTGCCAAGTATAATCTCTGATAACCAGAGTGCTTTTGTCTCAGGAAGGTTGATATCTGATAATGCTCTACTAGCCTTTGAGGTTTTCCACTATCTTAACAAAGTTAAAACTGGTAAGATTGGGGCAATGGGCATCAAGCTAGACATGGCAAAGGCATATGATAGAATTGAATGGAATTTCTTGGAAGTAACTCTCAACAGTTTTGGTTTCCCCTCTAACCTTATCAACATCATAATGGAGAGTATGAAATCTGTCTCTTTCTCCATCCTTATTAATGGGGAACCTACTGATGTTTTCAAGCCTAGCAGAGGGCTAAGGAAGGGAGACCCTCTATCTCCTTACCTTTTCATTCTTTGTGCCGATGTTCTATCAGGATTAATTACAGATTATCAGCAGAAAGGTTTACTTCAAAGGGTCTCGATTGCTACCAATGCCCCTCCAACAACTCACCTCTTTTTTGAAGATGATAGCATTCTTTTTTGCAATGCAAATCAAGCTAATGTGAAGGCCATAAAGGAAATTTTGGATTATTACCAAACAGCTTCAGGCCAAAAGGTGAATGTGGACAAATCAGAAATGGGGTTCAGTAGGGGATGTGCTAATCATTATAAGGTTGAAGTTCAAGCTTATATTCCTTTTATTATTACTGCTTCTATAAGTAAATACTTGGGCATGCCCACTAATTTGGGGAGATCTAGAACTGGGGACTTTAATTTCATTTTGGATAGAGTTAGGAAAAAATTAATAGGGTGGAAAGAGAGAGCCTTATATTTTTCTCGCAGAAGAACCCTTATTAATGATGTAGCCCAAGCCATACCAGTTTACACTATGAGCTGTTTTCTCTTACCTAAAGGCCTTTGTGAAAAAATGGAAAAAGCTATATGCAGCTTCTGGTGGGGCAATAAAGAAGGACATAAAAAAATTCATTGGATAACCAGAGAAAAACTCCAAAGGAACAAACAATGTGGGGGTCTTAATTTCAGAGGTATCAGGGATTTCAACATAGCCCTGTTGGCTATACAAGTATGGAGACTTCATAATAACTCTCACTCTATGCTAGCTAAATGCCTCAAAGCTAAATATTATAAGGATTGCGAAATTCTCAAAGCTAATCTCGGACACAACCCTAGCTATTCCTGGAAGAGTATCCAACAAGACATCTAGGTTATCAACAAAGGGGGATGTTGAAGAGTAGGGGATGGCAACTCTATTAGGATTTGGGAGGACAACTGGCTTCCATTCTAGAATAGATTCAAACTCCTAACCAAGGATATTGGTTCAACCAATATCCTATTGGTTAGGGACCTTCAGGAAGGTGATCTTGTTATCTGGAATAAACAGAGAATTGAAAGTACTTTTTTCACCTTTGAAAGCGATCAAATTCAACATATACCACTTGTTAAAGAACACACTTCTCATCCATTTATGTGGATGCAGATGCACCATACTGAAGGATACTACATTTTCGGGTCTGGTTATGATGCCATCAGGCAGTGGAAAATAATACACAAGTAGGAACCTCCAACAATATTGCTATGACTAGATTTTGGGATAAGTTTTGGCAGATCAAAACCATCCCTATAAAGATCTTGTTTGGCATCAAGGGAGCTCTTCCTGTAAGAAGTGAGCTCAATAAAAGGGGGATTAATTGTTCTATCATTTGTCCTAGATGTAATCAAAAGGAAGAAACTATTGATCATGCTTTTAAGGACTGCCAAAGGCTGGCCATAGTGTGGTTTGGCTCTCAACTAGGAATCCAGTTTACATAAAATCATAATATCAATTTTAGAGATTGGCTACTAGATACTATTCCCAAAATGCATGAATCTACTAACGTTCAGGTATATAGGCGAGAAACCAAAGCATCAATGAGAATAGAAACCAAAGCTAGTTGATAGCATTCACACGCTTAAGACTCACTTTACACTAGGGCTGGATAAAAAACATGCAAACCGGTCCAAACTGCCCAACCCGCTTGGCCCGAACCGCGTCGGCCGGGTTACCCGGTTAAACCGGGTTGAGCGGGTTCATTGAATTGGTTTTGTTTAGATTGTTGTGGTCGGTTACGGGTGGGCAGCTCCAGCTCAGCGAAATATGAAACCCTAATTCCTTTCTCTGAGATGACAGTGACGCTGCTCTCTTCTTCCCAATCCTTTGTCTTCTCTCTCAAGCTCAAAAATAAAAAATCTATTCATACCTAGAAACTAAATAAACCTTAGTTCAACTTTCACCCTAATCATGAATCTCGACCCTTGTTTCCTTTTTATAACTTAAACTAAACCCAAATCCATTCATCCTAGAAACTTGAATCCGACCAAAATCCCATTTTCTTTTCTTAATACTTCTCATTTCTAAGCTCACCAAAAAGGGTTGTCGTTTTCAACGTGTTTTTATTCGATTTTTTTTTTTGTATTCAATTAAAGTGTTGACTGTGCGCACCTCGTTTTTTTCCTCGGGAAAAAGACGCGCAAATCCTCCGAGGTCGTCCTCGAATGCTCGGAGGTGCCTTTGTGAAGCCGCCACCAAAGTTTTTGTGTAAAGGGAACATTGATAAACCCTTAAGTTTTTTTTTATTGTAAAGGGAAACGATAATAAAACCCTTTTGACGATGAGGATAAGGATTAGGTCATCGCAACCATTGTCGGGTTCGGGAGTCGGTTACGTGAGGGGAAGGTATTAGCACCCCTTACGTCCGTTGTACTCAACGGGAACCTTCTATTTGGTTAAAGCTTGAATTGTTTTTTTTATACTTTGCGTGCATGTTCATTTATGTTAAAAATATAATAAAGGGGGGGAAAGAGATAAAAACAAACGAAGAAAAAGGTTTTTATTATTATTGTGCTTGACAAGATGTCGATCTTGCTCCTACGTATCTCCCGGTAGTCGGAGAATTCAAAGCATACGTAGTTCTTTGGTAGAAAAACGTATGTGTGTTGGTTGATTTTAATTGGACGATGTTTTAACCGAATTCTTGCGATTAAACGTAGCTTGTATGCTCGCACTTGGAGACTTATTAAGCGTTCGTTCGCGAATCACATTAGAATTGTTAAAAGGTACGTCCGTTAGGGTAGAGGGTTGAATTGGTCGCTATGGGACCAAGGGAGGTGCAATGGACTCATATAAGTCAAACATTGACCGAGTGGACTCCGAAGAGTCGGGCGATTGTTCGATTGATCCACTGAGATCAAGAACGGGTACAATGGACTCGGACGAGTCGAACATTGACCGAGTGGACTCTAACGAGTCGAGGGGTTGAGTCTAATGGCCAACGGGGGACCAAAAGGCTTGGATTGACCACAAGGGGCCAAGATTTGGTTTGGTTAGGGTTGTACATATTAAAAAAGGAATGACGATTGTCCGAGCGACGAGACATACGTCACGCATTCGTACAATCGGGGCGATGGAGAGACATACGTCACACCATCCCTTTTTCATTCATGTTTTTGGATTGAATTCTTTAGAAATCCCAAGGTATGTCAAAACATTTGGTTTGAAAACCCAAAATGGGAAGGTTTAGCAAATTTGCTAGAAAGCGCGCAAGTTCGTCTCATTTTGCGAAAATGCGAACGTAAACGGTGTATGTTCATCTTTGAATTTTGAACATCATGAACAATATTTATTGTTCAAGTTTAGATTGAAAAGCTGAACATAGCTTGTTTGTTCATGTGGTTTTGAAAGTTTGGGAACATAACTTGCTTTGCAAGTTACCCACAAAATGGTTATACGAACTTGTGATTTTGCCAAAATTATGCAAAAACCTTGTTATGGTTTGAAGAACAGAGGTTTAAAAACTCTTAGGTTCTGAGCTCTGGGGCTAGAACCTCAAAAATTGGTTGGTTTGATACAAAAACTCAGGTTCTGAGTTCTGTCATGGTCGCACTGCGACCATGACTTCGCACTGCGAAGCATGCGAAATTTTGGGTTCAGAAGCTGTTTCTGAACTTTTGTTCAGAAACAACTTCTGAACACACTCAAGACCTTATAGATGGGTGAAAAACTTTGAGTTTTTGGGGTGAAAAAGGTTGGACAAACCAGTTTTGATGTTTTGAAAACCTTGGGATTTCTTTGGAATTCAAAAGGGGTTTTTTAGGACAAAGAGTTTTGAGCCAAAATAGCTATGCAAACACAATTGAAAATGCAAGATAAAGAGCTTAGTAACTTACAGAACTCCTTAGCAAAGCTCCAGCTGCACTTGATTTGATTTGGTTGAAGGCTTGTGCAAAAGGTTTGAGTATTTGTGATGGTTTTGGAACTTTGTAATGCTTTGTGTGGATTGGTTTTTTCTGGTTGTTTGTGGAGATTTGTAGGCTAAAATGAGTAGAGTTTTTGCTCTTTTAATGCTGTGTTAACTGTCTTTTATTCCTTTGGGCATTGCCTTCTATTTATAGGCAAAAATCAAATCTTTGTCATCATTACACAATCCCAAAATTCAGCTGATTTGTGGCCAAGATCAAGCTGAATCCCTTTGCATTAAATGCTAATGGATAGAGGCAACCCTGCCTTGTACCAAGGGGCAAGATCCAGCTTGATTTCAGCCACAAATTCAACTATTTCTAGAAGGTAATGATGAAGAACAAAGCTGATTTGCAATTGGCTAATGCTTGGGGATCAATCCTTGCAATCTCAATGGTTGGTCAATAAAAACGTGCACTGTGATGTGCAGAGATTGAGGGATGAAAAAGGCTAAAATTGGCTGGTGTGAGAGGGTGAAAAGCTGCTGCAAACAGAGTAGGCACTCATGGCTTTTCAAGTGAGAAAATCCAGCTAGTTTGACTGGTTTTGGGGGAGCAAGCAGGAGAAAAATCATCAAGCAGGTGGCTGGCAACCTTGGGGTGGCTAACAGGTCACATGGGAGGGACAAGAGCTGCCCAAGGGCAAGCCCACTTGCTTGTCACATGCTAGGTTGGAAGAAAAAGCTTCCAACCTTGGCATTAATGGCAAATCCTTCAACTCTGGCTTTGCTTGGCCCAATTAGCCATGAATGCTACCTAAAATAATTATGGAAATGATATGCAACAAATTCTGGAATTAAATCCAAGAAACCAAAAATCTGCAGAAAAATCGCCGACTTCGCAGTGCGAAGTGAGCTTCGCATTGCGAAGTCCTCAATTTTGAAAAGTTGACTTTTCTGTTGACTTTTGTTGACTTTTGACTTTTTTCCCCTCTTTGATTTTTTTTGATTTTTGTTTTAAAATGCGTAGGACAAAATTAGGGTACTACATTGACCATAATGCATATATGTGTATGTTTCGATTCCATTTTCTATTGGAAAGTATTTTTTTTAAAAAAATATCTGTATGTTTCGATTCCATTTTCTATCGGAAAGTATTTTTATTAAAAAAATTATAAGCTAAATTCAGATTGGTCAATTATGTAGTTAACCGACGGAAGCCACCCTTGTGTCCGACTTATCTGATCAAACCGAATCCGACTTAACCGAAACAGAAAACAGTCGGAATTGGGGCAAGGAATGGCAACCGTGGGCTTGTGCGGTTTGAGGTTTTGGGCCCGATTTCCGACCAAAACCGACCGATGTCCAGCGCTACTTTACACATTGTAGTTTTAGCTTCATTAAGAGGGATGAGAATAAAGTGGCCCATGGGCTTGCTGAATTAGCTCATAATGAGCCCCACATGGTGTGGATGGAGTCTGTTCCAGACCACGTTAGCACTACTTATATTCTCGATTCTTTCAATTAATAAAAGTAAGCATTTGTTTAAAAAAAAAATATATCAACCATTTTTTTTTGGCTAAAATGCACTTTTGGCCCCTCAAGTTTCTAAAACTAGCGATTTTGGCCCCCTTAGTTTGAAAATCGCACTTTTAGTCCCCCAAGTTTCACCCCCTTTGCAAAAGCTAGGCCCCCGCTCAATTTTGACCAGTCAACGCTGACGTGGACACTATTTAAAAAAAATAATTGCCACCTATGACTCTTTATAATCAACCTGGATTTTTTATATATAAAAAAATATGATTCTAAAAAAAAATGAGTGAAGCAACAAGAAAAAAATGTTTTAAAGGAAAAAACTCTTCATAAAAAATGCAAAAGTAAAAGGAAGAAACAACAAGATCAAGAGCAGGTTCCCTCAAAAAAAGATCAAGAGCAGGTTCCCTCAAAAAAAGATCAAGAGCAGGTGTGAGGCTCCAAGTGTGTGTAATTAATGAGTGAAGCATAACATGATTCCATTTGCTTGCCCTTGGACCTCTCTAAATGCTGGAAACAATTTCTCTGCCATTTTTGATCCAATCTTTACATTCACGGAAGAACAAATCACAAAGGAACAAAAGGGTTTTCTTGTAGAGACATTCAAGGATTTGGATCCATTGAAGCCAACATCAAATTTTCTGGGTTTTGTGAATTTAGGTTTTTTGAGATTTCAGACTTTTGAATTTTAAGTTTAGAAGATGAAAGTAAAGATATTCAAGCAACTTAGATGTGTATTTCGATGTACATTTTTTTGATTTTATGAAGAAGATGATGAAGGTGAGCATGAAGATGTTTATAAGGTTCATGAATTTCTTTATTAACAAAGAAATAGATAATGAGAAAGGCAAGGGTTACGATGAGAAAGGCTTCGTGGAGCATCCAATCCGACGCCCTGCAGGGGTGGGCTTTGTTGCCCTCCTTTCTGTCGGGGTGTGGTGTGTCCTGGCGAGGTAGAAGCGGAACACCACCACCACCACCACCGTCTTTTCCATTTTTTCCTTCATCTTCTTTTTTCTCTTCCTGATTTTCCGGATCTTTATTAAAACTCAACAATTTTTTAGTTAAATGATAAATGAATTTTTATTAATAATTAAATAATTAAAAAATGTACAATAATCTATTTAAACAGTCAGCATGTGACATGTCATCCATATCAGCGTTGACTGGTCAAAATTAAGGGGGGGCCTAGCTTTTGCAAAGGGGGTAAAAGTTGAGGGGCTAAAAATGCGATTTTCAAACTAAGGGGGCCAAAATCGCTAGTTTTAGAAACTTGGGGGGCCAAAAGTGCATTTTAGCCTTTTTTTTTAAAACGCCAAAATGAGAATTAAAACTCATCAAAGAAATTTTAATAGTTAAAATCAAAATCCAAGTATTTGGGATGTCTAATAGATGGATAACATATATAATAATATCAACTTTTTGGAATGTCTAATATGAATCCGGTTTAAAGGTAGACTCTACTATTCTAATAAATTATTATTTTTATTCTCTATTTTTTATTATTATAAAAGTAATTTTTTATTAAACATGAAAAAAGGTCCATTGTTGGACCATTACTTAAAGGCTCATATTAGATACACCAAAGTTATTCATGTTGTTGTTGGATCTGATGAAATATTTTTTTCTAAACTGCAATTGTTAGAATCTTATTTCCAATATCTACTTTTTCTAAACACGTAACATATATTTTTCATCATAAATATAAAAAAAACATATGCAAATGGGACGAAGGACCTGACCCAGTATAGCCACACAAACCCTAATGGATGATATACAATTTGGCACAAGAGTGGAACAAAAAAAGTAACAACAACCAAATGTGTAATAAACAAAACCCAAAACAAACACACTATCCATTACAATTCAGCGAACCCACGTATGAACCCGAAACTGAACTGCAAAAAAAAAAAAGCGGACTGAGTGAGTTTTTAGAGTATCTAAACTGGCGTATGAATTGTCCGCTAACACAGAGGCGATCGAAGATCCATCTGCTCCCTGCAAAAAAACAACAAGCATTAAATGCTTTTTTGAACCAAAACCATCCATTTGAACGCAGCGTTGCGACCCCAAACCGATTCAACAGACACCGGAACTTGGACCTACGAACACACGAATTGAAGACTATCCCCAATTTCTCCAACACAGTGATGCAAATTCGTAAGCTTTGAAAACCTATATATCTCAACAGGTCTGAACTAGAATTAGGAAATCAAATACATATCAGCATAACACCTTTCAATGAAACCGAGAAAAGTTGTTGAAAGAGTGAGACGCGAATCTCAGATAAAAATCTAAGTTCACGTTTTTTAGTCAAATACCCATCACCCACTGGCCCCACAAGAAGGACGTGGCAGTGATAGATCGGTGAAAGGAAGCCTGCACAACTTGAAACAGAGCGGTCCGCAACTAAGGATGACAGCAGCTGCTTAACCCATTTCCGACGGCGGCGGAGAACAACAGTGTTCTTCTAGATCTGAACAAAGGACCACAAACTAGAGCTACTAGTGGTGGAGAAGGCCACTAGAGAGAACTCTAGCGATGCAACACCTACAAAGTGTAGAGGTGGTGCGACAGTCTCTATTACTATATCTGAAGGTAGAGTAAACATTTTTGTTTTGATTATATATGATTTACAAGTAAAAAATGTAATGAAGGCAATACTTAAATAATTACAAGGAGGCCATTTTCTTGGTGTGTTTGTATATATTGCCATTGACATGATGTTTGGGCTTCGATTGAAATTTGAGCTTCGATGGAAATTGGGTGAAAATGAAAATGAAGAGCTTCGATTGAAATGGGTCGAGAGTGAAAAAGGAAAGAAATGGGTAGAGAGTGAACCGGTGGATTGATTAGGGGTGGTGGAATGAAATGGGTTAAGAAGTCTAGAGGAGGTTAGAGGCGGTGAACTGGTGGAATGAAATGGGTAAAAATGAAAATGAATGAACCTGTGGATTGATTAGGGATGGTGGAGATTTAGGTTTCAATTTGGGGGAAAGTGAGATTGAAATTTGGTGGAGAATAAAATTTGGTTTTAGGGTTTGGAGTTGTGGGAGGGAGAATGAAATTGTAGGAGGGAGAATGAAAATGAATTGGTGGGAGTGATGAATATTTGGCCAAAAACAGTAGAGTCGGCTAAGCCGACTCTATATCTGATCTAAAAATTATATGTGGGTCCTACTTGAGAAAAAAGAGGCAATAGTAATTTTATAAAATTAAATTTTTATCAATAAAAATAATAGAGTCGGACAGACCGACTCTAAATATGCTTTAAAAAGTCATATGTGGGTCCCCTAACCTTTACCCTCGGCTGGGCCGACTCTAAATTTTTTAAAAAAATAAAGGGAAATTAGAAATTGTTGTAGAGTGCGTTAGTTCGACTCTAAGTGGACGCTATTAGCGTCGGTGTCGGTGGCCGACGCTAAATTTTGAGGCTAAAATAATGTTTTCTTGTAGTGTTAGTGGCACTTCTTACCTTTCTTTTTTTAGGTTCACTAGACGAAGAAAGGATGTCGGTTGAATCACCCATCTATCTGTTTACAAAAAAAGGAAAACATTTTCATAATCAAAATACCACAAAATACTCAATAATTTTCATATAGTAGCATCAAAATATCGAACAAACAAGAACACAATTTTCACATATAAACAATTAAGTTAATATACACAAGGGAACTAAACTTATTAATCAAATAGATTTAACATGTGCCATACAACATGTTACTATGACAATTATTACTGCAAAAAATGAAACCTTATTAGTCCTCCCATATCCCTTCTTCATGATCCGAACGAGTAGCATGCACATCGTCTACATCATTTTCTCCAATGGCTGTAACAACATTTGTTGAGAAAGAAGGAACCTCAGGGATATAATGAGTTTCATCACTACAATACGATCCATAATGATGCTCTAAAAATTAACAAATACTAAATCAAAGAATTGTGATGCCTAAATAATACGAGGAACTTATATTATGAACATCTTAATGGGTTCTAGACACCGTTCATTCTCAATTCCCTCGATTAAATTCGGGTTGGTATTTTTAGGGATGCTTCAATTACTTCTTTTTTTGAAAATATAATAATATTTATTATCGCATCAATCCAGAACAGCTCAAGAAGAGCCTCACGGGAAAAATACAGCAGCAGAAAGCTAAAAAAACACAACATCTACAACCCAGGCCGAAATTATAAATTGGCTGAGTTGATATGAGTTCCGAATTATTCTCGTGTATTTACCAAGAATAATTTGAGAGCCACTATGTCACTAAACTTGTTCCTATTTTTATAGTGAATGATTCCACGACCTGTTTCTATTGTTGACACCAACAATAATGATCATACTTTCAACCCACTGATCATATTCAATTCAACCCATTAATAATTCCTAATTTTGAAACCCTAAAACAAGCAATTGAAGAATGAAGGAGAAATTGGAGAAACAAACAATTATGAAACTCTAAAACAATTCTAAAACCAATTAACAATTCAGATAAATTTTGATAACCTTACATTTGAGCAATAGAAACGGCGAGTGAGAACAAGGGCGAGTGAGAACTTGCGAAGAGTGAACCAGAGGCGTCGAAAAGAAACGCGGTGATTTGTACCAGTGGCGTCGAGTAAAAATGGAGGAGAGTAAACTAAACTGTACAGGCGGCGTCGATATGAAACTGGCGGAGAGTGAACTCGCGGTGGGGGTTACGTGAACTGACGTCGTTGATGAGAGAGAGATGCGACACAATTTTTAAGGTGAAACGGGTCGGAGGTGAATTTGTGGCATGTAGATGAAACAAATCTGAGGTGAGATGGAGAAGAGGGAAAAGGAAAATATTAGGGTTTGTGTGAAAGGGAAAAGTAAAGTACGTTTTCAGAGAAGAGGGAGAAGGAAAATAACATATTGAAAGGTTTTTAGGAGAGAATGATGAATTGGGGCTTTGAAGAAATAAGAATGCTGGAAGGAAATTGAGGTGAGAACTGTGAAAAAGCAAAAGGGAGAAGCTGAGAACGTGAGAATGAAAGAGCAAAAAGGATTTGTTATTCTTATTCTTATTATTATATTATTATTATTATTATTAAAGAAAAAAGAAAAAAGTTTGGGTGGGCTATTTAAAAAAGTTATGGGCGGGCAATGAAAAGTTTGGCGGAAAAATAAAAAAATTCATTAGAGACGGAATATAGAGACGGAAATAGTCAGAGATGGACAATTTCCGTCTCTACCAAAAGTTTGACTATATCAATAACTACTTGACAATTTAGAGACGGATGTAGCGACAGAATACATTAGACACAAAAATAAATCGTCTCCAAATTTCGTCTCTAAATGTCCTTTTGTATCAATAGTTATAAAACTACTTATCTAGAGACGAATTTAGAGATGGAAAATGTTTGAGACGGAAAATTCTGTCTCTAAAACCGTCACAAACACGTTAATTATAATTTCCGTCTCTCAATGCTTTTTTCCGTCTGTAATTCCGTCTCTGTTAGAGACGAAAATAATTCCGTCTCTAAATTCCGTCGGTATCTCAGCTTTTTCTAGTAGTGAGAGGACCAGGTGGATGCATTCTTAAGATCTCTTTGATGATTGCTTTCAAGTATATTAACTCAGAAAGGAAAGTTTCATCAATTTTTCCTCTCTTTTTGAATATTAATCTTAATTCATCTTGTGCTTTCTTCAATACTCTTTGATTCTTTGATTCTTCATCATCTCAGCCAATGTCCAGTTAATTGTAGTTGCTGCTGTGTCACTTCCACCAGTGAAGATATCCTGAAAAGTATAGACAATGTAAAGTTTCAAATTGGTGAAAACTTCAAGTATATCCATACCACATATAAAAAGGGCTACTCAATTTCATGCCACCAAGGTCCTGTTTGGATAAAAAGCTAAATCAAGCCTCTATTATAACATAAATGCTTATCATATTAGAACATACATAAAAGTTATTTTTATATAAGTTATAATTTGTTATCACAAGCTATTCTGAACAGCTAATTAAAATAAGTTAAAAATAGGTTATTCAGATGTTATAAACGATTTTCATAAGCTCTCTCAAACAATCTATATAGTGGTTATGTTAGTAGATAACCCCAAATAAGTCAATTCAAACATAATCTAAATAAATATAAGCCATTTATGAAATGTTCACACCTGAAAGATAGTAAATATGCTTACAAAGATTATAGTCTTGATATTGCTCTTAGTTAAGCAAAAATCCATATTATTGTTGCTACCATCCTCAAATTTCAAGAGAACATCAATTAAATCTTCCTCTCCTTCAACTAAACCTTTTTTAACTCTTGACTTTTTCTCTTTATGGTCATTGATGATCATCTCAAGCATTCTATCAACTTTTAGATGCAACTTCTCAAGCATAGGCCTCCTTCCAGAGAAGTTTTGAAGCCATTTCGCTGAAGGAAACAAGTCACCAATAGAAAAACCTCCAGATATATGCAACACTTCTTTTACCAACGATATGAACTCATCTTGCTCCATGTATTTTTTGCCAAATGCAGCCCTAGAAGTGATTGAAAACAACAATGACACAACATGTTGAGTAAGATTGACGACCCTTCCTTCTTTTGAAACAATCGTTTTGACGAGATTACTAATCTCTTGTTCTCTTACGGGCCAAAGAGATTGTACACATTTTATACTTAAAAGCTCTACAGTACAAATCTTTCTAAGTTGTCTCCAATAATCACCATAAGGTGCAAAAGCTATATTTGTTGAATTATAAAACATATCTGTGAGGTTAGACTATAAGGCCTTGATGAAAATATAACATCATGAGTTTTCATTATTTCCTTAGCATATTCTCCCGAGGAAACAATAATAAAGAAGACTTCACCAAGTTGAAGATGCATTAAAGGGCCATGATTTTTTGACAATTCTCCTAATTTTCTATGTAGTGAAGAGCCAAATAGATTGTGTATGTTTCCTATGACTGGTAGCTTCCATGGCCCTGGTGGTATATTTGGAATTGAGTCAGTTTTCTTCTTTTGGTTTAGTGTCACAATATTGGAAAAAACCAAGTCCCACATCGGATAGATAAGACTCATGATAAGAGTTTATATAGAGGAGGCAATCCTCATCTTACAAGCTGGTTTTGTAAGGATGAGTTAGGCCCCCAAATTTCAACACACAATGATGGAGAGGAGGAAGATGGAAAAAAGTGTGAAAGAGAAAATTGTTTGAAGATCCATTAATATAAGGCGGAAGAAGTTTTAATTATTTATTTTTCTAGTTTAGTGAAGAACATCAATTCTATGTACACTATATATAGACACATCGTGGAGTATTGAATCAAGTGTTTCCTCAATTTTTTTTTTAATTTTGTATAATAACTATATGTGTTCACAATTAAGGGTGGGAATAGGCCGGGCCGAACTGGGCTTTGATTAAATAGGCCGGACCTAGTTGAAAAAACTAAAGCCTAAGTCTGGCTCATTAGTCTGTCAAAGACTTTATTTTAAGTCTAGACTGACCTTTTTAAAAGCCCGGCCTGACTTATTAGCTTGTCTAAAAGCATAATTTGTACTAACAATTTTAAATATAACATTTGACCTATTTATAAAAAGGCCAATAAACATATATTTTTTTAATATGCTAATAAGTCAATACAATTTTGTAAAACATGTACATCCATTTTCCCCAACTTTATTAGCATATATATATATATATATTGCATGTATATCCAATAAAATTTTGTAGAGGCTAATACACATGTATTATATAATGTAGTATATATAATTACACATATATGAGCCGGCATGATAGGCCTAGTAGGCTTTTTTATAAGTCTTAGCTTGACCTATTTAAATTAATGAACTTTATAAAAAGCTTGAGCCTAACCTATTTAATAAACGAGTTAGGCCAAACCGGACTTTAAGTAGGCCAGACAATAGGCCTCTGCCGGACGGTCTGGCCTATTTTCACCCCTAGTCACAATGTAAAATGTTGTTTTTTGATGTGGTCAATGTAAAATATTGTTTTTTTTGTTACAACAATGTAAAATATTGTTAAAAAGGCAAATATTTAGTTATTTTCCACCAATGTGTTAATAATATTATATTAAGATAGTACACGTCATGCGCATTAGAGACAAACATTACATCTTAAAAAGAAACAAAAAATACGTCAAGCAAAATAACATTAATAAATAAAGCATATATTATTTTAGTCCTTTTAATTTAGAGAAGAATATTACAATTTTTCAAAATTCTTAACTTCGGTTGCATCAATAAACAAATTCTTCATTCATTGCAATCTTTAAAGGGTGCGTTTGATTTGAGAGAAGTTGGGAAGAGTGGGGATGAAGAAACAAGAAATTATTGTACGTGTCAAAGATCAAAGATGTTGTAGTGTTTGACTTCAAAATTGGATTATTGAAAAGGTAACAATCGTGACACGATTTTTAGACAGACCTAGTGGTAGCTACTCACAGAAAATCGTGGCGCAATGTATAAAATGTGACACGAGCTAATCAAATCATTCTCTAGCACGGATCCGAAAGCACGTTGTAAAGCTCTTGAAACTTATCTAAAATGTTACAATTCTTTGGTCTTGATCATAGAATTCTATAAATTAAAACTAACTAGAAAGATTTGAACAGTTAAATCAAAATAAACCTATATACTAGATTCTTTGAAGACATTTAATTGTTTCTCTAATAGATTGATAATATTAATAATAATTTATTGTTGAAAGAATATTTTGTAAACTGAAATTGTTAAAATCTTATTTGCAATATCTGCTATATTAAGATAGATTAAATATATTTTGTTTTACAAAGTTTGGGCCATTGACATGAAATGCAATGGAAACTTTTTAATTTTCAGCACTACTTGAATGAAGGATAAGTAGTTGGAATCAAATATAGGTCATCTTTTCTTATAACAGAAGCTCCAAATAGTTCAGTCATATCCAAATCCTCACATTTCATTCCACCAGGAAGTTTCCAATCAAAGTGACACAATAACAAAGCAAGAGTCAGCTCAATATTTGCCATACCATAGTTCATGCCTGGACAAATTCTCCTTCCAGCACCAAATGGAATATACTCAAAATTTGTTCCTTTGAAATCAATAGAACTATCAATAAATCTTTCAGGATAAAACTTATCTGGATCAGTCCAATACTTTGGATCCATTCCAATTGCCCAAGCATTGATTATCACCCTACTTTTGATTGGTATGTGATAACCATCAACCTCACAATCTTGTCCACATTCCCTTGGAACTAAAAGAGGACCAGGAGGGTGTATTCTTAAGACCTCTTTGATTATTGCTTTCATGTATTTTAACTCAGAAATGAATGTTTCATCAACTTTTCCTCTTTTTTTGAATAACACTCTCACTTCAGCTTGTGCTTTCTTCATTACTCTTTGATCCTTCATCATCTCAGCCAATGTCCAGTTAATTGTAGTTGCTGCTGTGTCACTTCCACCAGTGAAGATATCCTTAAAAATCAACCAAAACTAGTTAAATAGGTAAAAACTTCAAATATATCCTTAAAACGCTTGCAAAAGCAATTTTTATAAAAAGATATAATAAGCTATAAACTGTTATCATAAGCTATTCTAGAGAACTTATGGAAATAAACTGAACACAACTTAGAACATGTCATAATTAAGTTGTTTTCATAAGTCTCCCAAACAGTCTCACAGTATGTTATAATTCAATTAAAACCGACCTGCGGAAAACATAATTATTGACATGCATATGATTTTGGAAAAAAGTAAATATCCTTACAAAGATTATAGCCTTGATATTTCTTTTAGTTAAGGAAAATTCCTGATTATTGTTACTATCCTCAAATTTCAGGAGAACATCAATCAAATCCTCCTCTCCTTCAACTAAATCCTCTTTACTTCTTGACTTTTTTTCTTTATGGTCATCGATGATCAGCTCAAGTATTCTATCAACTTTTTCATGCAACTTTTCAAGCCTAGGTCTCATCCCAGTAAGATTTTGAAGCCATTTCGCCGAAGGAAACAAGTCACCAATGTAGAAGCCTCCAGCTAGTTGCAACACTTCTCGTACAGTTGATACAAACTCATCTTGCTCCATGTACTTTTTGCCAAATGCAGCTCTTGAAGTGATTGAAAACATCATTGACACAACTTGTTGTGAAAGATTGACAACTCTTCCTTCTTCCGCAGCAATCCTTCTGATGAGATTACTAATCTCTTGTTCTCTTATTGGCCAAAGAGATTGAACACGTTTTATACTTAAAAGTTCTACGGTACAAATCTTTCTAAGCTGTCTCCAATAATCACCATATGGTGCAAAAGCTATATCTGTTGAATCATAAAATATTATCTCTGAGGTTAGTGTAGAAGGCCTTGATGCAAATGTAACATCATGAGTTTTCATTATTTGCATAGCATATTCTGCTGAGGAAACAATAGTAAAGAAAACTTCACCAAGTTGAAGATGCATTATAGGGCCATATTTTTTTGACAGTTCTCTTAATTTTCTATGTGGTGAAGAGCCAACAAGATTATGTATGTTTCCTATGATTGGTAGCTTCCATGGCCCTGGTGGTATATTTGGAATTGAGTCAATTTTCTTGATTTTTTTCTTTAGTTTTAGTGTCATAATGATGGAGAGGAGGAAAATGGAAAAAAGTGTGAAAGGGAAAATTGTTTGAAGATCCATGTAGATAAAGAAAGAAACAGGGAAATAAGGTGGAACAAGTTTTTATTTTCTCTAGTTTAATGAAGAACATCAATTCTATGTACTCATATATATATAGACATTGGAATCTCTGCAAAGTTTTTTCTTTTGTATAATAACTATGTGGTCACAAAGTAAAACACTGTTTATATTTCACCAATGTTAATAATAATATTAGTTTCTAATCTCACCAAAAAAATTATTACTTTGTAATATATTTTCATTAGTATTCACATTTTGATAAATGAATGAACATCTGGCAAAAATAAAAAAAAGGTCACTGATACATTCTTTAAATCTCATTTTTTTAATACACTATTTTTTATTGGCTATAATTCATATAACTTCCATTGAATAATAGGAAAAAGTGATTTAAAGAGTGATGTTGTTGGCGCTTCTGCTAATTCCGAAGTCTCTATTTTGGTAGTTATTTTATGCAACTTATGGGATTCGTTTTTATATTTTTATTTTATATTTTATACTAGTGTGTAAGCCTGACATATAAAAATTTGTAGTACGAAATCCAAACTTGTTTTGACTTGATTGAGAGAAAGCATAGATTCCTTTTAATTTTTTGGTGCTTAGATTCCATATGGAAGCAGATATGATAAACAGCAGTGATTAGAATTATATATTGATTTCTACCGCTATCAATTAGGGGTGTTCATGGTTCATGAACTGCACTGAACTGAACCATATAAATGGTTTGGTTCAGTTCATAAAATTCATTTCAATAAAAACTGGTTAATTCTTAAAAACAGTTTCAATCCAGTTTAGAACCGGTTCAGAACCGGTTCACTTATTTTTAACCGGTTTTGAACCGGTTTTCGTACTGAACCGGATTTCTGCAGACTTGAACCACTTTTAAACCGGTTTTCTGCAGACTTGTTTTTTTTTTACGGACACAATTTTGAGATCAAACTAAGATACAAATTTGTCAAAAAAATTTCCAAGGTAAACGCAGTTACATAGTGTAATCATTGTTCATTTACATTTTAATGACAATTAAGATCATAAATTGACGAATCTACGTAAAAAAATCAACATTAATCCAATTCAATCACCAAAAACTTGATACATTTTCAAACGAAGATAAATCAAGAAAAAACCTCTTAGCACGTTTTGGATCAACAGTCCAAAGCTCAGCGAGTTTATCAGGAGGCATAGCTTTCTTCGCATCCATGATCTCCCCAAACATATTCGTCGTCGACGTTGAACCATCAACAGAGCAGCTATGTCTATGTCTCGTTGTCGGCGTCGTAACATCATTCCCACTCTTTTCTCCGTCGTTATTACCACTAGTCCCGGCGCCGGCTACGGCACCGGCACCGGCGCAATTACCATAACCGGTCGGATTCGAATTCGAACCAAGGTAAACGCAGTTATTATATGAACTTTTTTCATTATAATTCTGTGATTCTGTTTTGGTGTTCTGCTTCTACATGTATAGGATTAAGTTTTGCTTTTTGATTTGGTATTACATAGTGTAATCATTGTTCATGTTCAATTTGGGTTTCTTGATGATACTTTCTCAAAAGTAAAGCAAACCCAAAATGCACATAAATGTATAGATTGGATTTGTAAAAACAGTGAATAATTGGGTGAAGATGATTGAGATTTGTGAAAAAATCAATTCATATATATAAACCGTTTTTGAACTAGTTTTAAACTGAATTTAAATTGGTTTGTAAAAAGTGGTTCAGTTCAAAACTGTATGAAGTGGTTCAGTTAAAATATGGTTCAATGCAGTTCAGTTAGTAGTTTGGTTCAATTAACTGAATATTTTGCACACCCCTACTATCAATGATTCATGAAAAAAATGTACCTTGATTTATGTATGATAAATTTCATAGAATTTGAATTTTTTAAAGTATACCTACCATTTCAAATTATAGTTATTTCGCTTTGCCAACGACAATTAAAAAATTTCTCCCTCTTGGTTTGGTTATATGTTACTTTGCAATACTGTTTTCAAGGGTTGAAAAAATATTTGTATTTTATTATAAGTAACTTTTCAATACCGATGAAATGATAATGTTTCTTTTTCTATTATACCACTTACTATTTATTACTTCTTCTTTTCAATTCTTTTCATCATTCGTTCTCATGTTATTAATGTGATAATTTTGTAAAATGACTTATAATTTCTCTTTTCAATATAAAATTAACTACACTTTTTTTGATCAAGTAGTCTAGTGACTAGAATTCACTTTTTAAGGTGAATAAGTGTGGTTTTCAGGGTTCAAACCCCGACCCTTGCTATTACTATACGTTGTTTCCACCAACCGAGTTATGTTCACGGAGACTGACTACATATTTTAATATGTGTGAGAATGACAAAGTGTGTTATAATAAAATACAAATGAAGTATTTTGGTTAAACCCTCGCATTGATTGCTATATTTTTTTTTTATGATGATAACAAGAACTCCATAGTTCATATAACAACCTCTAACTAAAATGAATTTGATCCAATGGGGTAAGATTTGTTTTGATAAGGAGTTAGGAGGTCAAGGGGTGAGGAAAATCAGGAAATTTAATATCAAGTTTTTAGGAAAATGGTTTTGAAGGCTTCATGTTGACTAGGGTGGGTTATGGTACAAAGCTTTTGCGGCAAAATATGGGGTAGATGGTATCCGGATTAGAGTGGGTGGTTCACTTGCATCTAGTTGGTGGAATGACTTATGTGGGGTCGATAGAGAGTTGGTGTGCACGAGGGTGGTTGATTTGGGGAATAGATTTGGTAATGGGTAAAGTTCCTCTTTTTGGAACGATCCTTGGTTAGAAGGGGGGCTCTTACGTGTTATATTAGGCGGATTTTTTAATTATATTATAATCGTAATATTGTTGTGGCTGAAATAAGGAGATTAGGTTGAGGGTTGAGGGTGAGGGATGGAGGTAAGAGGGTGAGACTCTTTGCATGGGAGGAGAAACTGGTTGTGGAGTGTTGCTTTTTGTTGGATAATATTGTTTTGCAGGATTCTATTGCGAATACTTGGTTTTGTAAACTAGATTTAGTTCACGGTTACTCGATAAAAGGAGTTTATAAGTTACTAACTTCTGATGATCAACAAGTTCAAGCACCATTCACAGATATCATTTAGAATAAAGTGCTGACCCTATAAGTCCCTCTTTTTGCGTTGAGATTGCTAAATAAAAGGTTGCCAACTAAAGATAATTTGGCTCGTCGCGGAGTTCTTCAACCAAGACACTTGTTATGCTCGAGCGGTTGTGGGATGGAGGACTAGGTGAATCATTTATTCTTGGATTGTCATTTTTTGGGGATGGTTGGTCCTTCATTTTAAAATGGTTAGGAATATTTAGTATGTGCGCTTCCATTTGATATAGGTATGCATGTTACCCAGATTGGCGGTGCCCATCTTTTAAGGAATGATATTTGCATCTGTTTTCATCTAAATGGCAGGTTTTTGTTTGGTTAATTTGGAAACTTTCAAATTTTTCATAACAAAGAATCATCTCACTTTGGTAGTTGAGATGGTGAAACTCCATTCCTGGTTGACAGCTTGATAGGACAAGGCGAGTTAAAGCATTTACAATTCCAAACTCTTTCCCCTCAAACAAAAAAAATAATAATTTCAAGCTCTTTATTCCGGCAGTTATTGTTATAAGTTAAATAAATGTATATGCAACATTTGTACACAGTAATACTTTTTTTTTTGGTACAATACACATGAGTAATACTTTAACAAACGATAAAAGAAAGAAGATAAAAATATTGTTTATATGCCTGTGAGTCATATTTTTCTTTTACATTCGTGAAAATGTGAGTCATATTTTTCGGATGTTTATAACAATGTGCTTTTTAAGTCAGGCGGATCACAACCAACTTAAAATCCTTGAGCTAATAATTGTATTTTGTACTAGTATACATATTATTTCCTCTCCAAAAAATAATCACATATTATTTTGTCAAAGCCATAAACTATGAAGCATGTCCTATATTTTTTAAAAACAATAGGATGTATAGGTTAGATACCAGTACAAACAAATATTGCACCTCAAAAGTGAGCATTACAAGTAAGAAATAAAATTTCAGATGGTTTTGATGTTCTTATTCAGGAAGAGAGCTATTATCACACGATGCGTTCACCACAACATTTTTTGTTTTAGGCAACGATCAAATAACCAGTGGCTGAAAAACGTTGGCTAAAGAGGCATAAGCGACAGATTTTTACGCGTTACCAGGTTCCTACAATTCGTTCACTCTAATGTAGAAAATGTTGCCTATTTATTTCTTGCCACACTTTTTTAATCGGGGCCTTACAAAATTGTCGCCTATTCATTTTAAGCCACGGTTTAGAAAAGATGTCACGTTTAATCTTAACTAATAGGAGATAGCGAGTTAAAGTGTATGTAAATTTAATTTTTTATATTTTTATTGGTCAAGTAGTCTAAAACGGTCAAGTAGCCTAAAACGAGTTGAAGCATGTCCTATTTTTTTCATTGTGAGGTTATAACAATGACATATTATTATTTAAACTAAAACGGTTGTCAAAGCCATAAATTATGAAGCCTGTCCAGTATTTTTTTAAAACAATAGAATGTATAGGTTAAATACTACAAACAAAGATTGCACTCCAAAGAAGAGTAATACAAGCAGAAAGAAAATTTACAGATGGTTTTGATGTTTTTCTTTTGGAATAGAGCTATTGTCACAACAAGAAGCACCACCTTGGTTGCAACTCCCATTGAATCATTTTCATTTTGGTAAATACCAATATTACTTTTAATTTTCTTGTAAAACCTCACACATAACGGTAGCTTGTCCTATACTGTTAGTTTTTAATTAGCATAGACGAAGAAGATGTAAGTCACACACTAAAAACATACATTACATCTTAATAAAACAATACATCATGCAGAATAACATTAAGAAATGATGCATATATAATTTTGGTCCTCTTATTTTGAAGTTGTGTATTACAACTTCTCAAGATGCTTAACTTTGGTTGCATCAACAAACAAACATATCTTCATTAGTTGTGGTCTTTTAAAGAGTAATTAAAGATCCTCTCCATTTTGAAAAAAATAAATAGAGTATGCAATTTGGAGAGAGATAAACACAAAAAATAGATAGTGGGTCCTACCACTAAGTGGGTCCAACCATCATTAATTATTTTGGGTAAAGATCCTCTCTATTAGCCAAAATAAATGGAGTATGCAATTTGGAAAGAGATAGACACATAAAATAGACAGTGGGTCCTATCATTAAGTGGGCCCCACTATCATTAATTATTTTTTTTACTTTTTTCAATGTTTGTGTATTTATATCTCCAAATTAAAGAAATGGAGAGATTCACAAATGGAGAGGATCTTAACTCCTTTAAGGGTGTGTTTGTCTTAAGAGCATTTGGGAAAAAAAAAAAAGAGATAAAAGAGAAGAAACATATCTTGCTTGGCAAGAGATATATGATGTAAGAACCAAACCAATGATACCAAGATTTTTTTAAGGTTAAATATTTTAAGAGTGGTGGTAGATGTGTGTTGCATAAAAAATTTCATTAGGCGAGGGACCCACATCAAAGCTTGGTGGGTTTAAAAGGAGTGACAATTTGCAAGCTTTGAAGTGGACTTTAACTCTCAAACCATAGTCTGTAATAACTTAGGAGGTAGAAATCATCAGTTTTGACATGAATTAAGGCATGTAAAAGGATACTAGACGTGGAGGAAAGAGTGAACCCATTGTCACTAGCCCAATTAAAATTTTGTCTCGGTCAAAACTATTGTCAGGTATCACTAAGGAACCAGTTTTGGTACAAACTCCAGTACATCTACATGATGCAGATTTGGCAGAGAATCAAGTCAAGAAACAAATAGTGGTTGATCAACAAGGTAATATATTTTATGATATGTGTATTGTTGGCTCTTGGAATGATTTGTTGACATAAACAAACTATATTCGAGAATATATGAATGACTTCCTTATGTGATGATCTTTTACAATTTTATTTTTATTTTTCTTGTTTTTTTATTATAAATGGTTGGATTTATGTCCCCTTAGACTTTCTTTTTTCATAAATGAATTTCACACTTCTTTTTGAATGACAAATATAATTAAATCGATAAATAAAATTGATTACAAGAGTGAAACAACAAAAGGCATATGTGTCGAAACTGGAGTGTTGGCCCATTGCAATAAGACCGAAGGATCCACAACCTTGTTTGAAGAGACAAAAGTGACATTGGGGAATGACAACCTCCCGGTTGTGCCATAGAGGTTGAAGCTCAACTGGGGAATGACAGTCTCCTTGTGTCAGAAAACTTCACATGCTTACTAGTGTTAGACACTAAGCAAGTATCCTCTAGATGATCAGCAATTTTAATTTCACTAAAAGCTGACAGCTTATATGTTGAAACCACATTATTATCCAATTCTTCAATCAAGGCCTCCTCATCTAACCTATCAATATTAGAGTTGATCAAGTCAAAAGAATTACGCAAAGCAAGATCATTTCTCTTAATATATCTCTTGTTGCATCTTATAAAAAACATAGGACGACCATATAGTTTTCTGATTTGGGTGATCCGACATGGTTCCAAGGTCTTATGTGCACTTTACTCCTTCCATGATCCTTCAATTGATTTATTTCAAAATTTGACTAAAACATATAGTTGTTAATTATTAATTACTCTATTTTTGGTTGTATTAGAAATAGGGTTTTACATGTATATATAACTGATGCCTCTCTAGTAACATTGACTGAAATAATAAGAAATAATCTTATATAAGTTTGACATGGTATCAAAGCCAGGTCTTAACCCTAACCTGCAATAACACCCTTCCTCCTTCTTCTCCTATGACTGACAAAGATTCAACTATTGACGACACAACCTCGTCCTCTGCTCTTGCTTAGCTGATGACAAAAATGATTTGGAAATTCTGAATTGTGCTTCAGCACCACCGCCACAAAGTAATTTTGATCATATGATGGCACCGTTTGGCATCAAATTGGATTATAGCAACTATAACTTTGGTCCCAGGTGGTCAACATGTATATCTTAGGCAAAGACAAACTGGGATACATCAATGGAGATCTTCCGTAACCTCCTCAAAGAGACCCTACTTTTAGACGTTTGTGGACTAACAACGACATAGTTAAGGGATGGATAATCTACTCCATAGACTCTTCTCTAACCAGCAACTTTATTCGATTCTCCAATACCAAGTTGGTGTGGGATGCAATCTATAACACCCTAAACCACGAGACTAATATTTAAATAATAAATTATGCAATTATCATACATCAAGGTGTTACGTACTATTCGCCAAACATCTCGTACTAATTCCTCAATATAAAAATTTCATCAATATATAACAGATCTCAGCGGAAATAAAATCTAACTCAACATATCTCAATGTCATGTCTTGGATCATAACATAAAATCTCAAATATAACATCATCTCAACAGTTTGATCATATAGATCTATCAACATCAAATCAAAAGGAAAATAAGACAATCCCCAAAATCCTAGATCAGAGGATCTAATCTAGATTCCTCAAAAGTAGTAAAAAGAGTAGGCATCACGCCATCCTCAACACTAACAAGCACAACTAGTCCTCAACCTGCATGTTTATACCACGAAGATGCAGGCAACCAAAAAGCCACTGGAGGGTAAGATATACGTTCAACATAAAGGAATTATAAACACATGTAAGTTCAGGCAAACAACATCCTCATCATCATATAATCATACATCATACTAAGCCTGGTTATCTTTATCAAACATGCATAACATCATTACCAACTGATTAAAAGCATGGTTGTCGCGTCGAATTTTGGATATCAAGCTATTGGGAAGCATTGAATCACTAATGTTAAATCACGACTGAACTTTTAATTTTCCGAGGAGAAAAGGAAAAAAGTTTGAAATTACCTTTGAAAAAGATTTTAGGTTCGAAAGTCGATTATGCGAGGGGAAGGTATTAGCACCCCTCACATCCGTTGTACTCAACGGGAACCTCTTAGTCGGCTTAGGCTTAAAATGTTTCCAAAGTTTTACTTGCGTGTTTGAATATATAAAAAGGGAAAAAGAAAATATGATATAAAGGGAAAAAAGAGATAAAAACAAACGAAGGGGAAAAAAGAAAGTTTTTTATTATTGGGCTTGACAAGATGTCGATCTTGCTCCTATGTATCTCCCGGTAGTCGGAGAATTCAAAGCGTACGTAGTTCTTTGGTAGAAAAAGTTTGTATGTTGGTTCGTTTTAATAAAAAAAGATTTGACGACGCACAGAGGCGTAAAAAGTTTAAATGATAAAGACGACGCACAGAGGCGTAAAATGTTTAAATGATGAAAAGGCAAACGCACATCAAGGCGATAAACTCGCATAAGGCGTAAATGTTTTAAAGATAAAAAGCAGACGCACGGAGGCGTAAAAAGTTAAAAGGAAACGCGCAAAGGCGCGAAAGGTTCGAATTGACCACGCGGGTCAAGAAAAGGTTCAAAATGGTCACGGAGGACCAAAGAAAGGTTGAGCGTGCTAGACGCGTCAAAGGTGGAATGACGATTGCCCGAACGACGAGACATACGTCACGCATTCGTGCAACCGAGGTTTGGGGAGACATACGTCAAGCCATTCCCTTTTCATTAAAGTTTGTTTTGTTGAAAATCAAAGGAATCTCAAAGGGAAAAAACACTAGGTTGGGAAAGTTGTAAAAATGAAAGTCACGAACAAATTTGTTGTTCGAGTTTTATTGAAAATCATGAACATCACTTGTTGCTTAAGTTATTGAAACTCAAGAACAAGTGTTTGTTCAAGTTTGAAAGATGAACAAAATCATGGAAACATGCATAAATTTGGAAAGTGCACAAGTTCGGCTCGATTTGAGTTTAGTTTAAAAAGGATGAGCAAGCTCGGCTCAAGTTCATGTTTTGATTGAAAATCATGAACAACGTTGTTGTTCAAGCTTGGCTTTGAAAATAAAGAACTTAGCTTATTGCCCAAGCTTGATGTTGAAAAGTTTAAGAACATAACTTGTTGTGCAAGTTACTCAAAATTTATCGCACGAACTTGTGAGATTTCCAAAGACATGCAATATTATGGATATGGTTTGAACAAAAATGATTTTAACCCTCTTTAGGTTCTGAATCAAGGGTTGGAACCCCAAAAATTTGGCATTTGGAAGCCTGATTCATGTTCTGAATTTCACATACTTCGCAGAGCAACCAGAACTTGGCTCTGCGAAGTCAGGTTCTGATGTGGTCGCACTGCGAACATACTTTGCTCTGCGAAGTATGCAAAAATTTGAACTCAGAAGCTGTTTCTGAACAGAAGTTCAGAAATTGCTCCTGAGCAAGCTTCAGAACCTAAAGGGGGTTAAAAAGCTTGGCAAAATTGGGTAAAAAGGAGTATAAAAACTCAGTTTTTAGGCTTGGTCACTTTGAGATTCCTTTTGAGTTTCAAAAGGGGTTTTTGTACACAAAATGAAATTGAACAAAGCAAAAGATGCAAACAGCAATCAAAATGAAAGATAAAGGCTAGAGGATACTTACAGAACTCCTAGCAATGCTTGTGCAAGAGGTAGGAAGTGGCTTGCTTGATTGATTAGAGGTTATGAACAAACAACTCTAATTGAATTTTGCTTTGGGTAAGAACTGCTTTGATTCTGCAATGTGATGGATTTTGGTGTAAATTTCGTGTGTATATGGCTGTTAAAATGAATGTGTGTACTGGTGTTTCAATTGTCTTTCAATGTGTTTTTTTTTCTTGCATTCCCTTTTGTAGGCCAAAATGCAAATCTATGCAATGATGAACAAAATCCTAGAACCAAGCTGATTTGTGGGCTAAATCACTTTGTATTTAATGCTAAAGGATAGAAGTTGCTTTGCCTTGTGCCAAGGGTCAAGACCTTGACTGATGCAGCTGATTCTAGAAGGTAATGATGAGAAAAAACTGAAAAACAGGGCAGCTTGAAATGGTGTGATTCTTGGGATCAATCCTTGCAATCTTGGAAGGCCAAGCAATGAAAACGTGTACTGCCATGTACAGAGAGATTGGGGAAAGCAAAATGAGCATGTGGGCTGGTGTGTGGGAGGAGAAATCCAGCTGAAAACAGGGCACACCAAACAGCTTTTTTGCAAGCAAAACCACTTAAGTTTGACTGGTTTTGGTGGAGAAAGAAGGAAGGAAAGGGATCAAGCAGTTGGCTGGCAAGCTCAGGTTGGATGATAGGTCAATTGGGAGGGACAAGAGCTGACCAAGGGCAGCCAATTTGATTGAGCACATGTTAGGTTGGATGAAAATCCTTCTTACCTTTACCTTTAATATCACACATTAAATCCTGCTTTGCTGCATCATTTCAGCCACAATTGGCAATAACAATGATAATAATACTAATAATAATAACTACAAATGAAAACAAAATAGATAAATCAAAGAAATAAAATCTGCAGAAAAATTTCGCAGAGGTCGCAGTGCGAAGGCAACTTCGCAGTGCGATCTCCCCTTTTTTTTTGAATTTTTTGTTTTCTTTAAAATAAAAATAAAAGATAAAAAATAAATAAATAATAAAACAATAATGATAATGATGGATGATGCAAATAAAAAAGATGGAAATAGAAATGATAATAGTAAAAATAATAAAATGATGAAAAAGGTTAATAATACTAGTAATTAAAAATAATGATAATAAAACATTAATGATAAAAGGATAATAATGATATTATTAAATGAAAAAAAATAATAACAATAATATTAATAACAATGATGACAATGATAATATTTAATAAAAATGATAGTAACAAAAGTGGTGAAAAGTGTAAATAAAATACAATAACAAAAGTGAAATAATAAAAAGTAATAAATGATGAAATAATAAAATATAAAACAAAGAAAAATATGTGTCAAAAATGGGGTATGACAGATGCCCCTATTTAAGTTTCTTCGCCCCGGAGATTGAAAGTGAAATTTTGAAATGGATGGGTCGAAGAGACTTAAATATAGAGTACACCATTTTTGACTAAATATTTTTCTGGAATTGTAAATGCCATGAATGCATGTATGCGAATGTTATGAATGCTTGTAATGTAAATATAATGCAAAGACGACAAAGATGACCACACTGGGGATAAAAAAGACAAAGGGATATCCGGGTTCGTTAAGGAAACGGGATCCGACTTTATTGGGGAACATGGTTCCACTGTGTAACGCCTAGAATTTAATTTTATTATTTTATTGAATTATAATGAATTAATATAATTTAATAGATTAAATAGAATTAAAATGGCATTAAGGGCATTATGGGAAATTAAGAAAGAGGGAAGTGGAATAGAAAAAGAGGTATACGCGTGAAGAGGTTTCATTTGTTGTGTTTTCACGTGAAACAGAGAAGAGAAAAGAGGAGAAGCAGAGCCAAGGAAGAAGGTGAAGAACTTGAGAAGAGGAAAAGCTGAAGGGGGCGATTTCTTCATAACAAGGTAAGGGTGGGACTAGCTTCTATAAATCTAAGTTTCATAATCCCTAAATTTTGATTTAACATGTTGATGTTGGTGAATTTGGGAATTAGGGTTGCTTGATTATGATAAACTAATGATGGAATGTTAAATTGATGATTTCTATGTTGAGATGTTGATTTTGTTGTAATTCTATGGTGTTGTTACTGATTGGTGCCATGCTTATGCATAAATTGATGAAGTTTTGAATGTTCATAAACATGTGTCAGATGATTGTTGTTGATTGTGATGATTTTGAATGAATGAGAAGTTTGAATAATATAAGTTGCTTTTCCTGAGTTTTCTTATCTCTGCCCCGAATTTTGAAATAAAAACTGATATTGATCGGTACAGAATTGGTCTTAGGTGTAAACACAAAAGTTGTAGGTATGGATGTTAGTTTTCTAATGCCGTTGGTCTGACGTCAAAACGATTTATAGAACTTGAGTTATGGTCAAATTACTGCACGTAGGTCACAGTGAATTTTTATGGACTTTCTGCACAACTTTTCCGAATTTGAAACGAAAACTGGTATTGATCGGTACAGAATTGGCCTTGGGTGTAAACATGAAGGTTTTAGATAATTTTGTTAGCTTTCCAGTGGCTTTGGTTTGACGTGAAAATGACTTTTAGTTTTTGAGTTATGATGAAAATACTCCAAGGAGGTCTTAGTGAAAATACTCCAAGGAGGTTTTAGATGATTGTTTATGATATTGATGTGTTGTGATAATGATGTGTGATGATAACGATGTGCTGTGATGATGCTTTGTTGTGATGATGATGATAACGATGATGATGTATATGATAATGAAGTTGTTGTTGACGTTGTATTTGTTGTAAATGTTGCATTGTCGAGTCCAGTACATATGCATTAAGTGATGGGGGTGTATGCCCGACATGTCTATATGACATTTACGATGGGGGTGTATGCCCGACATGTCCTATTATGACATATTTTGCGATGAATTGGTACCACATGCATGTTGCATACTTGAGTCAGTGATGTTGCATTGTTGAGTCGGTCGATGTTATTGTATTTGATGTTGCATTGAGAGGTGATGTATGTATAAGATCTGATGGTGTTGTTTGATGATGTTTATGTGAAATGTTAAATTCATCTTTATGAATTATGTACTTATGTTTATTGAATGTGAATCTCACCCCTTCTGTTTGAATGTTGCCTCTACGTGGGTAACGTGCAGATAACCAGGAGTAATCGCTGAAGTGAGTTGATTCCTCGTGTCATTAGGAGTCGCTCTGATATGTAACGGGATGGGAAACTTTTTGATGAATTCATGTGCTATGTATTTTAATTTCAAACTGATGTTGAACCACATTTAGTGGAGTTTTAAACTACGTTGTTTTTGATGTGGCCTTGTGCCTAATGATGTTTAGATTTAATTATGAAGTTGAATTTCCGCTGCGATGGTTTTGACGTTATTGAAAAGTCTGTTTTGAAATAAATAGCAAATTATCCTATTTATAAATTGTAAACGAAGTGCGACATCCCGTCAAGGTTGAAACTCTGATTTATTTTAAATGAAATTTTCAAGTTGGGAAAACGGGGTGTTACAATTGGTATCAGAGCAGGTCGGTCTGTCCGGCCAATGTTGTCTAATGTTGTTTGTCCCTTAGTACTCGACATGTGTGTGAAACACTGTCGGTACTTGTTTGTTAGCTCATAGTCGTTGTCTGCAGGATGTTGGTAGATCTTGGAAGCGAGAGGGAGAGATGGAACTTATGTTCATCAACCTCAAATTCTGATTTTTACAATTATGGAGCAGCTGTCAGTAAAAGGGGCATAGCTTTTTACTCGTGTTTCTGATGGAAGCGATTCTGGACTTTTTGGAAAGCTCAAGAAATTCCCTACAGTTTGCATATAAGATTTGTCTTCAGGAAGTTTGTGAAGAGGAAGAAAAGTGCATTTTAATGTTTGGGTCTGATGCTGATTTTTGGAAAATTCTGCATACGGGAATTCTGGACCAGTCCCATTGCAAGGATGATAACTTTTTACTCGTAACTCGGATTTGGGAGATTCTTGAAGTTCTGGAATCTACACGAAATTCCCTTCATTTTGGAATATAATTTTGTGCTTGGGAGGTCTGTATTGGAAGATATAATTGTGTTTGAAGTTGGGTGATTCTTGCTGAAAATTGAAAAGGTGAAGAAGGGTGTAAGATATGGATAAGGAATGAAACGTTGGTATTTGTAAGAATGCGAAGGTATCGGAAAATGCATGGAGATGCAATTTATGTTGAATAAGAATGATTATAGTGACGGATTGTGGTAGACTTCATTGTGGAATATTAGTGAGTAATTATAATGAGTTGCTGAAGTTGTTGGAAATGCGAAGAATGAGATTTCAAGGATAGGAAGTGTTGGTAATGACCTAAAAGAAATTATGTCTGATGTTATCGTCAGAGGTGTATTAGTATGTAGCTGCAAGACGTCGGTGTTAGCATGTTCAGATGATTTTGGGAATTGTTGAAGTATGGTGCTTTTGGGTGACGTGAGTATAAGTTGGAAAAGAACTCTATTGTAGTTAGTAACGATAGTTTATGCTCCATTACGGTTGTCGGATATCTCTTGACAAATTGAGGACTTGATCACCCTCAATCTCTTGTTGATAGTAGACGAGATCGTGTTGGATGGTGTAGATTTGACTTGCTATCTTGATAGTGCATGAAGTGAATAATGTTATATCGTGTTTGTGTGAATTAATAAGGGAGTGGATAGGAAAGAGTCGAGAAGTATTGAACGATTCAGAGTAGAGGATTTATATGCGAGCTAACGTCGCAAAGTGAAAGATTGAGGATATTAAGTTAACGATGATGTTATGATGGATGTTAAAGAAAGTCCGAACTTAAATTAAGACTTGTAACCCATGTAGTTGATGGAAATTTTAATGAGTACGATGACTTAAGGTAGATTATCAGAGTTGCGCAGCAGAAGTGTATGTAGCGCAGTTGCTATAAGTATACGACTCTACATGTTTGATTTGGTGAGTTATGGATGTGAGAATTATGTGTCAAGGTGTTTTGATGTCGAAGATGTTGTTAAGATAATAATGTGACGTTGTATGTCGAAGTATAAGAGTGTGATGGATGTTGCTCCTTAAATGATGGTGTGTTGGAATATAGTTGAAGATGGTTGTGTCGGATAGATTTTCGAGGATTGCACTTCCGTTGACGCAGTTGACTTGTAAAGGTAAAGCTTTTGTGTGGGATGTTCATTGTGAAACCAGTTTTAATGAATTGAAGCAGCGTTTGACGACGGCTCCAATCTTGATGTTGCCGAAGCCAGATGAGCCTTTTGTGGTGTATTGTGACGCGTCCAAGTTGGGATTAGGTGGTGTGCTTATGCAAGATGGTAAAGTAGTGGCTTATGCATCAAGACAGTTGAGAATTCATGAACGGAACTATCCTACGCATGATCTTGAGTTGGCCGCAGTGGTATTTGTGCTGAAGATTTGGAGACACTATTTATATGGTTCAAGATTTGAGGTGTTTAGTGATCATAAAAGTTTGAAGTATCTATTTGATCAGAAGGAGCTAAATATGAGGCAGCGAAGATGGCTTGAACTGTTGAAGGATTATGATTTTGGACTGAGTTATCATCCAGGTAAAGCTAACGTTGTTGCTGATGCTTTGAGCAGGAAAACCTTGCATATGTCTGCTATGATGGTTAAAGAGTTTGAGTTGCTTGAACAATTCAGAGATATGAGTTTGGTTTGTGAATTGGCACCTCAGAGTGTGAAGTTGGGTATGTTGAAGATTAACAATGAATTTTTGAGTAATATCAGAGAAGCTCAGAAAGTAGATGTGAAGTTGGTGGATTTGATGAATGAGGCTGAGGGTAGTGATTTCAAAATTGATGATCAAGGAGTGTTGAGGTTTAGAGGCAGAATTTGTATACCTGATAACGATGAGATGAAGAAGATGATTCTTGAGGAAAGTCACAGAAGTAGCTTGAGTATTCATCCGGGAGCTACAAAAATGTATCATGATTTGAAGAAGCTGTTTTGGTGGTCTGGTTTGAAGCGAGATGTGGCTCAATTTGTGTATTCATGTTTGACTTGTCAGAAGTCGAAGGTTGAGCACCAGAAACCTGCTGGGTTGTTGACACCGTTGGATGTGCCAGAGTGGAAGTGGGATAGTATATCCATGGATTTTGTGACGAGTTTGCCGAATACTCAGAGAGGACATGATTCAATTTGGGTGATTGTGGATAGGTTGACGAAGTCTGCGCATTTCCTTCCGATAAATATTAGTTATCCTGTGTCGCAGTTGGCAGAGATTTACATTCGAGAGATTGTGAAGTTGCATGGTGTTCCGTCGAGTATTGTGTCAGACAGAGATCCAAGATTTACTTCTAGATTTTGGAAGAGTTTGCAGGAAGCATTGGGTTCTAAATTGAGGTTGAGCTCGGCTTATCATCCGCAAACAGATGGTCAGTCGGAAAGGACGATTCAATCACTCGAAGATTTGTTGAGAATATGTGTTCTTGAGCAGGGTGGAGCTTGGGATAGTCATCTACCGTTGATAGAGTTCACTTATAACAACAGTTACCATTCTAGCATTGGAATGGCACCTTTTGAGGCATTGTATGGTAGGAGGTGCAGAACTCCTTTGTGTTGGTTCGAGGCTGGTGAGAGTGCAATTGTGGGACCAGAAATTATTCAGCAAACTACTGAGAAGGTCAAATTGATACGAGAGAAGATGAAAGCATCGCAGAGTCGGCAGAAAAGTTATCATGATAAGCGAAGAAAAGACCTTGAGTTCCAAGAAGGTGATCATGTGTTTTTGAGAGTCACTCCGATGACTGGTGTTGGACGTGCATTGAAATCGAAGAAGCTGACTCCGAAGTTCAATGGTCCTTATCAGATATCAGAAAGGATAGGAACAGTTGCTTATAGAGTGGGAATACCACCGCATCTTTCAAATTTGCATGATGTGTTTCACGTGTCGCAACTTCGGAAGTATGTTGCAGATCCCTCTCATGTGATTCCGAGAGATGATGTGCAGGTTAGAGACAATCTTACGGTGGAGACATTACCACTGAGGATTGAAGGCCGTGAGATGAAGAAGTTGAGGGGCAAAGAGATTCCTCTCGTGAAAGTTGTTTGGGGAGGACCAACTGGTGAAAGTTTGACGTGGGAGCTGGAAAGCAAGATGTTGGAGTCTTATCCAGAGTTATTTGCATGAGGTACATTTTCGAGGACGAAAATTTTATAAGTTGGGGAGAGTTGTAACGCCTAGAATTTAATTTTATTATTTTATTGAATTATAATGAATTAATATAATTTAATAGATTAAATAGAATTAAAATGGCATTAAGGGCATTATGGGAAATGAAGAAAGAGGGAAGTGGAATAGAAAAAGAGGTATACGCGTGAAGAGGTTTCATTTGTTGTGTTTTCACGTGAAACAGAGAAGAGAAAAGAGGAGAAGCAGAGCCAAGGAAGAAGGTGAAGAACTTGAGAAGAGGAAAAGCTGAAGGGGGCGATTTCTTCATAACAAGGTAAGGGTGGGACTAGCTTCTATAAATCTAAGTTTCATAATCCCTAAATTTTGATTTAACATGTTGATGTTGGTGAATTTGGGAATTAGGGTTGCTTGATTATGATAAACTAATGATGGAATGTTAAATTGATGATTTCTATGTTGAGATGTTGATTTTGTTGTAATTCTATGGTGTTGTTACTGATTGGTGCCATGCTTATGCATAAATTGATGAAGTTTTGAATGTTCATAAACATGTGTCAGATGATTGTTGTTGATTGTGATGATTTTGAATGAATGAGAAGTTTGAATAATATAAGTTGCTTTTCCTGAGTTTTCTTATCTCTGCCCCGAATTTTGAAATAAAAACTGATATTGATCGGTACAGAATTGGTCTTAGGTGTAAACACAAAAGTTGTAGGTATGGATGTTAGTTTTCTAATGCCGTTGGTCTGACGTCAAAACGATTTATAGAACTTGAGTTATGGTCAAATTACTGCACATAGGTCACAGTGAATTTTTATGGACTTTCTGCACAACTTTTCCGAATTTGAAACGAAAACTGGTATTGATCGGTACAGAATTGGCCTTGGGTGTAAACATGAAGGTTTTAGATAATTTTGTTAGCTTTCCAGTGGCTTTGGTTTGACGTGAAAATGACTTTTAGTTTTTGAGTTATGATGAAAATACTCCAAGGAGGTCTTAGTGAAAATACTCCAAGGAGGTTTTAGATGATTGTTTATGATATTGATGTGTTGTGATAATGATGTGTGATGATAACGATGTGCTGTGATGATGCTTTGTTGTGATGATGATGATAACGATGATGATGTATATGATAATGAAGTTGTTGTTGACGTTGTATTTGTTGTAAATGTTGCATTGTCGAGTCCAGTACATATGCATTAAGTGATGGGGGTGTATGCCCGACATGTCTATATGACATTTACGATGGGGGTGTATGCCCGACATGTCCTATTATGACATATTTTGCGATAAATTGGTACCACATGCATGTTGCATACTTGAGTCAGTGATGTTGCATTGTTGAGTCGGTCGATGTTATTGTATTTGATGTTGCATTGAGAGGTGATGTATGTATAAGATCTGATGGTGTTGTTTGATGATGTTTATGTGAAATGTTAAATTCATCTTTATGAATTATGTACTTATGTTTATTGAATGTGAATCTCACCCCTTCTGTTTGAATGTTGCCTCTACGTGGGTAACGTGCAGATAACCAGGAGTAATCGCTGAAGTGAGTTGATTCCTCGTGTCATTAGGAGTCGCTCTGATATGTAACGGGATGGGAAACTTTTTGATGAATTCATGTGCTATGTATTTTAATTTCAAACTGATGTTGAACCACATTTAGTGGAGTTTTAAACTACGTTGTTTTTGATGTGGCCTTGTGCCTAATGATGTTTAGATTTAATTATGAAGTTGAATTTCCGCTGCGATGGTTTTGACGTTATTGAAAAGTCTGTTTTGAAATAAATAGCAAATTATCCTATTTATAAATTGTAAACGAAGTGCGACATCCCGTCAAGGTTGAAACTCTGATTTATTTTAAATGAAATTTTCAAGTTGGGAAAACGGGGTGTTACACACTGGGGATAAATGTCAGCTGTTCGGGTTGTTGCCGAACTTGCCATTGCCGACAAGAAATAAAAATGAATGTCAACTGTTCGGGTTGTTGCCGAACTTGCCATTGACGACAGGAAAACAAATTGAATCTAAACTGTTCGGGTTGTTGCCGAACTTGCCATTGACGACAGGGAAATGAAATTGAATGTCAACTGTTTGGGTTGTTGCCAAACTTGCCATTGACGACAGGAAATAAAATTGAATGTCAACTGTTCGGGTTGTTGTCGAACTTGCCATTGACGACAGGAAATAAAATTGAATGTCAACTGTTCGGGTTGTTGCCGAACTCGCCATTGACGACACTGGGGACGCGGCTGATGAGCCGTTCCTTACAGAACTACCCCTTCAATTGGGGAGAAGGGATGCACAAGCTGTTCGTTAAAAAACTTGCCACTTGGCACAACACTGGGGAATATGCACAAGCTGTTCATTAAAGAACTGCCACTTGGCATAAAGACATAATAAAAGGATGCGCAAGCTGTTCGTTTGAACTGCCACTTGGCATAAAAGGTAACATCTCTGGACCAGACAGACTGGGGGACGACACTTGGGGAAAAAGGAGTTCACGAATTTTTCATGCTTGATTGGTGAGACTCATGATGGTTAGAGCAACCATGTATGAATGATATTGTAGTATGTTGCATGTATAAATGTACGTATGCATGAATGTATGAATGTACAAACACTTGAAGGTACGAATGTATGAATGCATAAATGCATAAATGTATGAATGTATGAATGCATGACTCTCACTGGGGATGTCATGTGAATGATTGACTTGTACTGGGGATACCCAAACTGTTCGTTAAGGAACTGCCCCTTGATACAAGAATATAATGAGAGGCCCACAAGCTGTTCGTTAAGGAACTACCGCTTGGCGAAAAGGAGATTGACATCCCTGGACCAGACAGACTGGGGATGACACTCGACTGTTTGCTGGGGGAAAATTTGTGGGGGATGCATGATATGAATATGAGATGCATGTTAATGAATGAGTTTGATATGATGCATGAATTATGCTGACATGTGGGATAACAGACGTCATGGTGGACGCTGGGGATTATGATTTGGGTGCCGAGCAAAGTCGGGCTTTGGTTGTGGTTGTACCAATGATGATTGGGCTTTTGGGGTTGAGACTCCACTGGGGAATGCCAATAAATTTGGGCTTTGTTTGTGACTTCGCTGGGGATATAAGGATCATTTTGGAAGCATGATCGATATCCAGCCTTAGATGCCAATGGTGGTTGGGCTTTTTGTGAGTAGGTGCCAATGACAATTGGGCTTTTTGATTGTTTGGACAAAGATTGACTTGATCGGTTGTATGACCGATAAACTTGATGAGACAAGGCTAGATCGGTAAAATGAACGGTGGACCGACGTCGTATTGCAAATACTCGGTGATTTTCAATTGGGGGTGATACCACAGGGGATACATCCAAAATTTGACGGGGTAAAGCCGCAATAGCTGATAAAAAGATAAATACCTCACGGGGAGATTGTTAATCCACTAGGGATTGTGCTAATCCGCTGGGGAGAAGAACTGATGATTCCGCCGGAGATACTTATGCTTTGGTTGGCAAGTCTTTGCCTGAATTGTCCTTTCGGGCTCTCGATTCACCGGGGATATTCCCTTTTGATTTACTGAGGATTTTGCTGGGGAATCCCTTGAAAGAAGTCCAATGTGGGATAAACATATGTCATGTTTAACACTGGGGATAATGATTGGATGTCGAGCAAGGTCGGGCTTTGATTGTGATTAGTTGCCGAGCGAGGTCGGGCTTTTTGTGATTGGTTGCCGAGCGAGGTCGGGCTTTTTCTGATTGGTTGCCGAGCGAGGTCGGGCTTTTTATGATTGGTTGCCGAGCGAGGTCGGGCTTTTTATGATTGGTTGCCGAGCGAGGTCGGGCTTTGGTTTGGTTGCCGAACGAGGTCGGGCTTTGATTATGTTTGGATGTCGAGCGAGGTCGGGCTTTGATTGTGAATTGTGAGTGGGAATGCCAATGAAAATTGGGCTTTGGATGGAAATTGTATTTGTATGTGCCAATGAAAATTGGGCTTTTGCTATGATTGGGTGCCAAGCATGGTTGGGCTTTGTGAATTGCTTCTGGGAGTGCCAATGTCAATTGGGCTTTTTGGTGGGAGATTGTGAGGAATGCCAATGATGATTGGGCTCAATGTGAAATTGTAGTTGTGATTGCCAATGACAATTGGGCTTTGGTTTGTGATTAGGTGCCAAGCATGGTTGGGCTTTGTTTGGTTAGGTGCCAATGAAAATTGGGCTTAGGGTGTGCCAATGAAAATTGGGCTTTGGTTTGCCAATGAATATTGGGCTTTGGGTTTGCCAATGAATATTGGGCTTTGGGTTTTTTGTAGGAAATTGTGTTTGGGATGCCGAGCGAGGTCGGGCTTTGATTATTGGTTGCCGAACAAGGTCGGGCTTTGATTGATTGGTTGCCGAACAAGGTCGGGCTTTGTATGATTGGTTGTCGAGCAAGGTCGGGCTTTGGTTTGGTTGCCGAACAAGGTCGGGCTTTGGTTTGTACAGGCAATTTGATATTCCCATTTATCCAAGATTGCACTAAACACAAAATTTATATCATACAGCTTAAGTTAAAAACGTGTTTATCAATGAACCAACCTAACACACATTTTTGTTAAGTAAATGAACAAATTAAATATTAATTGTGGGGGGTATTGAACACTCATCCGACAAGTTTGCTAACATTCCGATCGAGTTATGTGTCCATCTAATCATCGTTTCTAAAAGCACGAAAGCATTGATCACAAGGTCTTTGAGGGTTGTAATTTGGCTTGGTTACAAAAGAAATGTCATATGTGGGGAAATTGAATTGAAATGGCCAAGCAAGAGGAACATTCTTTCTAATTACACACCTCCTTCTTAATCAAACACGACTCTTGGTGATTTACAAATATTTGTCTTTGATCTTGACAACCCCCTTTTTTTTGATTTATTGATTTTTTTTCTTCTCTTTGAGATTTCTTGATTTGTTTTTCTTTCTTTTTTTTCTTTCTTTCTTTTTGTTGTCAAGATCAATTACAAAATTCACCATTTCTTGACTTTCACAACCTCCTCTTTTCAACTTAATCAAAGGTGATACCCTAATTGAATGTTCTTTTTTCTTTTGGCAAAGGAAAATAATCATGATGGTTTGAGGGTTCAAAATGAAAGAAAAATATCAGAATTCAAAAATGATTTAACTATGAACTGAATTTTTTTACAAACTCTGGCAATTTCATTAAGCAATTGAGCTTATGAAAGTTGGCATTTCATAGTTAATGATTCTGATTCATTAGGCTCAAAGGGGTTAACAAATACCCACTTCTCACAGGGTGGGCTATTTGTGGTTAAGTGTTTTCACTCATATTCAAAAAAAATGCCTTGATCCTATCAATGCTTTCATACAATCTAAAACAACATTTAGATTTAACATAACAAAATCGAGTTAAACAAAAATGCCGGTCTCCTGCATATATATAATGATTTTGAGGATTCAACACATTTTGGCTAGTTCTAAATGGTTCACAGAATAAACATATTAAAAACACAAATTGTATGATATAACTTTAGTACTAAGTACATGTGGGTGCCAATGGGAATTGGGCTTTGTTTGATTGAATACCGAGCAAGGTCGGGCTTTGAATGGAAATGTGGGGGGAGTGCCAATGATGATTGGGCTTTTGTTAATTGGGGAAAAAGGCCGCAGTAGCCTGGTGGAAGGTAAACTCGGGTTAAGGTACCGGAATCTCTTGAAGGGTAGGTGGGCTATTTGTGGTTAAGTGTTTTCACTCATATTCAAAAAAAATGCCTTGATCCTATCAATGCTTTCATACAATCTAAAACAACATTTAGATTTAACATAACAAAATCGAGTTAAACAAAAATGCCGGTCTCCTGCATATATATAATGATTTTGAGGATTCAACACATTTTGGCTAGTTCTAAATGGTTCACAGAATAAACATATTAAAAACACAAATTGTATGATATAACTTTAGTACTAAGTACATGTGGGTGCCAATGGGAATTGGGCTTTGTTTGATTGAATACCGAGCAAGGTCGGGCTTTGAATGGAAATGTGGGGGGAGTGCCAATGATGATTGGGCTTTTGTTAATTGGGGAAAAAGGCCGCAGTAGCCTGGTGGAAGGTAAACTCGGGTTAAGGTACCGGAATCTCTTGAAGGGTAGGGAATATGGATGAATTCCTCACCAAAGTCGAATGGCATGCCCCATGTACAACCAGGGGGTCTAGTGTTATATGTGTTGGTTGTTTTGGGACCACGAGCCACTGTCCTCGACGAGACGACGCGTAGTGTTGCGAATGAAATGCGAACACTGATGACTCAATTCGGATTGTAAGAAATCCTTGTGATAAGAAGGGAAACGAGTTTTGGACTCGAAAACAAATGTATGCATGTTGTGCATGATGTTAATGCATGTATGCGATGTATATGACAAAATATGCCCCTTCTTTTTTTGAAAATGCATATGCAAAAATCATTTTTATGAATGCAAATGTATGGTATGCATAGGTATGGTATATGAAGGTTCAAAACTTCCCCCCATCCTCACGTGTAAGCTCTAGAGGTGAGATTCCTAAAAAGGTCCATAGAGTCATGGATCTCACATGGAATTAAGGTCGTCGACGGACATACGTCGCATGACTTCAATACATTCCACGTGAAAATCTCCTCTAAGCGGGGTTTGGCATCCTACCTCACGGACATACGTCAACGCGGGCTTCCGCTCACAACCACCATTCTAACTTAATTTTCTCTCGAGCTCGGGTAGAGAGCCTCACACGTCCGGTATTAACCCGAACAATGTGGAGTAACATCGCTCAAGTAACAACCCCACAATTGATATATAGATATGAAGCAAAATGATATATAAATATAGAGCAAAAGATAAAAAAAACAAATAATGATAACAAGCTACAAACACGCAAGTAAAATAAAACATTTTAGCCTAAAAGCCGATTAAGATAGGCTTGACTCGTCATACACAAACAAAGTGTTTTATGCATTGTCTCCAGTGAAGTCGCCATTTTTGTCGCGTCGAATTTCGGATATCAAGCTATTGGGAAGCATTGAATCACTAATGTTAAATCACGACTGAACTTTTAATTTTCCGGGGAGAAAAGGAAAAAAGTTCGAAATTACCTTTGAAAAAGATTTTAGGTTCGAAAGTCGATTATGCGAGGGGAAGGTATTAGCACCCCTCACATCTTTTGTACTCAACGGGAACCTCTTAGTCGGCTTAGGCTTAAAATGTTTCCAAAGTTTTACTTGCGTGTTTGAATATATAAAAAGGGAAAAAGAAAATATGATATAAAGGGAAAAAAGAGATAAAAACAAATGAAGGGGAAAAAAGAAAGTTTTTTATTAATGGGCTTAACAAGATGTCGATCTTGCTCCTACGTATCTCCCGGTAGTCGGAGAATTCAAAGCGTACGTAGTTCTTTGGTAGAAAAAGTTTGTATGTTGGTTCGTTTTAATAAAAAAAGATTTGACGACGCACAGAGGCGTAAAAAGTTTAAATGATAAAGACGACGCACAGAGGCGTAAAATGTTTAAATGATGAAAAGGCAAACGCACATCAAGGCGATAAACTCACACAAGGCGTAAATGTTTTAAAGATAAAAAGCAGACGCACGGAGGCGTAAAAAGTTAAAAGGAAACGCGCAAAGGCGCGAAAGGTTCGAATTGACCACGCGGGTCATGTAAAGGTTCAAAATGGTCACGGAGGACCAAAGAAAGGTTGAGCGTGCTAGACGCGTCAAAGGTGGAATGACGATTGCCCGAACGACGAGACATACGTCACGCATTCGTGCAACCTAGGTTTGGGGAGACATACGTCAAGCCATTCCCTTTTCATTCAAGTTTGTTTTGTTGAAAATCAAAGGAATCTCAAAGGGAAAAAACACTAGGTTGGGAAAGTTGTAAAAATGAAAGTCACGAACAAATTTGTTGTTCGAGTTTTATTGAAAATTGTCATACCCCATTTTTTGACCCATTTTCGTCTCGTTTTATTTATTGTCTCGTTTTACGCATTTTTTTAAGGCCGAGAATTTTCGTCGTTTCAGACGAAATTTCGGCAGGGAGGTATTTTAAAATACCTCATGTCAATTTTTGTTTTGTTTATTAATTTCATTTTTTTATCCCTTTTTATTTTTACTTTTAATTTCAGTTTTATTATTATCATTAATTTTTATTTTAATTTTTATTATTATCATTTCTATTACTTTTACTATTATTATTATTATTTTTTTCTTTTTTGCATTTTTTGTCCAAAAAAGTCCAAATCCAGTCCAAAAAATCCAGTCCAAGTCAACAGGCCATAGCACTGTTCACGCGCCGCCAAACCTGGGTTTTCATCATCACAAACCTTCAACCATATCCAAATCATCATCACAAAATCCTCAAATCCAGCAAAATCACTTTCTCATTAAATGCATTGCAGAAATTCTATCTCAAAAAAAACCAGATCAACTTGTTTCTAAATGAGTCATTAAGCTGACAAGCAGCTTAATGCTCCTCTATAAAACAGAGTTAGAATCAACAGAAAAAGAGGAAGAAAAATTTTTGAGAAGAAGATTTTTTTAAAACTCACCAAGCCATTTTCGCACAAAAACTTCACAAACACAAAAACACGTCCCAGCTCAAAATCATCACACACACACTCCAACCCACACCCAGCAACCAAACTCACGCACACCACATAACCCGTACGTCCCAACCCCACAAACCAACACACACGTTCGCAAACTCACACACAAACTACCCACAAGCCATACAAACCTTAACAGCAACACAAAAACGCACGCAACACCCAAAGGCCAGCAAGGCAAGGCCGAACAAAACAAGGTAAAAGAGGGGAAATTTTTTCGTATTTTTAAATCCTAGATCTAGGGTTTTTGAGGGGGGATTTGAGAAAAATAAGTTCGGATTTGTGTTTAGAAAGGAAAAGGATGTAGGAAAAGGGAAAATTTTTTTGAAAAGGGGAGGTTTTTAGCTCTCCGGCGCGGTGGTGCCACCACCGGCCACCACGCCGGAGCACTGTTCACGCCGAACAATTAAGAGAGAGGGGAGAGGAAGAAACTCGGCCAGGCTAGAGAGAGAAGGAAGTGAGAGAAAGTTATGAGAAGAATGAAGAAAAATGAAGGGGAAAGGGTATTTATACCCCTCCCCGTTTCTGTGTGGCAGGGTGTACGCGTTAGCGTACACCCACGCTCTCCTGGCCCTCTGATCTTAAATCATGTGGCCCTGCTTTCTTTACCCTGTGATCTAATCAGGGCCGTCTGATTAATCAGACGGCCCAGATTGATTTACGAAAGCCCAATGCTTTTTGGGCCTTTTCTTTCAAATTTTTTTTAGTTTTTACTTCTAACACCCCTAGTTTTATTTTTTACACCTCCCAAATTTTTATTTCTTTAATTTTCTTTGCAAATTTTATTTTTTCTTTTTATTATTTATTTCTTTTTAGTGTTTTATTGTTTTTTAACATCTCCCTTATTTATTTACCTTTCATATTATCTCATGCACTTTTTTATTTTCTATTGTGTTCATTTTATTTTTCTTTTTATGTCATTAGTATATACATTTAGGAGCATATATATATATAAATGCGTTGTTTTATTATTTTTTATAGTTCAATCCATGGTAAATAAAAGTCTTTTTATTTTAATCCAACGATCGTTTTTATTTTCTCGCGCTTAGTTTATTTCATCGCATTTATTTTTTTCCTTTTTTAACCCCAAATAAAAAAATCCAAAACAACAAAAACATTTTTCATTAAGCAATAAACTTGTTCATTTTGGTTGCAACAACTAATTTGGACAATTTATTTTTCTTTTTATTTAAGTTCTAAAAACGAGCGTTTTTTTAATTAATACATTTTTCTTAAAAATTCAAGCGAAACTTGAATGAAAAAGGGTGGTTTGACGTATGTCTCTCCTTTCCCCGATCGAATAAACACTTGACGTATGTCTCGTTGCTTAAACGATCGTCATTCTTTTCTAGCTTCCCCAAAAAAATATGTTTTTAAAATTCAAACAAAACTTGAATGAAAAAGGGTGGTTTGACGTATGTCTCTCCTTTCCCCGGTTGTACGAACACTTGACGTATGTCTCGTTGCTCGGACAATCGTCATTCTATTTTCAAAGTGAATCCAACTCACCAATCTTGGCCCTTGTGGTCAATCCAAACCTTTCGCGCCTTGGCGCGTTAATTTTAAAACATTTACGCCTTGCGTGAATTTAACGCCTCCGTGCGTTTATTTTAAGCTTTTGTACGCCTCCGTGCGTTTGTCTTTATTTTCAAACATTTTACGCCCCTGTGCGTCTGTCTTTTTTTTTCTTAAACATTTACGCCTTGCGCGAGTTTATCGCCTTAGCGTCTGTCCTTCACCCTTTTTTAAGCTTTTTACGCCTTTGTGCGTTTTCAAACAATTCTTTCTCAAGAACTACGTAAGCTTTGAATTCTCCGACTACCGGGAGATACGTAGGAGCAAGATCGACGTCTTGTCAAGCCCGTTATTTAAAAATCTTTTTTTCTTTTTTTCTATTTCGTTTGTTTTTATCTCTTTCTTCACCTCACATTTTATTTACTTGTTCCTTTACATATATATATATGATTAAGCATGCAAGCAAAACGTCAAAAACATTTTAAGCCTAAGTCAACTAAGAGGTTCCCGTTGAGTACAACGGATGTGAGGGGTGCTAATACCTTCCCCTCGCATAATCGACTTTCGAACCTAAAATCTTTTTTCAAGGTAATTTAGAACTTTTTTCCTTTTTCCCCGAAAAATTAAAAGTTCAGTCGTGATTTAAATTTAGTGATTCAACGCTAGTCAATAGCTTGACATCCGAAATTCGACGCGACAGAAATGGCGACTTCACTGGGGACTATGCATAAAACACTTTGTTTGTGCATAAACAAGTCAAGCCTATCTTAGTCGGCTTTTAGGATAAAATGTTTTTATTTTTTGCTTGCACGCTTATGCCTTATCATCATTATTTGTTTATCTTTTCTCGCTTTATATGTATTTGTTTCATATTGCTTTATATTTATATTATATATGTTGTGGGGTCACTTGAGCGGTGTTACTCCACATTGTTCGGGTTAATGCCGGACGTGTGAGGCTCTATTCCCGAGCTTGAGAAAAAATTAAGATAGGATGGGGTTGCGTAGCGGAGGCCCACTTGACGTATGTCTTGAAGGGAAGATGCGAAAACCCCGCCTAGAGTAGATTTCACTTGGAATTTATTGAGGTCTTGCGAGCATTTGCAATTGACGACAATAGTTCCATGTGAAGTCCGTGATCTCTAGGGACCTTTTAGAAAATCTCACCTTTAGTGCCCACACGTGAGGATGGGGGGAATTTTTGAACATACATACATATGCATACCATACATTTGTATTCATGGAAAATAATTTTGCACGTCATCTTGCTTTATAGGAAATTAAAAGGCAATCAAAAATTAGCAAAAGATATGGCTTCCGGAAAAAGAAATACATTTCCTTTCAAGGTCAAAATCCCTAAAGTGGAGGGTTTGCTAGCTTTAAGTCAACGGCTCTCTTCGGTCGACAAGAACAACTTTGAAGCAAGCTACGGTTTGATACTCGATCTCTTGCCCGTGAAGATAGATCCCGTGGCCTTAACCACCTTAGCCCAATTCTTTGATTCACCTCTCCGATGCTTCACTTTCCAAGACTTCCAATTAGCCCCTACCTTGGAGGAATTTGAGAGGATTTTGGGATGCAATTTGAAAGGTCATGGACCTTACCTCGGCTTAAGGGAGGATCCTACTTTAGAGGCCATCGCCGAATCTTTGCACCTTGGTATCCAAGAAATAGCACCGAACTTGGAAATTAGAGGAAATACCAAGGGTTTTACAAGGAAATTTTTGGAGGCTAAGGCTCGAAGCTCATTGGCCAACAAAGAGGGAGAAGCATTCAACGCAATCCTAGCTCTTTTGATATACGGGCTAGTATTGTTCCCTAATATGGAAAATATCATAGATCTCCCGGCTATAGGCGTATTCTTAACTAAGAATCCGGTGCCTACACTTCTAGCGGATTTCTATCACTCACTTCATGCTAGGCATGAAAAAGGGAAAGGAGGCATTATTTCTTGTTGCACCCCTCTAGTGTACATGTGGTTAATGTCTCATATGCCGAGAAGTCGGGACTTTGTGGAGAATCGGGCCAAGCTCAAATGGTCGCAAAGGATGTTAGCTCTCACCGAGAAAGACATCCATTGGTTTTCTCCGAATTTAGAGGACCCGGAAATTATCCTAAGTTGTGGGGATTTTCCTAATGTACCCCTCATTGGTACTAAAGGATGTATTAACTATAATCCGGTCCTCTCTCTTCGCCAGCTAGGCTATTCCATGGACGACAAACCCGGTGATCTCTTGCTAGAACCTTTCTTCCTAAGAGAGGGAGATCAAGACTTAGCCTTGCTAGAAAGAATCCGAGGAGCTTGGAATCAAATGCACAAAGGAAAAGTGGGCAAGAGGAATTGTGTGGCCAAGCCATTATATACTCAATGGGTGAAGGAGAGGGTCAAAACAATCAAGTTACCCTTCGGGGTCATATGCCCTCCTAAACCTCATACACCTAAACCGACCACCACTATTCCCAACAAAGAAGCGGAGGAACTCAAAGCTAAAATTCGAGAACTCCAAAACAAAAATGGAGAACTAGAATTAAAGCACCTCCAAGCTTTAGGAGAAACCACAAGGATGAAGAGATCTCGTGATGAGGCGACAAATGCTCTTCTAACGTGTGAGAAACGTTTAAGAATCTCCGAGGGGAAAAGAGAGTGGATCGGAGGTGGCTTGGTTAGTGCGGATTCCAATCTTATTGCCAAGGACGAGGAGTTGGAAAGAGTTTTGCATTCCAACCAAGAGCTCAAAAAATTCGGCGAGCTAGCCATCGAAGCTCAAAGGAAGTGGAGGTTGAAGTTTCAAGAGAAAGATCAACAACTCCAAGTAGTCGTCAAGGACTACAAAGAGCAGCTCCAAGCCGAACGCGTCCAAAGGCAAAGATATGAAAGCCTTTCTCATCAAGGAAAGCTACAATGCAATCGCCTCGAAGCGGACATCAAGAAATATGAAGAGTACTTCGACAAGATTGCAAGAGAACATGGAAACCACATTGCACGACTCCTTGATGAGATTAGAAGCGCAAACATCCAGCTAGCTCAGCGCAAGGAAGTAATCGAGTTTGTATGGCAAGACGCCACCCGGTTAAGTGAAGACTTCACAAGATTGGTTGCGTTCTCCAACATGGTCATCGCCAAGCTTCCAAAGAAACTAGCCAAGGCCGAGCTAGTCATGCCATACTTTGACATCCCTAAGAAAGTCAAGACCTTCATGGAGTTCTGCAAGGACACTTTAGACTTCTATAGGGAGGAAATCGACAAGGCCGAAAAGCGAGCAGCTATTTGATTGTATTAGCATTAATTACCCTTTGTAATCTCAATGTTATTCAATCAAATAAATATATTTTGAACAATATTATTTTCTTGGCCTTTATTACTTTAATTGCTAATATTAATTGCGCACTTTTAAATTCCTAATAAAGCAAGACAAAATAAAATTTTTCATGCATTTACATTAACATCATTCAATATCATGCATATGTCCATCTTCGAGTCCAAAACTCATTCCCTTTTCTTTCTTATCCTCAGGATTTCTCATAATCCAAATTGAGTATTCAGTGTTCGCATTTTCTCCGCAACACTACGCATTTTTCCATAAAGAGAAGTGGCTCATCGTCTTAAAGCGACTCACGCCTACAACACTCGAGCAGCTTTAAAGAATAAAATGGAGAATTTAGAGCAAGAGAATCACGAGCTTCGTGAAGAATTAACATCCATGAAAACGGAGATGGAGAAACTAACGGAGTTAGTGAAACTACTAGCTGCCGCGCAAATCCCGACACCTCCTCCTCCCTCCAGTTCTCAAGAGCAAGCATCAGCATTTGCTTCGACTTCATCATTGCATATCAATGCTCCACAACACTCTAAACCCCTCGGTTGTACGTGGGGCATGCCTTTTGAGTTCGGTGAAGAGTCTATCCCAATTCCCACTACTCTCCTAGAAGCTCCGGTATCTCAACCCGAGTTTACCTTCTCTCCAGCTACTGTGGCCTTCACAACGCCAGTGGTCCATACCACTCAACATGATCACGGGCCTATCTTTCGTGCCGAAAGCTTAGGTGCCCAGGATAGGATGGCCGATTTCCAAGAAAAATTAGAGGAAATGCAAAAGGAGATCAAGGCCCTCCGAGGGAAAGATTTATTCGGGAAGGACGCCCATGATCTTTGCCTTGTACCTAATGTCAAGATCCCTCCTAAATTCAAGGTCCCGGACTTTGAAAAGTACAAAGGGAATACTTGCCCGCAAAGTCACTTGGTAATGTATGCAAGGAAGATGTCAACGCAAACCGACAACCATCAGCTCCTCATACATTATTTCCAAGATAGCTTAACCGGTGCCGCTTTAAAGTGGTACATGGGTTTGGATAGTACTAAAATCCGAACCTTCAATAACTTGGGAGAGGCGTTTGTCCGCCAATACAAATATAATTTGGACATGGCCCCGGACCGGGACCAACTCCGGGCCATGGCCCAAAAGGACAAAGAGACCTTTAAGGAGTACGCACAAAGATGGAGGGAGATAGCGGCTCAGATCAGCCCGCCTCTTGAAGAGAAGGAAATGACCAAGATATTTTTGAATACTCTTGGCTCCTTTTATTATGAACGAATGGTTGCAAGTGCGCCAAGTGACTTCACCGAGATGGTAAGCATGGGCGTACGTTTGGAGGATGCGGTCCGAGAGGGACGCTTGGTGAAAGAAAGTGCTCCATCAAGCAGCACTAAGAGGTTCGGGGGTGGCTACCCGAGGAAGAAAGAGCAGGATATCGGCATGATTGGCCATGGAGGACCTCATCAAGGGTACTCAACATATCCACATATCTCTGCTATTTCACCTACCATCTCAACACCTCCAAACTACCAGATCCAGGTCCCACAAAGGCCTCCCCCTCCTTATCAACCAGCATATCAACAACAACAACATCCACAAAATCAACAACCGTATTATCAACAACAACACCCGCAAGGTCCGCAGCAATACCGGCCTCGAGCACCTCAACAGCTCTTCAACCATCAGAATCGCCCGAGGACGGCATTCGATCCCATACCCATGAAGTACGCGGATTTGCTCCCGGCTTTACTTGCGAGAAATCTCGTACAAACAAGAGCACCACCTCCCGTACCAAGTGTATTACCTCCATGGTATCGCTCTGACTTTACTTGCGCATACCATCAAGGGGCACCAGGCCATGACGTTGAACATTGCTTCCCTCTTAGAGATGAGGTCCAACGGCTAGTCCGTGCCAAAGTTCTGACCTTCAAGGACTCAAACCCAAATGTCCAAACTAACCCACTGCCGAACCATGATTCCTCAATCAACATGGTTCAAGAGCATCAAGGAGCTAGTCCTATTTTGAAGGAAGCCACAAAGGAAGTCAACGCCATCACTGAAGATGGGCCAGAAGAAGCGGCACATGTCCATATAACGCCCAGAGGAGTTTGTCGCAATTGGGACGCTGTCGACGTTCCTTCTGTTATTCAATTGTCAAAGTGATGTGTTTATTTATTTATCGTTTTCAAAAAAGATCCCTTCGTCTTGCCCAAAGCGAAGAAGGACTCATGTAGGGCTTGTTTAAAGTACTATTATCATAAATAAAATTTGTCGTTTTTATCACGACCTTTCTACTTCGTTGTTTATTGTCGTTTTTCCGAAAAAATGGTAACACAAAAAACCAAAAATCAATCATAAGTATATTTTCTTCTTTTTAAATTTCAAAAAGTCTGCATTTTCTCTCATTTCACTAAAATCAATCATCCATCATTTGCAGACTAAACGTCCATAAACCCGTTGAATACCTTAACCCTAGGCTCTCTCCCAACTTTGAATTCCCTGTTTACGAAGCGGAAGAGGAAGAGGATGAAGAAATTCCGGACGAAATCAAGCGTCTATTAGAACAAGAGAGGAAGACTATTCAGCCTCATGAAGAAGCAATAGAGGTTATCAACTTGGGTTCCGAAGAGGACAAGAAAGAAATCAAGATTGGGGCATTGTTGGATGCATCCGTCAAAGAAAGAATCATCAAGCTTCTTGAAGAATATGTGGATATCTTTGCATGGTCATACCAAGATATGCCAGGATTGGATCCCGAGATTGTGGAGCATCATCTACCTTTGAAACCTGAATGTCCGCCAGTCAAGCAGAAGTTGAGAAGAACTCGCCCTGACATGGCCCTCAAGATCAAAGAGGAAGTGCAAAAGCAAATTAACGCTGGATTTCTTGTTACATCAGAATACCCTCAGTGGTTGGCCAACATAGTGCCTGTTCCCAAGAAGGACGGTAAAGTTCGGATGTGCGTCGACTATCGAGATTTAAACAAAGCTAGTCCAAAAGACGACTTCCCTTTACCCCACATTGACATATTGGTCGACAATACGGCCAAATCCAAGGTATTCTCCTTCATGGATGGTTTCTCTGGATACAATCAAATTAAAATGGCTGTTGAAGATAGAGAAAAAACATCTTTCATTACACCATGGGGCACCTTTTGTTATCAAGTGATGCCTTTTGGCTTAACAAATGCGGGTGCTACCTATCAAAGGGGCATGACCACTCTTTTCCACGACATGATACACAAAGAAATTGAAGTATATGTCGACGACATGATTGTCAAATCAGGAACTGAAGAGGAACATGTTGAATATTTGCTAAAGATGTTTCAACGTCTAAGAAAATATCGGCTTCGCCTAAACCCCAACAAATGTACATTCGGCGTGAGATCTGGAAAACTCCTAGGTTTCATTGTCAGTCAAAAGGGTATCGAGGTAGATCCCGACAAGGTCAAGGCCATCAGAGAAATGCCTGCTCCTCAAACTGAGAAGCAAGTAAGGGGATTTCTAGGACGTTTAAATTACATCTCTAGATTCATATCCCACATGACAGCTACTTGTGGACCCATCTTCAAGCTACTTCGTAAAAATCAAGAAGTAGTATGGACGGAAGATTGCCAGAAAGCCTTCGACAGCATCGAGGAGTACCTGCTAGAACCTCCAATACTTATTCCTCCAGTCGAAGGAAGACCTTTAATCATGTACTTAACCGTATTGGAGGACTCCATGGGTTGTGTACTCGGACAACAAGACGAGACCGGTAGAAAAGAGCACGCTGTCTACTACCTAAGCAAGAAGTTTACGGACTGCGAGTCCCGATACTCTCTACTCGAGAAGACTTGTTGTGCATTAGCTTGGGCTGCTAGGCGTCTTCGACACTACATGCTTAACCATACTACTTGGTTGATATCCAAAATGGATCCAATCAAGTACATCTTTGAAAAACCCGCCTTAACCGGAAGGATCGCCCGTTGGCAGATGTTGTTATCAGAATACGACATCGAATACCATACTCAAAAAGCTATCAAGGCCAGCATTCTTGCCGATCATTTGGCTCATCAACCAATCGAGGATTATCAACCAATCAAGTTTGACTTCCCCGATGAAGAAATCATGTATCTAAAGATGAAGGATTATGACGAGCCACTATTCGGCGAAGGTCCAGATCCCGAATCTAGATGGAAGTTAATCTTTGATGGAGCTGTCAATGTCTATGGCAATGGAATTGGGGCAGTTATCATCACCCCCGACGGCAAACATCTCCCTTTCGCTGCAAGACTTTCATTCGACTGCACAAACAATATGGCGGAGTATGAAGCTTGTATTCTGGGAATCGAGGAAGCCATTGATCTAAGGATCAAGAACCTCGACATTTATAGAGACTCAGCTCTTGTGATCAATCAAATTAATGGAGATTAGGAAACTCGCCACACCGGCTTGATTCCTTACAAAGATTACGCAAGACGTTTGCTAACTTTTTTCAACAAAGTTAAGCTGCATCATATTCCTCGAGATGAGAATCAAATGGCGGATGCTTTGGCAACCTTGTCTTCCATGTATGAGATCAGCCGCCGGAGTGAGATTCCAACAATCAAGGTTGAGCATCTAGAAAGGCCTGCACATGTGTTTGCAGCCAAAGCAGTCATAGATAACCAGCCATGGTTCCATGACATCAAAAGTTTCCTCCAAAAGCAAGAGTACCCGCATGGGGCATCCAACAAGGATAAGAAAACTCTGCGAAGACTAGCTGGCAACTTCTTTCTAAATGGAGAAGTTTTGTACAAGAGGAATTTTAATATGGTGCTACTCAGATGCGTCGATGAGCAAGAAGCCGATCGTATAATGCATGAGATACATGAAGGTTCCTTCGGGACTCATTCCAGTGGGCACACAATGGCTAGGAAAATCTTAAGGGCCGGATATTACTGGATGACCTTGGAGAGTGATTGCTACAAGCATGCCAGAAAGTGCCATAAATGTCAAATTTATGCGGACAAGATCCATATGCCACCAACGGCTCTGAATGTCCTATCTTCCCCATGGCCTTTCTCCATGTGGGGTATCGATATGATTGGTAGGATTGAACCTAAAGCTTCTAATGGACATCGTTTCATCTTAGTTGTGATTGACTACTTCACCAAATGGGTCGAAGCTGCGTCATACGCCAACGTCACCAAACAAGTGGTGGTCCGATTTATTAAGAATCATATCATCTGTCGATATGGTATTCCCAGCAGGATTATCACCGACAATGGGACCAATCTGAACAACAAAATGATGAAGGAGCTATGTCAAGAGTTCAAGATCGAGCATCATAACTCCTCTCCTTATAGACCTCAGATGAATGGCGCAGTTGAAGCTGCAAACAAAAACATCAAGAAAATAGTGCAAAAGATGGTAGTCACCTACAAGGATTGGCACGAAATGTTGCCATATGCCTTACACGGGTATCGTACTTCAGTACGCACATCGACAGGGGCAACCCCTTTCTCTTTAGTATACGGCATGGAAGCAGTGCTCCCCGTAGAAGTCGAAATCCCGTCATTAAGAATCTTGATGGAAGCTAAATTGTCAGAGGCTGAATGGTGTCAAAACAGATACGATCAGTTGAACTTAATTGAGGAGAAACGCATGACCGCCTTGTGTCATGGACAACTGTATCAACAGAGGATGAAACAAGCTTTTGACAAGAAGGTTCGTCCTCGTGAAATCCAAGAAGGAGACCTCGTGCTTAAAAGGATCCTATCTTTTCAACCCGATTCCAGGGGCAAGTGGACGCCTAACTACGAAGGCCCGTATGTAGTCAAGAGAGTCTTCTCCGGAGGAGCTTTGATTCTCACGACAATGGACGGCGAAGATTTGCCGCGTCCTGTGAATTCCGATGTAGTCAAGAAATATTTTGTCTAAAAACAAAAGAACAGCTCGGTAAGTCGAAAACCTGAAAAGGCGGCTTAGGCAAGAATGAGCGTCTCGGTGGACTGAAAACCCGAAAGGGCGGTCCAGGCAAAAATTAGAGACACAAAACAGAAATAATCATCCTGATAGGTCGAAAACCCGAAAGGGCGATCTATGCAAAAGTTAAGGATCAAAAGACAAGATAACTGCATCGGATTGACTACAGTTTACTTGGGGCAAATCAACTGTCAAAGGACTCGGAATCTGAAGCATCCAAACAGTGAATTCAAAGTTGTTAGGGAGAGTAGCGGTTATTGTTCAATGAACCTTCCCTGTATATTTACCATTTTTTCAACTTTGTAAGGTCCGTGGAACCACGCCGTTGGCGGGCCACCACCCCATTAATAAAATTTCTTCCTAGTGAAGTCTTTACACTTTGTTAGGAATTCCCATTTATTTTGCTTAGTCATTCCTTCTATTTTTGATAATAGTACTTGGAACGAAACTCTTTTTTCAAAAGAAAAATTTAAATCTTTTTGAAAGGCATAAATAATAAACACATTTTTCTTCGGACTTGCGAATAATTGAAGTGCGCGCCAGCAGCTATATCGAGAGCGGATAAACTTCGCAGACCAAATATGGTCAATTGCTAAACAGATTTCCCCAGCGGAGTTCCCCCGTGAATCAAAGGGAATATCCCCAGTGAATCAAAGCCCGACCTCGTTCGGCATTCAATCATAATTCCCAGTGGATTAGCACAATCCCCGGTGGATTAACAAACTCCCCAGGAAATCAACCTTTGTCAAAACAATCAAAAGCCCAATCATCATTGGCACAAATACAAAAAGCCCGACCTTGCTCGGCATCCAACATAAAAGCCCGACCTCGCTCGGCATCCAAATACAATATAAGCCCGACCTCGCTCGGCATCCAAACAAAACATAAGCATTCCCGGCGGAATCACCAGTTCTTTTCCCAAGTGGATTAACACGATTCCCCAGTGAAGTAACAATTTCCCCATGAGGTATGTGTTCCTCATCAACGGTTACGGCTTTACCCCGTCAACATTTTGGAGGTGTTCCCTGTGACATCATCCCCATCAAAGATCACCGTGTGTTTACAATGCGACGTCGGTCCACTTCTCATTTTACCGGTCTAAATCTTGTTTCACCAAGTTGTCGGTCTTGCAATAAATCAAAACATTTAGGGTATCCCCCAATGCAAGCCAATCTTTCACACATCCCCAGTGGGAGTCCTGCATTAGTGCATTCATACATTCATGTATTTGTACATTTGTACAATCATACAAATCATACAAGCACGCATTCATGCACACATGCATTCATACATGCAACATACCACAATGTCATATGTACATGGTTGCTTTAACCACCACGTTTCTTACCAATTTATCATGAACAATCTGCATTTTTCTCAAGTGTCATCCTCCAGTGATGTTACAAAACAAAGCCCAATTTTATTGGCATTCCCCAGTGAGTCATCATTCACACTCACAAATACCAAATCATAACCAAAGCCCGACTTTGCTCGGCATCCCATCATAGTCACCAGAAAATGTTCCCCAAGTGTCATCCCCGGTCCGTTTGGTCAAGTGATGTCACCCTTTTACGCCAAGTGGCAGTTCAAACGAACAGCTTGCGCATCTTTTTTATCATAACTTTATGCCAAGTGGCAGTTCAAACGAACAGCTTGTGCATATTCCCCAGTGTTGTGCCAAGTGGCAAGTTCTTTAATGGACAGCGCGCACATCCAACACCCCCAAGTGAAGGGGCAATTCTGTAAGGAACGGCTTGTCAGTCGCATCCTCACCGTCGTCAATGAACGGTTCGGTAACCAACCCGGACAGTTGACGTGTCTTTATTTCCTACTGTCAATGAACGGTTCGGTAACCAACCCGGACAGTTGACATGTCTTTTTACTTCCTATTGTCAATAAACGGTTCGGTAACCAATCCGGACAGTTGACATGTCTTTCTTTTTTATCGTCAATGAACAGTTCGGTAACCAAACCGAACAGTTGACTTTTATTTCCTGTTGTCAATGAACGGTTCGGTAACCAATCCGGACAGTTGACATGTCTTTTATTTCTTATTGTCAATGAACAGTTCGGTAAACAACCCGAACAGTTGACATGTCTTTCTTTCTGACGTCAATGAACAGTTCGGTAACCAACCCGAACAGTTGACTTTTCCTTTTGTCGTCAATGAACGGTTCGGTAACCAATCCTGACAGTTGACATGTCTTTCTTTTTATCGTCAATGAACGGTCCGGTAACCAATCCGGACAGTTGACATGTCTTTTATTTCCTGTCGTCAATGAACGGTTCGGTAAACAACCCGGGCAGTTGACGTGTCTTTATTTCTTATTGTCAATGAACGGTTCGGTAACCAATCCGGACAGTTGACATGTCTCTTTTATTTCCCGGCGTCAATGTACAGTTCGGTAACCAATCCGAACAGTTGACTTTCCTTTTTATTGTCAATGAACGGTTCGGTAACCAATCCGGACAGTTGACATGTCTCTTTTATTTCCCGGCGTCAATGTACAGTTCGGTAACCAATCCGAACAGTTGACTTTCCTTTTTATCATCAATGAACGGTTCGGTAACCAATCCGGACAGTTGACATGTCTTTTATTTCTTATCGTCAATGAACGGTTCGGTAACCAATCCGGACAGTTGACATGTCTTTTATTTCTTATCGTCAATGAACGGTTCGGTAACCAATCCGGACAGTTGACATGTCTTTTCTTCTTGTCGTCAATGAACAGTTCGGTAAACAACCCGGACAGTTGACGCGACATTTACTTTCTTGTAGTCAATGGCAGTTCGGAATTCAACCCGAACAGTTGACATTTTATTTCTTGTCGTCAGTGGCAGTTCGGCAACAACCCGAACAGCTGACCCTTACATTCAATCCTTTTCGTCAGTGGCAGTACGGCAACAATCCGAACAGCTGACATTTTACCCCTTTTGGTTCCCGTGGTTAATTGTCCACTCTCCTCAGTGAGCAGTTCGGCAATAACCCAAACGGCTAACCTCTTTTCCCCAGTGGAACACTATCCCCAATAGAGTTGGATTCCGTTTCTTTAACGAACTCGGGTATCCCTTTGTCTCTGTTTGTCCCCCAATCAGGTTATCTTTGCCATTTTGCATTTATACTTGCATCACATGCATTCATAACATTGCATACATGGCATCGCATCCATATTGTTTTACTGTCCAAAGTTGGTCAAAAAATGGTGTACTCTGGTATTTAAGTTTCTTCGACCCGTCGAATCAAAATTTCACTTTTAAATCTCCGTAGCGAAGAAACTTAAATAGGGGCATCTGTCATACCCCATTTTTTGACCCATTTTCGTCTCGTTTTATTTATTGTCTCGTTTTACGCATTTTTTTAAGGCCGAGAATTTTCGTCGTTTCAGACGAAATTTCGGCAGGGAGGTATTTTAAAATACCTCATGTCAATTTTTGTTTTGTTTATTAATTTCATTTTTTTATCCCTTTTTATTTTTACTTTTAATTTCAGTTTTATTATTATCATTAATTTTTATTTTAATTTTTATTATTATCATTTTTATTACTTTTACTATTATTATTATTATTTTTTTCTTTTTTGCATTTTTTGTCCAAAAAAGTCCAAATCCAGTCCAAAAAATCCAGTCCAAGTCAACAGGCCATAGCACTGTTCACGCGCCCCCAAACCTGGGTTTTCATCATCACAAACCTTCAACCATATCCAAATCATCATCACAAAATCCTCAAATCCAGCAAAATCACTTTCTCATTAAATGCATTGCAGAAATTCTATCTCAAAAAAAACCAGATCAACTTGTTTCTAAATGAGTCATTAAGCTGACAAGCAGCTTAATGCTCCTCTATAAAACAGAGTTAGAATCAACAGAAAAAGAGGAAGAAAAATTTTTGAGAAGAAGATTTTTTTAAAACTCACCAAGCCATTTTCGCACAAAAACTTCACAAACACAAAAACACGTCCCAGCTCAAAATCATCACACACACACTCCAACCCACACCCAGCAACCAAACTCACGCACACCACATAACCCGTACGTCCCAACCCCACAAACCAACACACATGTTCGCAAACTCACACACAAACTACCCACAAGCCATACAAACCTTAACAGCAACACAAAAACGCACGCAACACCCAAAGGCCAGCAAGGCAAGGCCGAACAAAACAAGGTAAAAGAGGGGAAATTTTTTCGTATTTTTAAATCCTAGATCTAGGGTTTTTGAGGGGGGATTTGAGAAAAATAAGTTCGGATTTGTGTTTAGAAAGGAAAAGGATGTAGGAAAAGGGAAAATTTTTTTGAAAAGGGGAGGTTTTTAGCTCTCCGGCGCGGTGGTGCCACCACCGGCCACCACGCCGGAGCACTGTTCACGCCGAACAATTAAGAGAGAGGGGAGAGGAAGAAACTCGGCCAGGCTAGAGAGAGAAGGAAGTGAGAGAAAGTTATGAGAAGAATGAAGAAAAATGAAGGGGAAAGGGTATTTATACCCCTCCCCGTTTCTGTGTGGCAGGGTGTACGCGTTAGCGTACACCCACGCTCTCCTGGCCCTCTGATCTTAAATCATGTGGCCCTGCTTTCTTTACCCTGTGATCTAATCAGGGCCGTCTGATTAATCAGACGGCCCAGATTGATTTACGAAAGCCCAATGCTTTTTGGGCCTTTTCTTTCAAATTTTTTTTAGTTTTTACTTCTAACACCCCTAGTTTTATTTTTTACACCTCCCAAATTTTTATTTCTTTAATTTTCTTTGCAAATTTTATTTTTTCTTTTTATTATTTATTTCTTTTTAGTGTTTTATTGTTTTTTAACATCTCACTTATTTATTTACCTTTCATATTATCTCATGCACTTTTTTATTTTCTATTATGTTCATTTTATTTTTCTTTTTATGTCATTAGTATATACAATTAGGAGCATATATATATATATAAATGCGTTGTTTTATTATTTTTTATAGTTCAATCCATGGTAAATAAAAGTCTTTTTATTTTAATCCAACGATCGTTTTTATTTTCTCGCGCTTAGTTTATTTCATCGCATTTATTTTTTTCCTTTTTTAACCCCAAATAAAAAAATCCAAAACAACAAAAACATTTTTCATTAAGCAATAAACTTGTTCATTTTGGTTGCAACAACTAATTTGGACAATTTATTTTTCTTTTTATTTAAGTTCTAAAAACGAGCGTTTTTTTAATTAATACATTTTTCTTAAAAATTCAAGCGAAACTTGAATGAAAAAGGGTGGTTTGACGTATGTCTCTCCTTTCCCCGATCGAATAAACACTTGACGTATGTCTCGTTGCTTAAACGATCGTCATTCTTTTCTAGCTTCCCCAAAAAAATATGTTTTTAAAATTCAAACAAAACTTGAATGAAAAAGGGTGGTTTGACGTATGTCTCTCCTTTCCCCGGTTGTACGAACACTTGACGTATGTCTCGTTGCTCGGACAATCGTCATTCTATTTTCAAAGTGAATCCAACTCACCAATCTTGGCCCTTGTGGTCAATCCAAACCTTTCGCGCCTTGGCGCGTTAATTTTAAAACATTTACGCCTTGCGTGAATTTAACGCCTCCGTGCGTTTATTTTATTTTTAAGCTTTTGTACGCCTCCGTGCGTTTGTCTTTATTTTCAAACATTTTACGCCCCTGTGCGTCTGTCTTTTTTTTCTTAAACATTTACGCCTTGCGCGAGTTTATCGCCTTAGCGTCTGTCCTTCACCCTTTTTTAAGCTTTTTACGCCTTTGTGCGTTTTCAAACAATTCTTTCTCAAGAACTACGTAAGCTTTGAATTCTCCGACTACCGGGAGATACGTAGGAGCAAGATCGACGTCTTGTCAAGCCCGTTATTTAAAAATCTTTTTTCTTTTTTTCTATTTCGTTTGTTTTTATCTCTTTCTTCACCTCACATTTTATTTACTTGTTCCTTTACATATATATATATGATTAAGCATGCAAGCAAAACGTCAAAAACATTTTAAGCCTAAGTCAACTAAGAGGTTCCCGTTGAGTACAACGGATGTGAGGGGTGCTAATACCTTCCCCTCGCATAATCGACTTTCGAACCTAAAATCTTTTTTCAAGGTAATTTAGAACTTTTTTCCTTTTTCCCCGAAAAATTAAAAGTTCAGTCGTGATTTAAATTTAGTGATTCAACGCTAGTCAATAGCTTGACATCCGAAATTCGACGCGACAAAAATCATGAACATCACTTGTTGCTTAAGTTATTGAAACTCAAGAACAAGTGTTTGTTCAAGTTTGAAAGATGAACAAAATCATGGAAACATGCATAAATTTGGAAAATGCACAAGTTCGGCTCGATTTGAGTTTAGTTTAAAAAGGATGAGCAAGCTCGGCTCAAGTTCATGTTTTGATTGAAATTCATGAACAACGTTGTTGTTCAAGCTTGGCTTTGAAAATAAAGAATTTAGCTTATTGCCCAAGCTTGATTTTGAAAAGTTTAAGAACATAACTTGTTGTGCAAGTTACTCAAAATTTATCGCACGAACTTGTGAGATTTCCAAAGACATGCAATATTATGGATATGGTTTGAACAAAAATGATTTTAACCCTCTTTAGGTTCTGAATCAAGGGTTGGAACCCCAAAAATTTGGCATTTGAAAGCCTGATTCATGTTCTGAATTTCACATACTTCGCAGAGCAACCAGAACTTGGCTCTGCGAAGTCAGGTTCTGATGTCGTCGCACTGCGAACATACTTTGCTCTGCGAAGTATGCGAAAATTTGAACTCAGAAGCTGTTTCTGAACAGAAGTTCAGAAACTGCTCCTGAGCAAGCTTCAGAACCTAAAGGGGGTTAAAAAGCTTGGCAAAATTGGGTAAAAAGGAGTATAAAAACTCAGTTTTTAGGCTTGGTCACTTTGAGATTCCTTTTGAGTTTCAAAAGGGGTTTTTGTGCACAAAATGAAATTGAACAAAGCAAAAGATGCAAACAGCAATCAAAATGAAAGATAAAGGCTAGAGGATACTTACATAACTCCTATCAATGCTTGTGCAAGAGGTAGGAAGTGGCTTGCTTGATTGATTAGAGGTTATGAACAAACAACTCTAATTGGATTTTGCTTTGCGTATGAACTGCTTTGATGCTGCAATGTGATGGATTTTGGTGTAAATTTCGTGTGTATATGGCTGTTAAAATGAATGTGTGTACTGGTGTTTCAATTGTCTTTCAATGTGTTTTTTTTTTCTTGCATTCCCTTTTATAGGCCAAAATGCAAATCTATGCAATGATGAACAAAATCCTAGAACCTAGCTGATTTGTGGGCTAAATCCAGGCTAAATCACTTTGCATTTAATGCTAAAGGATAGAAGTTGCTTTGCCTTGTGCCAAGGGTCAAGACCTTGACTGATTTCAGCCACAAATGCAGCTGATTCTAGAAGGTAATGATGAGAAAAAACTGAAAAACAGGGAAACTTGAAATGGTGTGATTCTTGGGATCAATCCTTGCAATCTTGGAAGGCCAAGCAATGAAAACGTGTACTGCCATGTACAGAGAGATTGGGGGAAGCAAAATGAGCATGTGGGCTGGTGTGTGGGAGGAGAAATCCAGCTGAAAACAGGGCACACCAAACAGCTTTTTTGCAAGCAAAACCACTTAAGTTTGACTGGTTTTTGTGGAGAAAGAAGGAAGGAAAGGGATCAAGTAGCTGGCTGGCAAGCTCAGGTTGGATGATAGGTCAATTGGGAGGGACAAGAGCTGACCAAGGGCAGCCAATTTGATTGAGCACATGTTAGGTTGGATGAAAATCCTTCTTACCTTTACCTTTAATGTCACACATTAAATCCTGCTTTGCTGCATCATTTCAGCCACAATTGGCAATAACAATGACAATAATACTAATAATAATAACTACAAATGAAAACAAAACAGATAAATCAAAGAAATAAAATCTGCAGAAAAATTTCGCAGAGGTCGCAGTGCGAAGGCAACTTCGCAGTGCGATCTCCCCGTTTTTTTTGAATTTTTTGTTTTCTTTAAAATAAAAATAAAAGATAAAAAATAAATAAATAATAAAACAATAATGATAATGATGGATGATGCAAATAAAAAAGATGGAAATAGAAATGATAATAGTAAAAATAATAAAATGATGAAAAAGGTTATTAATACTAGTAATTAAAAATAATGATAATAAAACATTAATGATAAAAGGATAATAATGATATTATTAAATGAAAAAAAATAATAACAATAATATTAATGACAATGATGACAATGATAATATTTAATAAAAATGATAGTAATAAAAGTGGTGAAAAGTGTAAATAAAATACAATAACAAAAGTGAAATAATAAAAAGTAATAAATGATGAAATAATAAAATATAAAACAAAGAAAAATATGAGTCAAAAAATGGGGTATGACAATGGTTATCACGATACGTAGAAACAAAATTCATAAAGTATACATAACATATTCTCATCAACAATTGATCATCAAATCAAGTACATACTAATCGCATCACATCAATGAATAAGGCACCAAGAAAATATATATCAATCTCATCTTCTCACATTCATCAATTACACAATTACCAAATAAATGCACAAGTTCACGCCAAAACATTGCCACATACGACTAATCATGTTCATGCACTGAGCCTAAAATGACTCTACATGCATGTGGTACCGGTTTTGGATATCAGAGTTCTGTTACTAAGTGATCCCTCGTCTTTACATAATTGGATAATCAGAGTTACATTACCGATTATCCCCCATCTTTACTGTAATATCCCGCTTAAATGTAGCGGTTATCAGCGTTAGATGCTTATTAAGCAAGCATGGCAATTTTGTAAATATGTGGCAATGGCATTATGGTAAATACTTGGCACAAGAGGATTATTTAAAATAGAGGGGGGAAGATATTTTCCTTTCATTTTCTCTCCTCACCCTTCATTCTCTCAATCTGATTCTGTAACGACCCTATTTTCGTATATTATATTTTTATATATTTTATTTTATGGTTTGGTATTTAAAAATATTTTCTAGTAATCGAGGAATAATTATTTAGCGCGAAGATAAGTTCGTAACCGAGTTTTTAAGGTTTTGGGCCTAGAGGGTGAATAGTGTTGGGCTTTTAAGTTTATGAGTAGTAATGATCAAGTGGTTGTGATAGCAGTAAGCTTGGATTGGATTGAAGGGCTAGGATTGGTCCATGATGGTTAGTAAGGATGGATGGCTAGGATCATTTGTTAGGAATATAAGATATTTGTGAGTACATGAATAGTGCCATTGCCCTTTTCTTTGTGAGAAAAACGTGGAAGAGGAGAAGAGAAGGAGAAAGCAAGAGGAAAAACCTAGGGCTTGTGATTTGAAGCTTGAATTTGCTAGAGAACTTTGATTTCAAGGTAAGAGAGTTAGTATTACTTCTTCACAAGTGATTGAGAAGGGGAGAATGTCTATTTCTCCATCCCAAACTTCTCCTCACTTTGTCTAGGTTTTGTTAGAAAGTTTTTATGGTTTAAAGTTGTTAATGATTATGTTGTGCTTGCTTGAATGCTAAGTGATGTTGCTAGCATGATTTGTTGAAGTTATAGTGTTTTGAATGCAAAAGGAAAGTTTTGGAAAAATAGTGTTTTGAACCCTAATTTCTATGCTAGATGCAATCCTTGTTTGTGATGGTTTATAAATGATGTTTTATGATGGAAAGTTGTTTTTAACAAGTTCTGGAAGTTGGGTAACCTTGAATGGGCTAAAATGGTGGAAAAATCACATTTTTATGACTGTGTACTGATACGGTCGCTTGTAGCGACGGAACATCGCTTGTAGCGACCAGGCAGGATAATTCCCTGCCTATGCTCGCTTGTAGCGACCAATGGTTCGCTTGTAGCGACCAAGCAGGATAATTCCCTGCCTATGCTCGCTTGTAGCGACCACGTGCTCGCTTGTAGCGACCAACCCTGGACAGGCCAACTTTGTTGAGTTGTTCTGGAGGTCCTGGTGCGCGCGGGGATGGCTTTTTGCTACTGTATTCTTAAAATATGTTTTGGAAACCTTGCCCACCATTTTAACTTATTCTTAGTGCTTTCTAAAGAGTAATTGTTCAAGTAAAGTTGAGATTGTTGAACTTGGTGAGTACATTCATGTTGTGTCTTATGATTTGGCCATGAGAGCCTAGTAGTGGTGTTTGTTGTTGTTGTTGATGTTGTGATAATTATCAGAGAGCTGATAACTAGTTGTGTTGTTTGAGTTTGTTATTGTTGTGATAATTATCAGAGAGCTGATAATTAGTTGTGTTAGTAAGTATAGTGATAAGAGTATCATATATTTGCTAAGTGAAACATCATGCATTTCATTATTTGATGATATCCGGAGCGGATATGAAATCCATGAGAGCGTGGTTATCAAGAGAGCTTGATAAGGATATAAGTTTATCCGAAATGATTCGGTACCACATGCATTAGAGAATGTATTCTGAGGCATGCATCCTAATTGACATTAGTGTGTATGTTAAGTGATATTATGTGTGCATAATGGTTGTGAGTGGTAATTGATGTTTTGATGAGTTATGTGGGAAATTATGGGTGCATAATGGTTAATGATGAGTTATTGATGATAGTTGTCATTGACGAGTGTTGTGCTTTGTCAATTATGTGTTGTGTTGTGGTTATGTATAATAATGTATTATTTATACATGTTTATTTGGTTGTGATACTAACACTCTCTGTTATGTGTTATTTGCTGGATCTTTGGGGATCCAGATTATCAGGTTGGTGAGGCTATCGTTGAGGAATAGTCCTTTGCTGTTTTGGAGCTTTTGTAGTGGTGAGGGCATAGCTTAGCTATCCTTACATTTTTGGTACTAGGTGTTGTATCCTAGTTAGAGTCTAGGGCTCTGATATTTGTAACACCATTTTGGGGTATCTGAACGTTTGTGTATAGATTTGGCAATGGTCTTTGTTGTAGAATTGCCTCTTTTGAGAATCCTATGTATATATGATGTATATTATATGCATGCTTAGTTATAAGCAATTGTTTGTTATTTTTCCGCTGCTGTTTGAGAATCAAATATATTTTGATTATGTGTTGATGGTTATGAAAAAGAGTTTTTTTTTTCATATGTTGTAACTTCCTATGTCCTTGACGTTTTCTTTATTAAAGTTAATAATCGGCGGTTAAGGGTTAGGGTGTTACAGTAGTTGGTATCAGAGCAGGTCGATCCATTGGATCAATTAAGTTTAGTATACCCTTTGTGTAACATGTGTTTTCTTAAACACTTTGTTCTCACTTGTGTTATGTGATGTTTGGTAGTGTGTGGATATGGCGCAACGAGCACTTGCGGACGCGATGGAGCGGATGGCGGATGCCATGGCTCAGGATGCTGCTAGTAGGACTGCGGATAGAGCAGCACAACAAGCTAGAGGAGGCGGAGAAGATGAGCTGAGACTCGAGAGGTTTATGAACAACAAACCGCCTATCTTCAAGGGAGGATACGATCCAGATGGAGCGCAGACTTGGTTGGAAGGAGTTGAGAGAATTTTTGGGGCTATGCGTTGTCTGGATGCGCATAAGGTGTTGCTAGGAGCGTATGTTCTCCATGATGAAGCTGATCATTGGTGGGGAAATGCTAGTCAGAGGTTGGGAGCTGGTGGAGCTTTAGTTACTTGGGCTCGTTTCCGGAGAGAGTTTTTAACCAAATACTTTCCGGCAGACGAGAGGAATCGTAAGGTGATTGAGTTCATGGAGCTCAAGCAGGGGAGTTTATCTGTTTCTGATTATGCTGCCAAGTTTGAAGATTTGTGTCGTTTTGCTCCTCATTACAACACGGTGGAAGCTGAGGAAGACAAATGTGTAAAGTTTGAAAATGGGCTGAGGCCAGATATCAAGCAGTTGATTGGGTTTAGCGAGATCCGGAATTTTCCGATGTTGGTGAATAAGAGCCGAATATGTGATAAGGACGGTAAAGCTAAAGCTAATTACTACAAAGCCGCGAATGAGAAGAAGGGAAAGGACATGGCTAGAGGTAAACCGTATGGCAGAGGTGGAAAGAAACCTGATGAAGGTGGGAGTAGTGGTGGTAAGTTTGGAGTTAATAGGAATTGTTTTAAGTGTGGACAACCGGGACATCGTTTCTTTGAGTGCCCAAAAAGTGATGGAAAATGTTTCAAGTGTGGAGATCCTGGCCACATGGCTGATCAATGCAAGAAAGGTCTAGTTTGCTTCAACTGCAAAGAACCGGGTCATAAGAGCAATGTGTGTAAGAAGCCTAGAGCGGCTGGAGGAAAAGTGTTTGCTTTAGATGGTGGTGATGCGAAGGCGGACAACTTGATCAGAGGTACATGCTTTATCAATAATACTCCTTTGTCTGCTATTATTGATACGGGTGCTACCCATTCGTTTATTTCTATGGATTGTGTTAAGAGGTTGGGTCTTAAAGTAGAAAATATGATGGGACGCATGGTTATTGAAACGCCTGCGAGTGGTTCAGTATCGACTACTCTAGTTTGTGTTGATTGTTCAGTCATTATGTATGATCGACTCTTTGGTATGGATTTAGTCTGCATTCCGTTGAGCGGAATAGATGTTATCTTTGGTATGAACTGGTTAGAATTTAATCGGGTTCATATCAACTGCGGTGAGAGGACGGTTACATTTCCAAGACCGGAGCCAGAGTTGTGTTCGAAGCTTATGTGTTGTCGAGAAGTGGTAAGATCCGTGAAGGCTCAAGAGGACGTGTTTGCTATGTTTGCTTCGTTGAGAGTGGAAGAGAAGATGGAGGTTGATGCGTTGCCGGTGGTGCGTGATTTCCCAGATGTTTTTCCAGATGACATTTTGGATTTACCACCCGAGAGAGAGGTTGAATTCGCAATTGACATCGTACCTGGCACTAGTCCAATATCAATGGCGCCGTATCGTATGTCAGCTGCTGAGCTAGAAAAGTTGAAGGAACAATTGGAGGAATTGTTAGAGAAAAGGTTTGTAAGACCGAGTGTATCGCCGTGGGGTGCGCCGGTTCTGTTGGTAAAGAAGAAAGATGGTAGTATGCGTCTGTGCATCGATTATCGTCAGTTGAATAAAGCAACTATCAAGAACAAGTATCCACTTCCGAGGATAGATGATTTGATGGATCAGTTAGTGGGAGCCTGTGTGTTCAGCAAGATTGATTTGAGATCGGGATATCATCAGATAAGAGTTAAGGCGGAGGATATACCAAAGACTGCTTTCAGGACAAGGTATGGTCACTACGAGTATGCTGTTATGCCTTTTGGAGTTACGAATGCACCTGGAGTGTTTATGGAATATATGAATCGTATATTTCATTCCTTTTTGGATCGATTCGTGGTGGTCTTCATAGACGATATTTTGGTATACTCGAAGACGGAAGAGGAACATGCCGAGCATTTGAGGATTGTGTTGGAGGTGTTGCGTGAGAAGAAGCTTTATGCAAAATTTTCTAAGTGTGAATTTTGGTTGCATGAAGTTAGCTTTTTGGGTCACGTCATTTCAAGTGGTGGTATAGCAGTGGATCCTGCTAAGGTAGAAGCCGTGCAAGATTGGGGAACGCCGGAGTCTGTTACTGAGATCCGAAGTTTTCTTGGTTTGGCCGGTTACTATCGGAGGTTCATCGAAGGATTTTCAAAGTTGGCGTTGCCGTTGACACAGTTGACTAGGAAGGGTCAAGCTTTCATTTGGGATGACAAGTGTGAGCAGAGTTTCCAAGGGTTGAAGAGGAGGTTGACATCTGCACCTGTGCTAATTCTGCCACATCCGAAGGAACCGTTCGTGGTTTATTGTGATGCGTCGAAGATGGGTCTAGGTGGTGTGTTGATGCAGAGGGGACAAGTTGTTGCTTATGCATCAAGACAGCTGAAGATTCATGAGAGGAACTATCCTACGCATGATTTGGAGCTAGCTGCTGTTGTGTTTGTTCTCAAGATTTGGAGGCACTACTTGTATGGGTCAAGATTCGAGGTTTTCAGTGATCACAAGAGTCTGAAATACTTGTTTGATCAGAAGGAGCTCAATATGAGGCAAAGAAGATGGTTAGAGTTTCTTAAGGATTATGATTTCGAGTTGAGTTATCACCCGGGTAAGGCTAATGTGGTAGCCGATGCGTTGAGTAGGAAGTCACTGCATATGTCTTCTCTGATGGCGAAGGAACTGAGATTGATTGAAGAGTTTAGAGACCTCAGTTTGGTTTTTGAAAGGACAACCAGAAGCGTGAAGCTAGGAATGTTGAAAGTGACGAATGATTTTCTTGAAGAGGTTGTGGAAAAGCAAAAGTCTGATGTGAGATTGATGAAGCTTAAGACGCTCATCGAGCAAGGGAAAAAGGTAAACGTTGAGATCGATGAGAAAGGCGTGATGAGGTGTCAGGGAAGGTTATGTGTACCAGATGTGCCCGAATTGAAGCGGATGATTTTGGAGGAAGGTCACAGAAGCAACTTAAGTATTCATCCTGGTGTTACTAAGATGTATCAAGATCTGAGGAAAATGTTTTGGTGGCAAGGGATGAAGAAAGAGATCGCCGGGTTTGTTTTCGCTTGTTTGACTTGTCAGAAGTCCAAGGTAGAGCATCAGAAGCCGTCGGGGCTATTGCAACCTATGTTTATTCCAGAGTGGAAATGGGATAGTATTGCGATGGATTTTGTAAGCGGTTTGCCGAAGACGTCGAAAGGTAACAATATGATTTGGGTAGTTGTCGACAGGTTAACAAAGTCTGCTCATTTCATAGCTATCAAGACCGGTATGCTAGTACCGAAGTTGGCTAAGATTTATGTCGAGCAAATCGTGAGATTGCATGGAATACCGTCGAGTATTGTATCAGATCGAGATCCCCGTTTTACTTCAAGGTTTTGGGAGAGTTTGCAAGAGGCGTTGGGGACTAAGTTGCGGATGAGTTCTGCTTATCACCCGCAGACGGATGGTCAGTCGGAGAGGACGATTCAATCATTGGAGGATTTGTTAAGATCGTGCATTTTGGAACAAGGAGTGAGTTGGGAAGCTTGCTTACCATTGATTAAGTTTACGTATAACAACAGTTTTCATTCAAGCATTGGTATGGCACCTTTTGAAGCGTTGTATGGGAGAAGATGTAGAACACCTTTGTGTTGGTTTGAATCGGGAGAAAGTGTGATGCTTGGACCTGAGATTGTGCAACAAACGACCGAGAAGATCAAGATGATCCAAGAGAAGATGAGAGCGTCGCAGAGTCGCCAGAAAAGCTATGCCGACAAGAGAAGGAAGGATATAGAATTTCAAGAAGGAGATCATGTGTTTCTAAGAGTTACATCAACTACGGGTATTGGACGGGCTTTGAAATCGAAGAAGTTAGCATCGAGATTCATTGGTCCGTATCAGATTTTGAAGAGGATTGGGAAGGTGGCGTATAGGATTGCGTTACCGCCGTCGTTGTCGAATCTACATGATGTTTTTCACGTGTCTCAATTAAGGAAATACGTATCGGATCCGTCACATGTGATTGAGTCGGACGAGATACAAGTGAGAGAGAATTTGACGGTTGCAACGGTACCCTTAAGGATTGAAGGACAAGAGATGAAGAGGCTCAGGAATAAAGAGATTTCATCGGTGAAAGTCGTTTGGGGAGGCCCAGCCGGTGAATATGCGACGTGGGAGCTCGAGAGTAAGATGCGGGATTCCTATCCAGAGTTGTTTTCAGGTATTTTCGAGGGCGAAAATTCTTTTTAGGGGGGTAGAGTTGTAACGACCCTATTTTCGTATATTATATTTTTATATATTTTATTTTATGGTTTGGTATTTAAAAATATTTTCTAGTAATCGAGGAATAATTATTTAGCGCGAAGATAAGTTCGTAACCGAGTTTTTAAGGTTTTGGGCCTAGAGGGTGAATAGTGTTGGGCTTTTAAGTTTATGAGTAGTAATGATCAAGTGGTTGTGATAGCAGTAAGCTTGGATTGGATTGAAGGGCTAGGATTGGTCCATGATGGTTAGTAAGGATGGATGGCTAGGATCATTTGTTAGGAATATAAGATATTTGTGAGTACATGAATAGTGCCATTGCCCTTTTCTTTGTGAGAAAAACGTGGAAGAGGAGAAGAGAAGGAGAAAGCAAGAGGAAAAACCTAGGGCTTGTGATTTGAAGCTTGAATTTGCTAGAGAACTTTGATTTCAAGGTAAGAGAGTTAGTATTACTTCTTCACAAGTGATTGAGAAGGGGAGAATGTCTATTTCTCCATCCCAAACTTCTCCTCACTTTGTCTAGGTTTTGTTAGAAAGTTTTTATGGTTTAAAGTTGTTAATGATTATGTTGTGCTTGCTTGAATGCTAAGTGATGTTGCTAGCATGATTTGTTGAAGTTATAGTGTTTTGAATGCAAAAGGAAAGTTTTGGAAAAATAGTGTTTTGAACCCTAATTTCTATGCTAGATGCAATCCTTGTTTGTGATGGTTTATAAATGATGTTTTATGATGGAAAGTTGTTTTTAACAAGTTCTGGAAGTTGGGTAACCTTGAATGGGCTAAAATGGTGGAAAAATCACATTTTTATGACTGTGTACTGATACGGTCGCTTGTAGCGACGGAACATCGCTTGTAGCGACCAGGCAGGATAATTCCCTGCCTATGCTCGCTTGTAGCGACCAATGGTTCGCTTGTAGCGACCAAGCAGGATAATTCCCTGCCTATGCTCGCTTGTAGCGACCACGTGCTCGCTTGTAGCGACCAACCCTGGACAGGCCAACTTTGTTGAGTTGTTCTGGAGGTCCTGGTGCGCGCGGGGATGGCTTTTTGCTACTGTATTCTTAAAATATGTTTTGGAAACCTTGCCCACCATTTTAACTTATTCTTAGTGCTTTCTAAAGAGTAATTGTTCAAGTAAAGTTGAGATTGTTGAACTTGGTGAGTACATTCATGTTGTGTCTTATGATTTGGCCATGAGAGCCTAGTAGTGGTGTTTGTTGTTGTTGTTGATGTTGTGATAATTATCAGAGAGCTGATAACTAGTTGTGTTGTTTGAGTTTGTTATTGTTGTGATAATTATCAGAGAGCTGATAATTAGTTGTGTTAGTAAGTATAGTGATAAGAGTATCATATATTTGCTAAGTGAAACATCATGCATTTCATTATTTGATGATATCCGGAGCGGATATGAAATCCATGAGAGCGTGGTTATCAAGAGAGCTTGATAAGGATATAAGTTTATCCGAAATGATTCGGTACCACATGCATTAGAGAATGTATTCTGAGGCATGCATCCTAATTGACATTAGTGTGTATGTTAAGTGATATTATGTGTGCATAATGGTTGTGAGTGGTAATTGATGTTTTGATGAGTTATGTGGGAAATTATGGGTGCATAATGGTTAATGATGAGTTATTGATGATAGTTGTCATTGACGAGTGTTGTGCTTTGTCAATTATGTGTTGTGTTGTGGTTATGTATAATAATGTATTATTTATACATGTTTATTTGGTTGTGATACTAACACTCTCTGTTATGTGTTATTTGCTGGATCTTTGGGGATCCAGATTATCAGGTTGGTGAGGCTATCGTTGAGGAATAGTCCTTTGCTGTTTTGGAGCTTTTGTAGTGGTGAGGGCATAGCTTAGCTATCCTTACATTTTTGGTACTAGGTGTTGTATCCTAGTTAGAGTCTAGGGCTCTGATATTTGTAACACCATTTTGGGGTATCTGAACGTTTGTGTATAGATTTGGCAATGGTCTTTGTTGTAGAATTGCCTCTTTTGAGAATCCTATGTATATATGATGTATATTATATGCATGCTTAGTTATAAGCAATTGTTTGTTATTTTTCCGCTGCTGTTTGAGAATCAAATATATTTTGATTATGTGTTGATGGTTATGAAAAAGAGTTTTTTTTTCATATGTTGTAACTTCCTATGTCCTTGACGTTTTCTTTATTAAAGTTAATAATCGGCGGTTAAGGGTTAGGGTGTTACAGATTCCTCTCCCTCTTTCTCCCTAGTCTCACGCCCTCATCATCACTCTAGCCTTCACCCATCAAGCTTCATCCAAATTCTTGTGAGATTTATGCAAGCAAGCTCAAGTTTTGGAGGTATAGAACAAGAGAGGTTGAAGAAGAATTAAGGAAAGGAGTAGGAGCAAGTTAGAGCTTGAATTTTAGAAATTTAACAAGCACCAATCAAGGCTTAGGTGAGCTCCCTAGGGTTTTAGAACCCGTTTTGAGTAAGTTTAAGAGTAATTTATACTTAGAGCAATTTTATGAAAAGTGCCCTAAATTATGTTATATGCTAATTCCTTGTTCCAGCCATGTTTAAAAGATTTATAAGCTTAAAAAACTCCTTTTTATACCTTTGGGGAAGCTTGGGTGTGTTGGGATGGTTTGGAATGATGAAAAATACCATTTTTGAGATTTCTGGACCTGTCATGGTCGCTACAGCGAGCTGGAGCTCGCTACAGCGACCAGACAACATTAAGTTCTGCCTACGGTCGCTACAAGCGACCAGCCGTCGCTACAAGCGAGCAACATGTTTTTCAGACTTTTACCTACAGTCGCTGTAGCGACAGGCCGTGGCTATAGCGACAACATCAGGACAGCACTTGACAGCTTTGCTGTTTTGGGTGTTCTGGAGCGCGTAGGCACGGTTTTTCGCATCCGTTTTCTCCATAAACATTTTAGAAACATTAAATACCATTCTAACACATTCAAGAGGCTCCCAAAAAGGATGGATATGTAAGGAACAAGGATGGAGCAATGATTTAGAATAGTTCAGAATTAAAGGGCAAAGTCTAGACGAATACAGGAATTTTATTACAATGTTTAAGTAAGCCCTAAGAACGACATATGAGAACGATATGTCTAGAACCTTAAATAGGTTAACAGGAATAGAATTACACTCAGGTATGTTAAGGGTAGTTTATCAGGATCCCCTTAACCAGGCAGATTATAGTGTAACTAGTCAGTGGTACCTAGTTCCCTCAATTCAGGCATAGTTACAGGTATATCAGGACGTGCCTCAGTTGTTCACGTCAGAGTGACACTGGGGGGGTACACGTATCAGTTTTTATCAGGAAATGTATATTCATATAACAGGAATAATAATTAATAATCAGGATAAACTTTGTGTCTTCTGTGCTCTCGACCAGTTAGAGAGGACAGGGGGTTTCAGCATTGCTGAAACAGGCAGGAACTTTCCACGAGGATAACCACACAGAGTTATAGTGTGTCTCATGTGCTCTCGACCAGTTAGAGAGGACGGGGGGTTCCGGATACAGCTGGAACGGGCAGGAACTTTCCGCGAGGATAACCACACACTTAGACAAGAGGAGTCCGGTGTTAGCCTGATATGATAGGAATTTTCACCGGTTATCAGGGGAATGTGCTTCGGGGTTACTCCACCCGGGGGCATTCCGTAAAATGAACTCAGATAATATTGCTTGTTCAACGCTAACAGCTAACATAAAGACATGTATCAGTTAATATTTTTATTATGTTATCAGGCAGAGAATAGTTATCAGGCAGGTATCAGTTATCTGGCGGTGATCCTAGGTTTCCCCTCGATCACCCAGTTATCAGGTTATAGTCTAGATCTCATGACTATTCAGTATTAGGCTCAGGCAGTGATCCTAGGTTTCCCCTTGATCACTAGTTTAGCAGGACGTAGTCCAGTTTATGACTACACAGATTAGCAGGAACAGTCAGGTAGCCCTCTATGGTAAGGTTAAGACTTGGCGATCATAGGTATCCCCAAGATTTCCGAGAGTAGGCACGGCGACCCTTGGTTTCCCCCGTGGTTGCCAACAGTAGGTTGGGCTGGAGCTCACTGAGACATTATGTCTCATCCCAATCCTTCTAGTGCAGGTTAGCAGGATGATCGTGATGAAGTTCTTCATGGAGACGTAGGATGGAGTGCAATTGTTCGTCGAGTATCAGCGCAGGAGCTTAATGGATTAATGTATAAGTATTTATCATGGTACTTGATCAGTTGTATAACGAGAAATTGTACTCCTTCAGTTGTATTATTTGTATTTATTATTGAAACTTTTAATGTATCCGATATCAGATTAATACGCATGCTAAATATTCTAGATAATTTAGTATGGGTGTTACAATTGGTATCAGAGCAGGTCGATTCAGACCGTGCCATGTGTCATTAAAAATTCAATAAAAGTAGTGGGACCTTTGGGTTCCGGATGTTGTTCTAAATGTCACATCTAGTTGAGCCTGATCAACTCAATCTAGTATATGGCAGTTAGGATATATGTCCGAGAGCTGAATGTGACCAAGGAGGAATGAAGTGTATGAAGGGCGAAGATTAAGGTGACAGAATTTTAAGATGGAATTGGCAAAGAAGTATTAAATGCCAATGGTGGCCATCAACCGTGAGGTAGCTAAGTCTGTTAATGACAAAGTTTCAGGAACACAAGAGATACTTAAGAGTAAGGTGAAGTACCTCATCCCAGTTGGACACGTCGTTGGACGATGCCTCGTCTGCGGAAGACATAAGGATTAAGGAATCATGGGATACTATAAGGAATGACTTGGAACCGCAGTTTGAGAAGTTAAAGTGAGGTGTAGACTAAGAAACAATTCAGAGTACAGAGTTAGGGAATTGCAGTACTAAACCTAGAGGCTCGAATGAGGAATTATCGGGCAGTTTTCGAAACCTCTAGGCTCCCAGCAAGGATAGAGTGTTGAAGAATCGAACCCGAATTGGATGAGATTTTGATGTCCAAATAGTTAAGAGAATTAATTATGGATTAAGCGAATGAGTTGGACAGATGAAGCTAACCACTTGATTGTGGTCATTGAGTATGAATCACAAGTAATTTTAACCCCATCAGATCAGCCACGTCTCCTGAACCAGATTTGTGAAATAAGAAGGGGAGATGGTATGCAACCTAAGGACTACGATGGATGAATAAGTGCTAATAATAAGACTCGTTGCATGATAAAGTGTGAATCAGATATTCAGATGTGTCCTATTAGTAAGAAGATTGGGAACAAGCTAAGTTTAACTGGAAATTTTACACAATGAAAGATGGATGTGGAATTTTTAGCCGAGAGATTATATGAAGATTTTATTATACGGAGGGTCGTCTTGAATATGAAAGGTTAAGATTGTGGTTAATGTTAAGAAGTTATATGTTTTCAACCGAAGAGTTTTCTTCCACGAATACTCTAGAAGCTGAGAGAGATCACCTTATGTTAGTATGCTTTCAAAGGTGGTAGAATGTGCGAACTTTGGGGTTGTTCAACCTATATGAAGAATCATTCGGCTAATAAGATTAAGATTGAATTGAGAATACAATAACAAGTTACTGGAGGAATCCAATAGATAATGATAAGTGCAGGAGTTTAAGATCGATTAATCGGGTGCTCGAAGAGATGTAACCTATTTTGGGCGTACAAGAGAACGGGTAAGAGTTTGAATCTTTTCAGGACGGATTGTTCCGTAGGAACTCAAAGGGGTAACTTAAGGGACATGATAGAGTTATGGAGACCGAAGTTGTCGCGGAAAGATTACGGATATGACATCCTTACGGATAAGGATAGAACGACTAGTAACGGGATTCAATATATAAAAGATGTGAACTTCCAGAAACCATAAGTCGTTTTAGAAGTTGACACAAGTGTTTGTGTGTGAACTTAAATTGCCTCAGGCATGCTTTCAATCGGGTTCCGCAATGTTTAATGATTATATATATATATATATATATATATATATATATGATGTGCTGACCAAGAGATGGTTACAGAAATTCAGAATAAGGAGAGTAAAGTTGGAACCAGAGTATAAGCCGTTTGAAAGGAGCATTGTTAGGCTCGTAACAGTTGCTGAAAACCATTTACAGGTTTTGGCATACTTTCGTGAAAGTAAGTATATGGTCCATGTAGGAAAGGAAACGTAAAGTCAGGAGATGACGATCAATCAGTAAGATAAACCGGTGGTTAAGCCACAAGAGAGTCAACAAACGTAAGATGATTCTGCTGTGATAGCTACAAGTCATTAAGGAGCAAGTCAGCCAAAGAATTTAATAATGGTGTATTACTCCTACTCTAAAGTGAATTGTTTAGAATCAGAGTTGCGCAGCGAAAAAGTAATTCAAGGATGAGTTAACAAACAATTCTAAGCTGAAGCTTAGAGAACAAGGATGCTTGTGTAGTCCTTGTCAGGTGAACCACAGGAGGGCAATAAGTGCCCAATTATTGAACCACAGAATATCAGTGAGCAGTGACAACTTGAACTTGTTATAAGTTTTAGCGGGAAATTTTAAAAGTTAAGACGAGGGATATTTCAAACCTCGAGACTCAAGAGGAATGGAAATCGAAGCAGTTTAAGATTCTGTGATAAGAATAAGAAGGATATGTTTCTAGCACAATAAGTCTAGAGCAAGGAAAGTCACCACTAATGTGGTACTTGAAGAGTAAGTTTAGTCAAAAGGGGTAAGCATAAGGCAACATCCGTGAAAGTTGCACTTGCAAGACGGTAAATCTTTGAAATTGAAGCGTTGATCAGAAACAACGATGCAGTGACATATGAGTTTAATCCACGTTGTACCTACAATCTGTCAACATGTCACATGTATCAGGTTGTGTTTAGTATTATATATATACTTATCAGGCAGTGCTTAAACTACTCAGATAGTAGTGTAGTAGATTTTCAGTGTTGTGACATGTTTTGGCAATAGTGGTACGTAGTCAGGAATGTTTAAGTAGGAAGGTTTTGACCAGAACAGATTTATTGATATCAAACATATCTTAGCTGAAGTGTTCAGAAATTCTTGAACTTAATGTTCACCAGTAAAGGAAGAAGGACTTTCTGAGTAGATTAAAAGTCACTCGTAGTCTGCAGTAAAAAGGGCTACGTAAGTTCAGGTTATGATTAAAGGATTAAAGATTTAGTGTGCTATTTTTGGTGGCAATCAAGTAGAGTTTCTATTGAAAACAAGGATCTTGAACTCGACGTCTAGAATGAGAAATTAGTTCGTGATGCCGGTAGAATGTAACAATAATTTACGGGTTGTTGTATACTCAAGAGAGAAACATGGGTAACGTTGACGGGGCAAACCTGGCAAGCCAGTTGAAAGGCAAATCCCGAATGTTACAAAATGAGTTAAGAGTAAGAAAAGATTCCCAATTGATGTGGTAGTGTCTCAAATATGTTAAGATCAAGAATGATGTTCCGTTAGTCGGACAAGGATGAGATGATGTATTGTGTACCCGTCAGTAGTGTACACGTGCTCGCCTATGTATGTAAATTATATGCCATGAAGTGTACCCTATGGTGTTATGTGAGACGGCTTATACCACTCATCACCTAGATTAAACTCTTATGAGTTTGGATTTACCAATATAGAAAATATTTATGCTACGGCAAGAATTTGAGAATAAGTAGTGACTAGAATGATGGGAGATTAGCAAACTCCCAGTATGAAGAATGGATTCCTAAGTTATTAAGATACGCATTGACGCGGTAGACTAGCGGTAGCGGAGTACGAGTAATCTGTAAGAATTCCGAAGATCTTTGAGAATTTCATGGTGAGGATAATGATTATGATTATGATAAGTAGCACATCATGATGTCGGAAAGAAAGGAACAGGCGCTAGAGGTGAAACCTCCTACTTACACATGGAATAATCCTTGCATTGCATGTGCGTACACAATATCAGATGTTTTCGGTGTAAGGATGATTCTATATGGAATAGTGATATAAGTCTATAAGTAAGATGTCGTCGTATGAGACGAAAGATAAAGATAATAATTCATGGGAAATAGATGCAGTGCAAGAAACCCATTGAAGAGTGGGAATATTTGAGGATAATAAGAACGATCTAATGTCGTCAAAGTAAGGTTACATGGACTATGAAGGTATTTATAAGAATTAGTACAAGTGTCAGAGCTGGACAACTCTAGATTGGATTTGCAAAAGTGTATGAACCAGGAACGTGGTCAAGCGAGTTGGATACGATGGTTCAGATAACCTCACATCCTACTACGTAAGAGTTATGCAATTCACCACGAGCGTTTCAGTTAAAGGAAAAGTTGTTGAGTATATTCGACATATAGAGTTGGAAATCCAAGGGATTCCGATAAGCAAGACGAACTGGAGTTTTGGCTAGTAGAGGAAGTAGTATGAGAGATTCATTCATATATGATAGTGGAAACTAAATTTCGAGGACGAAATTTCTTTAAGGGGGGTAGATTGTAATATCCCGCTTAAATGTAACGGTTATCAGCGTTAGAAGCTTATTAAGCAAGCATGGCAATTTTGTAAATATGTGGCAATGGCATTATGGTAAATACTTGGCACAAGAGGATTATTTAAAATAGAGGGGGGAAGATATTTTCCTTTCATTTTCTCTCCTCACCCTTCATTCTCTCAATCTGATTCCTCTCCCTCTTTCTCCCTAGTCTCACGCCCTCATCATCACTCTAGCCTTCACCCATCAAGCTTCATCCAAATTCTTGTGAGATTTATGCAAGCAAGCTCAAGTTTTGGAGGTATAGAACAAGAGAGGTTGAAGAAGAATTAAGGAAAGGAGTAGGAGAAAGTTAGAGCTTGAATTTTAGAAATTTAAAAAGCACCAATTAAGGCTTAGGTGAGCTCCCTAGGGTTTTAGAACCCGTTTTGAGTAAGTTTAAGAGTAATTTATACTTAGAGCAATTTTATGAAAAGTGCCCTAAATTATGTTATATGCTAATTCCTTGTTCCAGCAATGTTTAAATGATTTATAAGCTTAAGAAACTCCTTTTTATACCTTTGGGAAGCTTGGGTGTGTTGGGATGGTTTGGAATGATGAAAAATACCATTTTTGAGATTTCTGGACCTGTCATGGTCGCTACAGCGAGCTGGAGCTCGCTACAGCGACCAGACAACATTAAGTTCTGCCTACGGTCTCTACAAGCGAGCAACATGTTTTTCAGACTTTTACCTACAGTCGCTGTAGCGACAGGCCGTGGCTATAGCGACAGCATCAGGACAGCACTTGACAGCTTTGCTGTTTTGGGTGTTCTGGAGCGCGTAGGCACGGTTTTTCGCATCCGTTTTCTCCATAAACATTTTAGAAACATTAACTACCATTCTAACACATTCAAGAGGCTCCCAAAAAGGATGGATATGTAAGGAACAAGGATGGAGCAATGATTTAGAATAGTTCAGAATTAAAGGGCAAAGTCTAGACGAATACAGGAATTTTATTACAATGTTTAAGTAAGCCCTAAGAACGACATATGAGAACGATATGTCTAGAACCTTAAATAGGTTAACAGGAATAGAATTACACTCAGGTATGCTAAGGGTAGTTTATCAGGATCCCCTTAATCAGGCAGATTATAGTGTACCTTAGTCAGTGGTACCTAGTTCCCTCAGTTCAGGCATAGTTACAGGTATATCAGGACGTGCCTCAGTTGTTCACGTAAGAGTGACACTGGGGGGGGTACACGTATCAGTTTTTATCAGGAAATGTATATTCATATAACAGGAATAATAATTAATAATCAGGATAAACTTTGTGTCTTATGTGCTCTCGACCAGTTAGAGAGGACAGGGGGTTTCAACATTGCTGAAACGGGCAGGAACTTTCCGCGAGGATAACCACACAGAGTTATAGTGTGTCTCCTGTGCTCTCGACCAGTTAGAGAGGACAGGGGGTTCCGGATACAGCTGGAACGGGCAGGAACTTTCCGCGAGGATAACCACACACTTAGACAAGAGGAGTCCGGTGTTAGCCTGATATGATAGGAATTTTCACCGGTTATCAGGGGAATGTGCTTCGGGGTTACTCCACCCGGGGGACATTCCGTAAAATGAACTCAGATAATATTTCTTGTTCAACGCTAACAGCTAACATAAAGACATGTATGAGTTAATATTTTTATTATGTTATCAGGCAGAGAATAGTTATCAGGCAGGTATCAGTTATCAGGCGGTGATCCTAGGTTTCCCCTCGATCACCCAGTTATCAGGTTATAGTCTAGATCTCATGACTATTCAGTATTAGGCTCAGGCAGTGATCCTAGGTTTCCCCTTGATCACTAGTTTAGCAGGATGTAGTCCAGTTTATGACTACACAGATTAGCAGGAACAGTCAGGTAGCCCTCTATGGTAAGGTTAAGACTTGGCGATCATAGGTATCCTCAAGATTGCCGAGAGTAGGCACGGCGACCCTAGGTTTCCCCCGTGGTTGCCAACAGTAGGTTGGGCTGGAGCTCACTGAGACATTATGTCTCATCCCAATCCTTCTGGTGCAGGTTAGCAGGATGATCGTGATGAAGTTCTTCATGGAGACGTAGGATGGAGTGCAATTGTTCGTCGAGTATCAGCGCAGGAGCTTAATGGATTAATGTATAAGTATTTATCATGGTACTTGATCAGTTGTATAACGAGAAATTGTACTCCTTTAGTTGTATTATTTGTATTTATTATTGAAAATTTTAATGTATCCGATATCAGATTAATACGCATGCTAAATATTCTAGATAATTTAGTATGGGTGTTACATTTACATACTCATCTTTGCATAGGACTGACTTATGAGTGCATGGACCCATATATAGACTCGACAATGCAAACAAAACATACTCCTCATCGTTATATAATTCACTCCATCATATAAAATATCATCACCATAACAACACCAATTGCATTGTCAAATCAAATAAGGCCACACATCAACAAGCCAAATATTCAAGGTATTATATCATCACAATCATCCATTCATCATCATCCATTTATCAGCATATCATAGTCATCACAGTAAAACATCCTCATTTAATTCATAATCCATACTTAATCAAGCAAGTTTCCATTCACCTATCATCAACTAACTCATCATTATCTTATCACATTACTATCATACTATGGCATTATTCATACCACATTAGCCAATTAACAAGTTTACACTCAACTCATGGTCTAACTAAAGACAATTCACAAGTCCATTTATAACTAATTACATTCCTACGTTATCTTTAAGCATAGACCATGTTAATTCATCTCATACATCTTAATTACACTCCTAATGATCAAGTTTAGGGGTTTGGGACCCAAACACATGCCTTAGTAACCATAAGAAAGCAAAAAAAATGAAGTTTCAAGCTTTAGGGAAAAACGCACGGTCGTGCTCACAGGACGCACAGTCGTGCGTCATTTTAATTGGCAATGTCATAACTAAAGCACGGTTTGTGCGTTTGGGATGCACGGTCGTGTGTTATGCACAAACAGTGAAAAACTGATTTTTCTTTGTTTCAGCTCGGAAAATCTCATTTCAACGACATCCTTCGGTCCCAAACACACCAAATTTGATCCAAATTATTAACCTATCATTATCTAATCAATTATTCTTCTATCTTCACATTAAACAACTTAATCATGCTCATTTCAAACATTAATCAACTTAATTCAACTTAACTCAATTATCATCTCAAAAACTCATTTTAACAGATTAACACAACACCCAAACATGGCATCAACACAACAAAACCCTTCCTTCATTTTCAACAACATCACACTATCTCATTTCAATTAACACAACACCAACTTAATCAATTCACAACAGCTTAACCAATTTCATCATTTTTCTCATACTTGACAAAACACAACAACAACTTAAATCATGTCATAAATCACATAATCTCATGAATTCAACATTTAACATGTGCTCATAATTAAAATCAACTTATCAATCTATAATCTTCATCAATTATCATGTTCTTCACCAATTTCATCAAAATTCACAAAGTTACCAAATTACCATAACCAAACATGAACTTTGACATAACAACAACATGATTTCATCAATTTTCACATACCCAAAACAACCATAATAATTGGAGCACGAACTTCACATATAAACATCATCAATTCATGAAATTAAGCACAATTCAAAACACCCAAAACTACCCAATTGCTTATAAAACCCAAATGACGAAAATAATCTTTCCCCTTACCTCAATTCTTCACAAAACTAGCTTCCCAAGTGAAATCCCCTTGTTCTAGAGCCTCCTCTCTTCTTTCTTTCCAAGCTTCCTCTTCTTTCTCTATTCTCTCTCTAGCCTCTTCTATTGTTTTTGTGAAAATGATCTTGACCTAATTTCACCACACACTCAACTCTTTTTATATTATGGGTTTCGGTCACTAACACTAATGGGCTTACTGAATTCTCATACTCATACTCATAAATAATCACTACTATTTTACTACACTTAAACTCTTTAATTACTCACACACCTCTACCCTCTAACTCCTCAAATTTCTAATTCCTAACAATTCACAAAAATACCCTTTACCTGTAAATGACCAAAATACCCTTAATCACTTAAAATCTACTAACTCACCAATTCCCAAGAAAATAAACAATCAATAAATATAATAAACAAATAATAATACTAAATAATTCTAATACTAAAAATCAGGATGTTACATAATCGTAACCACATACTTTTATGGTAGTGCTACCTCTTAGGTATATGACCCTCGGCGGCAGGTGAAACGTCTGAAACTTACAATTTGATGGTAGTGACCCATCTTTCCACATCCAAAGAAACTTATAATTATGTCTTCATTTTCTGATTCTTTTCCCTTAGGTGAAGACTTCCTAAGGTTAACTATGTTCTTGTCATTATGCTTTAGACCATTTCTTTTGATGTAGCGATTATGTCAACCCCATTTCTTCTTCAGTAAGTGAATCATCATTGGAGTCACTTTTACCTTGAACCAAAGAAGTAGCCATGGACGAGGTTGCATTTAGTGCAATATAATTGACTTCCTTTCCTTCTTTTGGAGATCCTCCTCACTAGACTTCAATCATATAATCTCATGTTCATGCTCCTTGAGCTTGCTAAAGAGAGTAGTAATGACAAGAGTGTTAAGGTTTTGTGATTCCTTGATAGCCGTCACCTTGGTCTGCCAATCTCTAGTCATACACCTCAACACTTTGTTTGCACAATCTTGGTTTGAGATGTCTTTTCCTAAGTTTTGCAATTTGTTAACAATATGTGTGAACCTCATTTGCATGGAGGAGATGGATTCACCATCCTCCATGTGAAAGAGTTCATATTGTTGAATGAGAGTATTAATCTTTGAGTGCTTGACATCGTCCGTTCCCTCATGAAGAGTTTCCAACGAGTCCCACAGAGCTTAGCGATTTTACAATGAGAGACGGAATGATACTCATTCACTACAAGAGAAGAGGCGAGTATGTTTCGCGCCTTCAAATCGTATTGAACCTTCCTTTTTTCATCGTCACTTCAATCGGCTTTTAGTTTGTCTTGTGCGACACTGTTAGCAACAACTTGCGGTTGATACCGCCCGTTGTTCATGGCATCCCACACATCTATGTTCACCGATTGGATATGAACTCTTATGCATTCTTTCCAATAGTCATAGTTTTCACCGTAAAAAATTGGTGCTCTATTATACGCCCCCTTAGGCTTCTTACTTGTCATATCGACTCTTCCGGTGATTAAACTGTTAGTGAAGAGACCAGGCTCTTGATGCCACTTGTTGGTCTATATGGCAAGATAGAATACGCGCTAAAGTTTGTCGAGTTTTTAGCAAAAGCGAGTTTTAAAAACAAAATTGACTTATTGGATTTATGCTTGAAACACTTACAATGACAAAAGGATTAAGACAATGTAATGCACAATAAGATTTACTATTGAATTGAGAGATTCAAAGTCAAATCTTAAAACAATCAATGATTAATAATTCTCACACAATGTACAAAACTAGACAAATCTCAAACCAAATCTAAGAGCAATTAAATCAACTATACTAATGAACACAAGGTATATGTGTTTGATGAATTGACACTAGATTGAAAACAAATGTGATCAATGTGAATTAAGAGAAAACCTAATTCAATGAATTAAGTCAATTTTAAAAAATTGAAACAAGATCGCATTCAAATCAATTCTAACAATTATGAAACAAACATATACTCAAATTAAAGGAAATTAAAGAGGAAAGGAAAGAGAAATGACACCGAGATTTATAGTAGTTCCCCTATTCGTTCTCGCTTCGGGGTACATATACTCTTCTTGATAGAAAACGTCTCCACCAAGGACTTCACCAAAATTGAATGTTTGATTACAATGTGATTACATGAATTCCTTCAAACTACACTGGCTCTTCAATTCCTATGCAATCACGCCCCCAATCTTCAAATACCCTTTGAAATTGGTGCTTCTTGAAGTCTTTGAATCCTCAATCACCTGTGCAATCCTTGAAACTCTTCACTCGAACTCTTCTTTGCTCTGTCTGGTGGTTGGATCCCCTTCAACTCAAGAACTTTAGAAAGAACCCCCAATACCCTTGGAGGTAGAATGAAATTACTCATTTCACTTTAGATCCATGATTCCCAATCAATATCCTTGAAAGCAATCAACTTACAATCCCTTTAGTACTCTAGCAATCTATGACTCAAAAGACCACAATGATTCTTAGAAAAAATGTTTAATCTGAAGAACAAATGGACAATATGGTTTGGAGACTCTAGAGAGAATAGATGCAAATGATTCAGTTCTTTGGGTGTTGTGAGGATATGTGTATATATAGGAAAGAGTGGTAAGTGTAAAAATATGACCAAAAACAACAAAGTGAATCGATTCACTTAATGTGTGATTCGTTCAGACAGCAAAAACACAAGAGGGATGAGATATGAAGATTGATATGATTCAGACAAAAAATGAATCGAATCATATTGCCTAGGATGAAGGTTGATACGATTCAATTTCATGTGAATCGAATCAACAAGCCAAAAAACAAGTCTACAGGAAATCAGTGATATGAATCAAACAAATTTGATTCGATTCATGAATGATACGATTCATCAATTCATGAATCAATTCAAAATCCACAAGACACATGGGAAAATGGCAGAGACTTCTTATGATACAATTCAAATTAATTTGAATCGAATCAAAATACTAGAAACTGACTTTTGCTAAGAGAAAAGAACTTTTCTATGTGTGTATACCACTTTAGACGTAAGGAACAATAGGAGACAAGGGAAGATAATTGCTAGAGTGCTTTAACATGATTCTAGCCTATATCAATCAACAATAAAACATCATCAAATGAATCTATCTAATAAAAAATATCACCTATCTTACGAACATCATCAAAACAAATACCTAAAGCTACATACAGCTTCACCACATGCTTTCCCTCAAATGGATCATGCCTTATGTAACACCCATACTAACTTTAACTAGTATATTAGCATGTGCGTTAAACTGATACTGGATACATTTAAAAATTTCAATAATAATATTACATCACAACAGAATAAATACATATTTACTCGTTTGTACAATAATCCAATACTGATACAATACTTTTACAAACGTCCATAAAGCTCTTGAGCTGGTACACAACGAGCAAATGCACTCCATCCAGTACCTCTATGAAGATCTTCGTCACGAACCTCTGACTAACCTGTAAACCTGCACCAGAAGGAATGGGATGAGACATAATGTCTCAGTGAGCTCTACCCAACCAACTGTTTGGCAACCACAGGGAACCTAGGGTCGCCATGCCTACCTTGGCAATCTTGGGGATTTCCTATGATCGCCAAGTCTTTTATCTGCCTATGACTATAAGTCCTCCTGTAACTATAACTTGAACTGCCTATAACCTTTGCTGTGACTATCTATAACCATAACTGTAATCTGCCTATAACTTTAACTTAGTGATCGAGGGGAAACCTAGGATCACTTTCTGATAACTGTCTATAACTATAACTATGAGTTTCCTGTGACTATAACTGTAACTGTAACTTTGACTATAACTATAAAACATAGAACATATTCACAGTTCGATAGCAGTTTTATGTTAGCTGTTAGCGTTGAACAAACAATTAATCTGAGTTCATTTTACGGAGGGCACCCCGGGTGGAGCAACCCCGAGATACGTCTCCCTATGACCCGATGAAACTCCTGACAATCAGGCTAGCACCGGACTCCCTATGAAATTGCATGTGGATAACCCTCTCGGAGAAATCCCATCCGGCGTATCCCGGAGTCTGCTGAACATGCCTATGACTGTAAAACGTGCAAGCACGCCAATGCCTTTAATCTTTAATTCTTTAACTTTAACGTATGAACATATAATCTGTTACTTTAATTCTATAACAAACCTGTAATCTATAACCTGTAATCTATAAACTTGGCTTATCGTTCTCATAAGCCACCTATAATTGTTGGAGAACCAACACTATAAACTTTAAATGAAACTATGATTGCTAAACCTTTCCTATTACTTTGTATCCTAAAGTGGTACAACTAACAATTGATTCTCATGCTATAACTCTCATCTCCTATCAAGGAACTCGACATAACGCTATCATATGCCGTCTTAGGCTTGTCTATTCAATTAACCCTTATACTCATCATGCGTTGCTAATCCCGTGTTCATTTTATTCCGTATACGTTATATGTCCTCGGATATGCCCACAATGGTGTTTTTCTTATAAAATAAGGTTTTCTTTGAAAATGGTTACCAAAAGCCTCGCCTGACACGTGCACAGGTCACAGAACGAAGCAGAAAAAGTCATAATAATGCTGCCCATTTTCGCTGGGCGATTTGAGGCAGGGAAATTTTGGTGAAAATCGTCGTATTCTCGCCCTGCGATCGCCGAGCGAATTTGACAGTTCAATACTAGTTCAAAACATGATTTTTCCACCATTTTTGACATTATAAGGCATACCCAAGCACTATAACATCATAAGGAATGATTTACAACTATGAATTGATTGATTAAAACAAGTTTGAACAAGGAATTTGCAAGCAATAGGGATTAGGGTAACATTTACCAACTTTGAGCAAAATGAATAAAACTTAACAAAACTCACACAATGGGTTCTAAAACCCCTAGGAGCTCACCTCAAACTCGATTGGTGCTGGTTTAACCTTAAGCTTCAAACTCTAGCTTGATCCCTTTCTCAAAACCCTAGCTTTTGCCCCTTTTTCCTTTCTTTCATCCTTGCTCCTTTTACTTCCAAATTGGCTCAAGAGTCACCAAAGTATGCTTGCATGCTGATTTGGGCAAGATTAGAGGTTGGAGGTAGAGGATTGATGAGGAGAGGGAGTGGCGTGGGAATAGAGAGAGGAGGAGAGGAAGTTTGTGATTTTTAGAGAGAGAAAGAGGATGAGAAATGAGGGAAAACATGGGTTATTTCCCTTTTATAAAAAAATCTCCACACGACAATTACCAAATTGCCCTTCGCTTAATATCTCTGATACAACGTCTCAAAACTGATAAATACTTGAGTCATAAGCGGGATATTACACTCTACCCCCCTTAAAGAAATTTCGTCCTCGAAATTTAGAATCCACTCATTATCGTCTGTGAATGAACCTATTATACTACCTTCTCTACCAGCCAAAATTTCAATTCATCTTGCTTATCGGAATCCCTTGGATTTTCCAACTCTATAAGTCGAGTATGCTCGACAATCTTTTCTTTAACGATGATGCTTGGGGTGCATTACATAACTCTTACGTAGTAGGATATGAGGCTATCCAAACCAACGTATCCATATTATCTGACTATGATCTCTGTCCGACATTTCCTTACTAATCCAGTTTAAAATTGTTAAGTCTCGGATTTCCTTTACTGAATTCTATCAGTTCTTCTTTAATTGAAAATTCCATATTAACCTGAAGACGTTGAGTCATTCTGTTTTCCCCAATTATTCAACTTCCCGAGGAATCTATTACATTACTTTTAGTTCAAGGAACTTTTGTCTATAACTTTCGCCTCGCAAAACGACCTTTTACTGTTACACTCGTAACATTCTTCATAAAAATTATTCTCACACTGAAAGGCATCTGATATTGAGTAATCTCAAACGAAAGTGAAATCTATTACAACTATCTTCACAATTCAAATATAAGGTGGTGGCTGAACTTATGGTTTACGTTCCTTTCTTTCTGTTGTCCCGGTGTAGCTATTATCACAACCATGAGCATTGCTCACATTCCCACTACGGGAATCCTTAAAGCTCGGGAAATCACACAAGTCGGTTATGCTCCGATTGATAATCAACAATAACATGTAGCCAAAGGTCTTAGGAACCTTCTCCTTTACCAATACTTTCAACTTATGAAAATCCAGTATAAGTGACGTGTGGCATAAACCGTCTCACATATCATCAAATAATATAATCCATAGCACATAGCTTCCATACATGATTGAGTACGTGTTCACTACTATCAGTACACCGTACACCGCATCATCATTGTCCAACTAACGGGACATCATACTTAGTCAAAATATACTTGAGACAAAGCCACGCCAACTAAGGTCACTCTTCTTGCTCTTAACTCATGTGTGCACTCTTTGAGTAACTACAATCCCGTATGTAACTATGATTACGTCCCATAGACGTTATAACTTATTTCGTTCAAGAATGTTCTCCATTTTCTAAAAGAAAACTCTATTCTGTTCGCTATTCAAAATAGCACTCTTAAACTCCGAATCATTTAATTCCTGACTTGAATTCACGTAGCCTTTCACTATAAACTATGAGTACTCTTCTGATCGGTGTAACACATTTCCTTCCTTTAACTGTTAACATTAAGTTCAAGAATTTCTGAACTGAGACTTTCCTGCTAAAACATTACCGACTGCGTACCACGATTACTAACACATGTCTCATGACTATAAATATGTTACACTACTGTCTAAGTAGCATAAACTCTGCCTGATCAGTATACATAATACTAATCATAACCTGTTACATGCCTGTTACATGCGACATGCTAGCATAACGTAGGTACAATGCGGAAAACTGTATGCCACAGCATTCTTCCTCTTTGGTTAAACTTACTATTCAAAATAACTTTAAGTTACCGAGTTAAACAGCTAGATCGCCGTATGAAATGTGGCCTCCTTTGCGTGCCATAAATACATCCTTCAATTTCTCAAACCGCTTCGATTCTCTTATCTCAAGAGTTTCGAGATCTGAAACATCCCTCGACTTATCTATTAAAACCTCCTGTTGGAACTGATGATAAGTTCAAGTCATCACTACTTACACATATTCTGTAACTTGAGAATTAATCTCTGAATGCCTTTCCTGCAATTCCTCTAACAAGGACTTCACAAACATCCTTTTTCTCTAAACTTCAACTTTGATTTGTCTGTTAACTCATTATTGGATTACTTCTCCGCTGCGCAACTCTGATTTAAACAATTAACCTTGGGATAGAAGTAATACTCCACTATTACCATATATGACCTATTTCTCTTGTGGTTTAATTCACCTGTTAACCTTACTGATTGCTCGACGCTTGACTTAGCGTTTCCTTTCGAACATAAACAAAATTTTTACTTTAGCGAAACACGCCGAAACCTGTAGACAGTCTCTAACAATAAATACGAGCCCAACAATGCTCCTGTTAAAACAACTCATTCACTAGTTCGAGCTTTACTCTTCATATCTGAATCAAGTTTCCATACTATAATTATCCGTAAGGAACTTACATCCACAATCTTTTCCGAAGACACTTAAGTCCACCTAACTCTAACATAACTCTTGGTTACTCCTCGGGTTTCTCCGGGAATGATCCGTCTGGATAAAACTCAACTTTTACCGGCTCTCCTATAAATTCAAACATATGATACACCTCTTCGAGTATCCGATTAATAAATCTGTAAGCTTCAATACTTAACATTTTCCCATTGGATCCCTCCTATAACTTATTACTGTATTCCCAATTCCATTCTAATCTTGTTATCTAGATAACATTCCATATGTCTTTTCGACCGTTGCCCTCTTCATGGTTTCGAACAATCCCTGGTCTGTATTTTCACTATCTTTATCACATACCATCATAAGATGATCTTTGTCGGCTTACCCAAAAACTCGTGTAAGGAGCCCATCAAAGGATAACATAGAACTCCTTAACATTAACCATAACTTTAACTGTAACTTGTACGTTAATGACGATCTTCCTGCTGCTAGAGCCTCTCAATAGTTCTTGGCTAATTCCTGTTTAAACCTCGAAACCGGTCTGCTATAATCCGACAACAAACGATTCATTCTTTAATCCATACCCTTATCGGGGTTTCCTTTACTTATCGCTACGCTCGCATTCTTCATACCAAGCATCTTGGTGTCCCATAATAAAGGAAAGTAACCTGTTCCATCTGTTCACTATTTCGCTTAATCCATAAACGAGTCTCTTATCCATCAGATATTTAAATCTCATCCGATCCACGTGCGCAAGTCCTTCCATCCTTACACACTATGTCCTTACTGAAATTCCAGAGCTTCCGATAATTAATTGATCATTCCTCATTCCAAATCCTTGGGTTCGGTATCACAATCCTTTGCATCTGCAGCCGGAATTAAAACTCTAATCAACCCTTAACTTTCCAAATCACGGTTCCCGTTAGGATTCCATAATTCTTTACTCTACACATCTCTTCGGAGTAGGCATCGCTCAATGATGCGTCCAACTAACCAAGGTACTCGACCTTACTCTTAGATACTTTTAAATACATCATACGTTCCTGAGCCTTTGCCATTAACAGACTCAGTTACTTCACGGTTAGAAAACCATCCTTTAACATTAAACACTTCCAAATTCGTCTTAGAATCTGACGTCTTAACCTTTACCCTTCGTGCACTTCTTTCCTCCTTGGTCACATTCAGCTCTCGGACATTTATCCTAACTGTCATACACTAGACTGAGTTGATCAGGCTCAACTATACATGACCTTTAGAATAACATCTGGAACCCAATGATTCCACTACTTTTATTGAATCTTAAATGACCCATGGCACGGTCTGAATCGACCTGCTCTGATACCAATTGTAACACCCATACTAACTTTAACTAGTATATTAGCATGTGCGTTAAACTGATACTGGATACATTTAAAAATTTCAATAATAATATTACATCACAACAGAATAAATACATATTTACTCGTTTGTACAATAATCCAATACTGATACAATACTTTTACAAACGTCCATAAAGCTCTTGAGCTGGTACACAACGAGCAAATGCACTCCATCCAGTACCTCTATGAAGATCTTCGTCACGAACCTCTGACTAACCTGTAAACCTGCACCAGAAGGAATGGGATGAGACATAATGTCTCAGTGAGCTCTACCCAACCAACTGTTTGGCAACCACAGGGAACCTAGGGTCGCCATGCCTACCTTGGCAATCTTGGGGATTTCCTATGATCGCCAAGTCTTTTATCTGCCTATGACTATAAGTCCTCCTGTAACTATAACTTGAACTGCCTATAACCTTTGCTGTGACTATCTATAACCATAACTGTAATCTGCCTATTGTAGTACCCTAATTTTGTCCTACGCATTTTAAAACAAAAATCAAAAAAAATCAAAGAGGGGAAAAAAGTCAAAAGTCAACAAAAGTCAACAGAAAAGTCAACTTTTCAAAATTGAGGACTTCGCAATGCGAAGCTCACTTCGCACTGCGAAGTCTGCGATTTTTCTGCAGATTTTTGGTTTCTTGGATTTAATTCCAGAATTTGTTGCATATCATTTCCATAATTATTTTAAGTAGCATTCATGGCTAATTGGGCCAAGCAAAGCCAGAGTTGAAGGACTTGCCATTAATGCCAAGGTTGGAAGCTTTTTCTTCCAACCTAGCATGTGACAAGCAAGTGGGCTTGCCCTTGGGCAGCTCTAGTCCCTCCCATGTGACCTGTTAACCACCACAAGGTTGCCAGCCACCTGCTTGAGGACTTTCCTCCTGCTTGCTTCCCCAAAACCAGTCAAACCTAGCTGGATTTTTCTCACTTGAAAAAGCCATGATTGCCTACTCTGTTTTTGCAGCAGCTTTTCACCCTCTCACACCAGCCATAAGTAGCCTTTTCATCCCTCAATCTCTGCACATTACAGTGCACGTTTTCATTGATCAACCATTGAGATTGCAAGGATTGATCCCCAAGCATTAGCCAATTGCAAATCAGCTTTGTTCTTCATCATTACCTTCTAGAATAAGTTGAATTTGTGGCTGAAATCAAGCTGTATCTTGCCCCTTGGTACAAGGCAGGGTTGCCTCTATCCATTGGCATTTAATGCAAAGGGATTCAGCTTAATCTTGGCCACAAATCAGCTGAATCAAGGGATTGTGTAATGATGACAAAGATTTGATTTTTGCCTATAAATAGGAGGCATTGTCCAAGGTTACAAGAACTTCAAAAAAACACAGTTAACACAGCATTAAAAGAGCAGAAACTCTACTCATTTCAACCTACAAATCTCCACAAACAACCAGAAAAAAACCAATCCACACAAAGCATTACAAAGTTCCAAAACCATCACAAATACTCAAACCTTTTGCACAAGCCTTCAACCAAATCAAATCAAGTGCAGCTGGAGCTTTGCTAAGGAGTTCTGTAAGTTACTAAGCTCTTTATCTTGCATTTTTAATTGTGTTTGCATAGCTATTTTGGCTCAAAACTCTTTGTCCTAAAAAACCCCTTTTGAATTCCAAAGAAATCCCAAGGTTTTCAAAACATCAAAACTGGTTTGTCCAACCTTTTTCACCCCAAAAACTCAAAGTTTTTCACCCATCTATAAGGTCTTGAGTGTGTTCAGAAGTTGTTTCTGAACAAAAGTTCAGAAACAGCTTCTGAACCCAAAATTTCGCATGCTTCGCAGTGCGAAGTCATGGTCGCAGTGCGACCATGACAGAACTCAGAACCTGAGTTTTTGTATCAAACCAACCAATTTTTGAGGTTCTAGCCCCAGAGCTCAGAACCTAAGAGTTTTTAAACCTCTGTTCTTCAAACCATAACAAGGTTTTTGCATAATTTTGGCAAAATCACAAGTTCGTATAACCATTTTGTGGGTAACTTGCAAAGCAAGTTATGTTCCCAAACTTTCCAAAACCACATGAACAAACAAGCTATGTTCAGCTTTTCAATCTAAACTTGAACAATAAATATTGTTCATGATGTTCAAAACTCAAAGATGAACATACACCGTTTACGTTCGCATTTTCGCAAAATGAGACGAACTTGCGCGCTTTCTAGCAAATTTGCTAAACCTTCCCATTTTGGGTTTTCAAACCAAATGTTTTGACATACCTTGGGATTTCTAAAGAATTCAATCCAAAAACATGAATGAAAAAGGGATGGTGTGACGTATGTCTCTCCATCGCCCCGATTGTACGAATGCGTGACGTATGTCTCGTCGCTCGGACAATCGTCATTCCTTTTTTAATATGTACAACCCTAACCAAACCAAATCTTGGCCCCTTGTGGTCAATCCAAGCCTTTTGGTCCCCCGTTGGCCATTAGACTCAACCCCTCGACTCGTTAGAGTCCACTCGGTCAATGTTCGACTCGTCCGAGTCCATTGTACCCGTTCTTGATCTCAGTGGATCAATCGAACAATCGCCCGACTCTTCGGAGTCCACTCGGTCAATGTTTGACTTATATGAGTCCATTGCACCTCCCTTGGTCCCATAGCGACCAATTCAACCCTCTACCCTAACGGACGTACCTTTTAACAATTCTAATGTGATTCGCGAACGAACGCTTAATAAGTCTCCAAGTGCGAGCATACAAGCTACGTTTAATCGCAAGAATTCGGTTAAAACATCGTCCAATTAAAATCAACCAACACACATACGTTTTTCTACCAAAGAACTACGTATGCTTTGAATTCTCCGACTACCGGGAGATACGTAGGAGCAAGATCGACATCTTGTCAAGCACAATAATAATAAAAACTTTTTCTTCGTTTGTTTTTATCTCTTTCCCCCCTTTATTATATTTTTAACATAAATGAACATGCACGCAAAGTATTAAAAAAACAATTCAAGCTTTAACCAAATAGAAGGTTCCCGTTGAGTACAACGGACGTAAGGGGTGCTAATACCTTCCCCTCACGTAACCGACTCCCGAACCCGACAATGGTTGCGATGACCTAATCCTTATCCTCATCGTCAAAAGGGTTTTATTATCGTTTCCCTTTACAATAAAAAAAAAACTTAAGGGTTTATCAACGTTCCCTTTACACAAAAACTTTGGTGGCGGCTTCACAAAGGCACCTCCGAGCGTTCGAGGACGACCTCGGAGGATTTGCGCGTCTTTTTCCCGAGGAAAAAAACGAGGTGCGCACAGCTGGCGACTTCACTGGGGACCCTGTTCCCACTAGCGAGTCAAGCCTAACCTATTTGGGTTAAAGACAATTGTTTTATTTTCTTTGCGTGCCATGTTTATTTATTTTATTCATGCATGTTATATTTATGCTTTATGTTTATATTTGCTTTATTTGCTTTATATTCATATTATATATATCAAATGTGGGGGTTACTTGAGTGATGTTACTCCACATTGTTCGGGTTAATGCCGGACGTGTGAGGCTCTCTACCCGAGCTTGAGAAAAACACTAAGTTAGAAGGAGGTTGTGTGCGGAAGCCCGCGTTGACGTATGTCCGTGAGGTGGGATGTCCAACCCCGCTTAGATGAGATTTTCACGTGGAATTAATTGAAGTCATGTCGACGTATGTCCATAGACAACCCTAATTCCATGTGAGGTCTATGACTCTAAGGACCTCTTCTTAGGAGATTTCCCAATTTAGAGCCTACATGTGAGGATGGGGGGAAGTTCCGAACCTTCATAAACCATACCCTTGCATAACATTTGCATTCATGAAAGTAATTTTCGCATCATTTTGCTTTATAGGAGTTAAAAAAGAACGAACAAATATTAGCAAAAGAGAAATATGGATTCCGGGAACAAGAATACGCTCGCCTTCAAAATTAAAGCTCCTAGGGTGGAAAGTTTATTAGCTCTAAGCAAGAGGCTCTCTTCGGTCCACAAGAACATCTTCGAGGCAAGCTATGGGCTAATCCTTGATCTTTTACCCGTGAGAATAGATTCAACCGCCTTAACCACTTTGGCGCAATTCTTCGACCCACCTCTACGGTGCTTCACATTTCAAGACTTCCAACTAGCGCCAACTTTGGAAGAGTTTGAGAAGATTTTGGGTTGTAGCATGAAAGGTCATGAACTCTATCTCGGTCCGGGAAAGGATCCTACATTTGAAGCCATCGCCGAATCCTTATACCTCGACACCCAAGAAGTGGCATCTAACTTGGAAGTTAGAGGGAACCTTAAGGGCTTTTCAAGAAAGTTTTTGGAAGCCAAAGCTCGGGATTTACTAGCCAACAAAGAGGTAATGGCCTTCAACGCCATCTTAGCCCTCTTAGTCTACGGGATTGTCTTATTCCCCAACATGGATGATTTCGTAGACTTTCCGGCTCTAGGGGTGTTTATGACTAAAAATCCAGTTCCTACAATCTTAGCGGATTTTTATCATACCCTCTACTCAAGGCATGAACAAGCAAGGGGACGCAAAATTACTTGTTGCACTCCCGTGGTGCAAATTTGGATGATGTCCCACATGCCAAGGAACCGAGACTTTGTGGAAAACCGGGCCAAGCTCAAATGGTCGCAACGGATGACAACTCTCGCCGAGAAGGACATCCATTGGTTTTCACCAAACTTAGAGGACCCGGAAATTATCCTCAGCTGCGGGGACTTCCCTAACGTACCCCTCATCGGTACTAAGGGATGTATTAATTACAATCCGGTCCTCTCTCTCCGACAACTAGGTTTTTCAATGGAAGATAAACCTAACGACCTTTTGTTGGAAGCTTTCTACTTAAGGGAAGGCGATCAAGACCCGGCATTGCTAGAGAGAATCCGGGGAGCATGGAGCCAAGTACGCAAGGGAAGGGTCGGCAAGAGAAACTGTGTCGCCAAACCCCTTTATACTCAATGGGTGAAGGAGAGGGTCAAAGCAATCAAGTTACCCTTCGTGGTCACAAACCCTCCAAAACCTCCTACACCTAAACCTATTGCAATCATTCCCAACAAAGAAGTGGAGGACCTCAAGGCTAAAATTCAAGAACTCCAAAACAAAAACGGAGACTTAGAATTGAAGCACCTCCAAGCTTTAGGAGAAATTACTAGGACGAAGAGAGATCGTGATGAAGTATCACATTCTCTCCTAGTATGCCAAAAACGGCTAAGAACCTCCGAAGGGAAAAGGGATTGGATAGGAGGCGGCTTGGTTAGTGCGGATGCCAACCTTGTTGCCAAGGACGAAGAGTTGGAAAGAATCTTACATTCCAACCAAGAGCTCAAGAAGTTTGGCGAACTAGCCATCGAAGCTCAACGAAAATGGAGGTTGAAATTCCAAGAGAAAAATCAACAGCTCCAAGAAGTAGTTAAAGACTACAAAGAGCAGCTTCAAGCCGAGCGCGTCCAGCGACAAAGACATGAGAGTCTCTCTCATCAAGGGAGGCTAAAGTGCGATCATCTCGAAGAAGACATCAAGAAATTCGAAGAGTACTTCGACAAGATTGCAAGAGCTCATGGGGACCACATTGCACAACTACACGATGAGATTAGAAGTGCAAGAGTCAAGCTAGACCAGCGCAAGGAAGTGATTGAGTATGTATGGCAAGACGCCACCCGATTAAGTGAGGATTTCACTAAATTGGTTGCATTCTCAAATTTGGTGATCACCCAACTTCCAAAGAAGCTAGCGGAGGCCGAGATGGTCATGCCCTACTTTGTCATCCCTGTGGAGATCCAGAAGTTTATGAAGTTCTGCAAGGACACCATAGATTTCTATAGGGAGGAAATGAGCAAAGCCGAGAAGCGAGCGGCTATTTGATTTGTAATAGCATTAGTTACACTTTGTAAACAAATGTTATTTAATCAAATATATTTTGAAGTATAATCAATTTCTCGGTCTTTAATATTTCGAATTTGCTAATATTAATCGTGCACCTTTAAACTCCATAAAGCAAAATAAAAACACGCATATTTTGCATACTCATAAGCATACATACATCCACATGCATCTTCATGCATTTTTTCAAAAAAAAAACTCATTCATTTCCCTAAAAACAGTTCAAAGCAATCATAGCCCGAAAACCCCGAAAGCCCTCGGTCCAAGAACCAGATATTCAACACTCGTACGGAACACGAGCTAACAAACAAAGGATCATGGACAATTTGGAACAAACTCAAGCGGCTTTGAGAGAGGAAGTTGATGGAATGAAAGGAAAAATGGATCAGATGCTAGAGTTAATGCAAGCTCTGTCGGCACGAGAAAGCCACCCTCGCCCAACAACGGATGCATCCAATGTGCAATGGCCTCCTTATGGTTTACCTGTGGGTTATACCCCACCCTTCGAAAATGAGGGTCAAGGACCACCTCCACCACCGCTCACAATCCCCGTAAGGAATGAAGAGCGTCGTCCTCAAGGAACCTCCACTACTCAGCATGAAGTAATTCCCCACGATGTGGAGAATAGCCATCTAAGGCAATCTGTTCCCGACACCACCCACCAAGACAATGATACCACCCAAATGTATCGAGTTTTGGAAGAAAGGTTGAAAGCTGTCGAGGGTTTCAGCTCATACGGTGCCCACAACGCCTTGGACATGTGCCTAGTGCCCGACGTGGTAATTCCTCCGAAGTTCAAAGCACCGGACTTCGAGAAATACAAAGGAATTCAATGCCCTCGGAATCATCTAAGGATGTTCTGTAGGAAGATGGCGGCTTACGCAATGAACGAGAAACTCATGGTGCATGTGTTTCAAGATAGTTTAAGCGGAGCGTCCTTAGATTGGTACATGCAGCTCGAGCGTACCCATGTCCAAACTTGGAAGGATCTAGCCGATGCCTTCCTAAAGCAATACAAATATAATTTGGACATGGCTCCAAATAGGATGCAACTACAAAACCTCCTACAAAGAAGCAACGAGTCCTTCAAGGAGTACGCTCAGCGGTGGAGAGAACTAGCTTCTCGCGTACAACCACCACTGTTGGAGAGAGAACTTGTCGACACCTTTATGGGCACACTTCAAGGCCCATATTACGACAAGATGATCGGAAGTACGTCTGCCGGTTTCTCCGATCTAGTCATGGTCGGTGAAAGAATAGAAGATGGAGTGAAGAGAGGAAAAATCCAAGGCTCTCCAGAAGCTCAAAGTGGAGCTAGAAAGCCCCCCAGCAACTTTCACAAAAAGAAAGAGGGGGAGACAAATGCCGTTCTAATGGGTCCATCCTACCCACCACCAAATCAAATGCCTCACTACCACTATCCTTATGTGGCAGCAGCAACGACTCAAGGGCGTTACTCACCTCAAGTGATTCCCGCAAATCCACCTCGACAACCAGTAGTGTTGCCGCAACAAAATCAACAGCAACAGCAACAAGGCGGGTACCCACCAAGGAATCAGGCGAGCTCAAGGAACAGTTACTTTAATAGGCAGTTTGATCCTGTACCCATGTCTTATGGTCAGATCTTGCCATACCTAATCCAAAAGGGTATGGTCGAGACAAGACTACTACCACCAATGTCGCCACCATATCCACAGTGGTACGACGCAAATGCCAAATGTGATTTCCACGCAGGATCCGTGGGGCACAATATCGAAAACTGTAGGGTTTTCAAACACAAGGTGCAGGATCTTATTGACAAGAAGCTGTTATCCTTCAAAGAGGAAAGCCCCAATGTGAAGAACAACCCATTGCCGGGGCATGCGGGTCCCTCTGTAAATGCGGTGGAAGAACAAGAGGACTTTGGTCCAGTCAAAAGGGTAGCCAATGTTAGGACTCCCCTGTCAACCATAAGGGAGCGTTTAACCGGCTTTGGATTATTCGAGGAAATGCACGTCAACTGTGAAGCCTGCAAGGTCAACCCGAATAAGTGCGAAGAGTTGAAGAGCTGTCTTCAAGAGTTAATGGACCAAGGTTGGATCCAAATTGGTTATATAAAGGATGGCACGGACGTTGCTACCTTAGAGTCTAACGGCCCAAAACCTCTCGAGATCCCCTACCAAAGGAGAGAGGTACCAATGCCAATACAACCCATAACATTCCACGTACCTGCACCCTTCTCTTTTGAAAGCACAAAGAGGGTACCATGGAATTACCAACCTGTGGCCTATGTGGAAGGAAAACCACTAGCCAAAATCGAGCCCAGCATCACTAACATTACCGGTGTTGGAGGAATGACTAGAAGTGGTAGAGTCTTCGCTCCGAAAGAACTCGGGAAGACGCCAGCTGTACTACCAAAGGAGCCGCTCAAAGAAAAGAGCGTGGAGGAAAAAGAGAACCAAGCGGGGCCTTCTCAAAAGACAATCCCGCAAAAAGAGGCCGAAGAGTTCCTAAGGATAATCCAAAAGAGCGAGTACAAGATCATTGACCAGCTAAGTCAAACTCCCTCCAAGATCTCCATGCTATCCTTACTACTCAGCTCGGAAGCACACCGGGAAGCACTACTACGGATCCTCAGTGAGGCACATGTCACCAAGGACATTCCGGTGGACCAATTCGACGGGATAGTCGGAAATATTACCTCAAGTAGGTACTTGGGTTTCAATGGCGACGAGCTACCCGACGATGGGCACATTCATAACCGCGCCTTACATATCTCCGTGAAATGCATGGACCACATCCTCTCAAGAGTGCTAGTGGACACGGGGTCATCATTGAATGTCATGCCCAAGACTACCCTCCTCAAACTCTCATGTGAAGGGACCGTAATGAAGCCCAGCGCCTTGGTCGTAAAAGCTTTCGATGGGTCAAGAAGAGCCGTCATGGGGGAGATCGACTTACCAGTCCAAATCGGACCTAAGGTTTTCACCATAACCTTCCAAGTCATGGACATTAATCCAACATACAGTTGTCTTCTCGGACGACCATGGATCCATGCGGCCGGAGCCATTACCTCTACCCTGCACCAGAAACTGAAGTTCATCATTGATAACCAAATGATTGTAGTTTCCGGGCAAGAGGACATGATGGTAAGCCATCTCTCATCTTTCCGTTACATAGAAACGGATGAAGAAGCTGTGGACGTCCCATTCCAATCTTTGGAAGTAGGCAAATGTCGTGACATTGAGCTCAAAGCCCAAGGAGGAGGCTAGGACAGCCATGTCATCATGGAGGGCGATAAGAGAGGCCCTAGAAGAAAGCCGACCCACCGGATGGGGCAAGTTAGTGGACATACCGGAGAAGAAAAATCGCTTCGGGTTGGGGTATCATCCATCAGCCGAAACTTTCTCAAAGCCTCCAAAGCAAGGGGTTTCCTCCCCATCTCGGAAACATTCATCAGTGCGGGGTTTATCCATGAAGATCAAGTGGCTCTACTCGAAGACGTAGACGAAGACGTGCCTGAATTGGTGTACCGTTGCGCTTCGGATGAAGCTTTGAACAATTGGAGGGCTATCGCGATTCCCGAGATCATTACCAGGATCAAGTAATAAACCGTGTTTGTTTGTTTTTACTTTTAAATAAAAAAAAAATCATTTAGCTCTGCCCAAGGCAAATGATTAGTCGTGTGGGGCCCCCATGTTTTTATAAGTTATTTACAATCATGAATAAAAGCAATCTTTTATGTTCATTTGAGTCTTTTCCTTTTTTGCATTTGTTTTGAAAAAATTTTTTCTACAAAAAGCCTAAAAAAAAAATCATACTCATGCAGATCTACAAATCCACCCTCCAAAAACAACACTACCTTAAACCCTTATGACTTCGATTGCCCGATTAATCAAACGGAAGATGATGAAGAGGACGATTATGAACCGCCTGAAGAATTGTCTAGACTTGCAAATCAAGGGGATAGGGTAATACAACCTCACCAAGAATCAGTTGAAAAGGTCAACTTGGGGACCGAAGAGGATAAGAAAGAGGTCAAGATAGGAGCCTCCCTGCACGAGGATGTGAAAGGAAAGTTGATCAAGCTTCTGCAAGAGTACGTGGACGTATTCGCTTGGTCGTATCAAGACATGCCGGGTTTAGACCCTAACATCGTTGTACACAAGCTGCCACTCAAGCCGGAATGCCCGCCAGTGAAGCAAAAATTGAGAAGAACTCGACCCGATATGGCTCTCAAGATCAGAGAGGAGGTCAAAAAGCAATTCGATGCCGGCTTCTTAGCCGTAACCAAGTATCCAACATGGGTTGCCAACATTGTGCCAGTTCCGAAGAAAGATGGCAAGGTGAGAATGTGTGTGGATTATCGGGACTTGAATAGAGCAAGCCCAAAGGATGATTTCCCGCTGCCACACATCGACATATTGGTGGACAACACCGCCCAATTCTCAGTCTTTTCCTTTATGGATGGCTTCTCGGGATATAACCAAATCAAGATGGCTCCAGAGGACATGGAGAAAACTACATTCATCACCCCATGGGGAACATTCTGCTATAAGGTAATGCCTTTCGGATTAACAAATGCCGGGGCAACATACCAAAGAGCAATGGTGACTCTTTTCCACGACATGATCCATAAGGAAATTGAGGTCTACGTCGACGATATGATTGCCAAATCCCAAACGGAGGAGGATCATCTAGTCCATCTACAGAAGCTTTTCGAACGCCTAAGAAAATTCAAGCTGCGCTTAAATCCTAACAAGTGCACATTTGGCGTTAGATCCGGGAAGTTATTGGGCTTCATCGTCAGCCAAAGAGGTATTGAAGTGGATCCCGATAAGGTAAAGGCCATCCAAGAAATGCCAGCGCCAAATACCGAGAAAGAAGTCCGGGGTTTCTTAGGAAGATTGAACTACATCGCCAGGTTCATTTCACACATGACAGCTACCTGCGAACCAATCTTCAAGCTGCTAAGGAAAAACCAAGCCGTTCATTGGAACGAGGATTGCCAAGAGGCGTTTGACAAGATCAAACAATACCTGCAAGAACCACCGATCTTAATACCTCCGGTTCCGGGTAAACCCCTCATCTTATACCTAACCGTACTTGAAGGATCAATGGGTTGTGTGTTAGGACAACAAGATGAAACCGGAAGGAAAGAGCACGCAATCTACTACTTAAGCAAGAAGTTTACCGACTGTGAAACAAGGTATACTTCACTTGAAAAGACTTGCTGCGCTTTAGCATGGGCTGCTCGACGTCTAAGGCAATACATGTTGACCCATACAACTTGGTTGATATCGAAGATGGATCCCATCAAGTACATCTTCGAAAAACCTGCCCTCACAGGGAAGATAGCCCGTTGGCAAATGCTGCTGTCTGAGTATGACATCCAATATGTTGCTCAAAAAGCCATCAAAGGGAGTGTTTTATCCGAGCACCTTGCTCACCAACCATTGGAGGATTATCAGCCCATACAATTTGACTTCCCGGACGAAGATGTCGTAGCTTTGAATGACAAAGAAGTCACAAGCGATGATGAGGGACCAGAACCAGGAGCTCAATGGAAGCTCGCTTTCGACGGCGCCTCGAATGCCATGGGACACGGTATCGGAGCAGTTTTAATCTCCCCAAGAAATGGATACCAGCCCTTCACAGCAAGGTTGTGCTTTGACTGCACCAATAACATGGCAGAATATGAAGCATGTATCCTAGGCCTCGAAGCAGCAATTGATCTAAGGATCAAAAACCTTGAAGTATACGGTGACTCAGCCTTGGTCATCTATCAAGTCAAAGGAGAATGGGAAACAAGACATCCCAATTTAATTCCCTACCAAGCCCGGGTTGTAGAATTGATCAAACATTTTGATGAGATCAATTTCCACCACATACCTCGAGAAGAAAATCAGGTAGCAGATGCTTTGGCTACATTATCATCAATGTACCAAGTAAATTCTTACAACGAGACACCAATCATAAGGATGGATCGTAGAGACAAACCAGTTGTATGCGCATCAGTCGAAGAAGAACTTGACAACAAACCTTGGTTCTACGACATCAAGCGATACCTCGAAGAGCAAGAGTATCCAGAAAATGTCTCGCACACCGACAAGAGGACCCTCAGAAGGTTGGCATCCCAGTTCTTCCTCAGTGGAAATACCCTCTACAAAAGAAATTATGACATGGTCCTACTCAGATGTGTGGATAAACATGAAGCGGACATGCTCATCAAAGAAATCCACGAGGGATCTTTTGGAACCCATGCTAATGGGCATGCAATGGCAAAGAAAATCTTAAGGGCGGGCTACTATTGGTTAACCATGGAAGCTGATTGTTTCCACTATGCCAAGACTTGTCACAAGTGCCAGATTTACGCCGACAAAGTGCATGTGCCACCAACTCCACTGAATGTCATGACTTCACCTTGGCCTTTCTCTATGTGGGGCATAGATATGATTGGAATGATCGAGCCCAAAGCGTCAAATGGACATCGCTTCATCCTCGTTGCCATCGATTACTTCACCAAATGGGTAGAAGCAGCTTCGTATGCAAACGTAACCAAACAAGTGGTAGCCCGATTTATCAAGAAGGAAATCATTTGCCGTTATGGTACTCCCCACAAAATCATCACCGATAATGGGGCAAACCTAAACAACAAGACAATGAAGGAGTTGTGCAAAGATTTCAAGATTGAGCACCATAATTCCTCCCCTTACCGACCAAAGATGAATGGTGCGGTAGAAGCAGCCAATAAGAACATAAAGAAGATCATCCAAAAGATGGTGACAACATATAAGGATTGGCATGAGATGCTTCCCTTTGCGCTACATGGCTACAGAACAGCCATTCGCACTTCAACTGGGGCAACCCCTTTCTCCTTAGTATACGGTATGGAAGCTGTTCTCCCCGTAGAGGTGGAAATTCCTTCGTTAAGGGTCTTGATGGAAACCAAGCTAGAAGAAGCTGAATGGGTCCAAACAAGGTTCGACCAACTGAATCTCATAGAGGAGAAGCGTCTGACGGCAATATGTCATGGCCAACTCTATCAAAGGAGGCTTGTAACACCCCGTTTTCTTAAACTCAAAAAGGGGTATTATTTTTTTTTTTTCAAATAAAACAAGCTTTGAAATCATTTTAGTTTCGATCAGAGTGCGCATAAAACATTTAATTGAGCCGGCATTTAAATGTACAAAGAAAACTGATATATAAATATCATAGGGCTTCACAAAGCAAGTGTACACCTGAATATATTACAGTCCAAAATAAAAAGGTGCATCAAGCACAAGTATCTCAAAATAAAACTAGCATCTATGCCTATACACAAAAGCACGGTGTACACTAACACCGGCGCATAGTCTAGCTAACGAGACTCCAACTCCCTCCTAACTCTGATGGCCACTGCAACCACCACCCTCATCTCCAAGCGTCTCAGACGGATCCCTAACACCTGGGGTGGGATAATCCCGTTCATACAAATATGCAAGGGTCACCACAAAATACAAGTATATATATATATATATATCCGGTGCGAGAGATTTATACACTTACCACATCAAAGCTCATTTACCAATAGAGAAAACTCATTATAAACACATAATACTCCCCACCAACGGGTTCCTTAAATCAAGGCACAACACATAGCAATTGCGATACTCAAGCATATTATAAGCAATGCACACATAGCCTATAATGCGGACTCTAAAATGATCGTGGTCATCCAGCTCTCTCTGGACTCCACATGCATGACTTTTTCCGGAAAACCTCTCTATAGAAGGTCGTAGGTCTTAGGTGGGATAACACCTCCTACTATTGGTGGGATAACACCAGGTATAGCTCTTCTATACCAACTCAATAACGGTGGGATAACACCGGGTATAGCTCTTCTATACCAACTCAATCAGGTGGGATAACACCGGCGCAGCCCTCTTGGCGAAACGCATAACCATGAATGCATGAGCATATGCCCTCTCTACATATACTAATGCAACAAAACACATATTCTCTTAATATGTAATTACCACATCGACAAGTCTACACATACATTCCACTAGACATGTGTAAAGCAATTAACTCAAGCATATGTATCAACTCAATATGCATACATATTTCTCCCAATTTATATGTAAACCGCACATATAATTCTAAACACGTTCTCATCACGAGAATACACGAAATTAGTCATGTAATTCACTCAAGAATACATCACAACAAAATAAATTCAAGCATGTCCAATTTCAGTGAAAGACGGAAATAAATAGTGGAGCCCTTACCTTGGCAAGCTCTTACAACAATCAAATCGTTCCACACTACGAGTTCGCGTTTCCTAACAAACAACGTACGAAATCAATAAACACTTCCATAAGATATATCCAACAAATGGCGATACCCCTTCTAACTAGGATACCCCTTCTAGCTCATACCCCTTCTAGCTCAATGTTCACGAAATCGATTGCGTCATTTTTTTTTTCGTTTTCAAAACACATTACAACATTTCACATGTTTATACCAAAGACCAATTTAAAACAGAGACGTGTGAAAAAGACGCAAAAACATGAAACAGAGAATGCTGTCACCGTACAATTTCACTAAGACCTCCTTGGAGTATTTTCATCATAACTCAAAAACTAAAAGTCATTTTCACGTCAAACCAAAGCCACTGGAAAGCTAACAAAATTATCTAAAACCTTCATGTTTACACCCAAGGCCAATTCTGTACCGATCAGTACCAGTTTTTCGTTTCAAATTCGGAAAAGTCGTGCAGAAAGTCCATAAAAATTCACTGTGACCTACGTGCAGTAATTTGACCATAACTCAAGTTCTATAAATCGTTTTGACGTCAGACCAACGGCATTAGAAAACTAACATCCATACCTACAACTTTTGTGTTTATACCAATAGCTCAAAATTCTTGTACCAATTGATCACTAATTAAACCTTTGAAAACAAGCATTAACAAGGTTTTTAGCAAATGGAAATCACACACCATAAATACATGTTACAAAAATTTCTTTTCCAATCAATTTTTCACATGAAAACACTTAGTGAAATTTCCTAGTTTTCCCAAAACTTTTTCCACACTAGTGGCACACTTTTGAAATTGGTTTGTTCACTCCAAAACAAATCATTTTCTTTCTCAAAACACTACACATATACCATTTTCTTTCCAACCAAAACCAATACAAAACTCAAGATTTTTCTCCCAAAATTTTTCTAAGTCCACAACTTTTCCACATCCTTGAAATCAAAATTTTACTACACAACTCAAGTTGGTTTATGAACCCAAAACTTATAACATTTTCATCAACACAAAACAACACATGATATTGATCAATACACTCATTTTTCCAAAACCCTAGGAAACAAAACTCATGTTTCTCAATGAAACCAAAATAACTAGTCATATACATGATGACTACCCACTCATGAATCCTCCTCATGGCCTAGGACATAGTATAGCCATATTCTACCAATTTTCTCAACAAATAAAATTCCAAAAATACATCAAACCTTAATGGTTTGGCCAGCTAAAGTAAAGGAAGAAGCTATTTACCTTGCAATGGTTTTTCTACTAATTCCTCAAGAATTTTCCAAGCTCCAAATGGTCAACAATGGTAGAAAAGAAAATTTTTATGAAACTCTAGAAAGGGGAATGGAACTCACGTGGAGAAGAAGAAGATAGAGTGTTGGGAAAATGAATTTTCTCTCTGTCCCCAAAAGTCTACTACTCTTTACTAACTATTTCCTCTTATTCAATCTCACCCATTGGATCAAAAAAACACTTTCCATGGCTAATCCCTAGCCCTCTAGATCAAGTCCTCATAACACACACCTCTAGATATTTTTCCCTCTTGGAAAAACACCCTCGTACTCAGCTCTCGCGCGTCGCGACAAGCAAAACATACAAAAATAACAGTATACGGAATAAACGTCCACAATATTCCGTTTTCAAAAATTATCGATAAAACAGTTTCTCCGACTGAATTTTCAAACCGTACCTTCTAAAATTTTTCTGAAAGTATTTTCCGACTCGCGTCGATATATAAAACTCATCTCTAAATTTTCACAAAATTCGGAGTCTGCAAAATTTTAAACGACTGATAAAAATCTTCTCTTCGTTTATCAAAAACTCAAATAAAGTCAAACCTCCGAAAACTATTTTCATGGAAAACTTCCTATTTATAAAAGAAACTCATAAACCAAATCTCATTCCTTTTCGGCGTACCAGCGCGAAACAGGCTCAAAAACAGCAAAAACAGTTATATTACACAAAATATAACACAAAACACTAACATTAAAACTCTAAGACACGTAGCCACCGCTAACGCTCTACAAACCACTGTACACAAAATCTAGGGTCTTACATTACTACCCCCCTAAAAGAAGTTTCGTCCTCGAAACTTAGACATCGACAAACAACCCAGGGTATAACTCTCTGATCTTGCTCTCAAGCTCCCAAGTTGCGTCACTCGTAGTCTCGTTCCATATTACCTTCACCAAAGGTATTTCTTTTGTTCTCAACCACTTCATCTTTCTATCCGCAATCTTGATCGGCGGAACCTCAAATGACAAGTTCTCTCTCAGTTGGATGTCATCTGGTATGATCACATGTGATGGATCCGGAATATATTTCCTCAACTGCGACACATGGAACACATCATGTATCAGAGATAGTACCGGTGGCAAAGCTACCCGATAAGCTACCTTCCCAATTCTCTCCGTAATCTGATACGGTCCTATGAACTTAGGAGTCAACTTTCTTGCTTTCAAAGCCCTTCCAACACCCGTTGTTGGAGTAACTCGGAGGAATACGTGATCCCCCGCCTCAAACTCTAAAGGCTTCCTACGCCTATCCGCATAACTCTTTTGTCGATCTTGAGCAACTTTCATCCGTGCCCGTATCGTTCGAACCTTATCCGTTGTTTGTTGCACCATCTCAGGTCCTACTATCATACTCTCTCCATCTTGGTACCAACACAAAGGAGTTTGACACCTCCTCCCGTATAAAGCCTCATAGGGTGCCATCCCTATACTCGTATGGAAACTGTTGTTATACGTGAACTCTATCAATGGCAACACATTGTCCCAGCTTCCACGATCATCTAAAACACATGCTCTCAACAAATCTTCCAACGACTGATTCGTTCTCTCGGTCTGTCCATCGGTCTGGGGGTGATAAGCCGAACTCAACCTCAGTTTGGTCCCCAAAGCCTCATGCAAAGTCCTCCAAAAATGTGAGGTAAACTTAGGATCTCGATCCGACACTATACTCGACGGAATTCCATGAAGCCTCACAATCTCGGCAATGTAAACATCGGTTAATCTTGCTACCGTATCTGTAATCCTTACCGGTAGAAAATGAGCTGACTTTGTTAACCGATCCACTATGACCCATATACTATCATGCTTCCTCCTGGTCTTGGGCAACCCAGTGATAAAATCCATGGATATGCTATCCCACTTCCACTCAGGTATATCTAACGATTGCAACATTCCCGCGGGCCTCTGATGTTCAATCTTTGCCTTCTGACATGTTAAACAAGATGCTACATACTCAGCCACATCCCTCTTCATACCTGGCCACCAGAAATCTCGCCTCAGATCCTGATACATCTTCGTAGATCCGGGATGAATACTCAACTTGCTCTTGTGCGCTTCCCCTAAAATCGTGCTCCTCAAATTCCTAACATCGGGTACACACACTCTACCGTTGCATCTCAAGATGTTGTCTGATCCCACCTTGAAATCCTTGTTACTTTCTCTAGCTATAAGGCCTCTTTTCTCCACAAGCAACCCGTCATCTTGACAACTTGCAATTTCTTCCAATAACCCATTTGAGATCGTGATCATGCCCAACTTCAAATTGCCTGGTGCCAACTCAACTTCCAAGTGTAGATCTCGGAATTCTCTCAACAACTCTTGTTGACTCGCCATCTGTGCCGAACACACCGATACACTTCTTCTACTCAAAGCATCCGCCACCACATTGGCTTTTCCCGGATGGTATTCTAGCGTGAAATCAAAATCTTTCAAGGTTTCCATCCACCTCCTCTGCCTCATATTCAATTCTTTCTGATCAAAAAGGTACTTGAGACTCTTGTGGTCACTAAACACGACAAAAGTGCATCCATACAGATAATGTCTCCAAATCTTCAAAGCAAACACGACTGCCGCAAGCTCCAAATCGTGAGTCGGGTAATTCTTCTCATGAACTTTCAACTGCCTCGATGCATAAGCCACAGCTCTCTTGTGTTGCATCAACACACAACCCAAACCTTGATGAGAAGCATCACAATACACTTCATACGGTTCATCTGCCTGAGGTAAAACCAAAACTGGCGAAGTCGTCAATCGCTCTTTCAACAATTGAAAACTTGATTCACACTTCTCCGTCCAAGCAAACGGTTGGTCTTTTCTTGTCAATTGCGTCATCGGCGCCACAATCTTCGCAAAGCCTTCAATAAAACGTCGGTAATAACCGGCCAAGCCCACAAAACTCCTTATGTCCGTAACTGTCTGAGGTTGCTTCCACGCAAGCACTGTGTCAATCTTGGCTGGATCCACTGCTATCCCCTCTTGTGATATAACATGACCCAGGAAATTCACTTTTTCCAACCAAAATTCACACTTCGTCGGATTGGCATATAGCTTCCTCTCTCGCAAAACTTGCAAAACTGAGCGGAGATGCTCCTCGTGCTCTTCTTCGCTCCTTGAATAAACCAAGATATCGTCGATAAACACTACCACGAACTTGTCTAAAAATGCATGGAAGATCCGATTCATGTAGTCCATAAATATCGCAGGTGCATTCGTCACTCCGAATGGCATCACCAAGTACTCATAATGCCCATAGCGCGTCCGAAATGCCGTCTTCTGTACATCCTCTTCTCTTACCCTTATCTGGTGATAACCAGATTTCAGATCAATCTTTGAAAATACTGAGGCTCCCCTCAACTGGTCCATCAAATCATCAATACGCGGCAATGGATACCGGTTCTTGATAGTAACCTTATTCAGCTTCCGGTAATCCACACACAAACGGGATTTACCATCCTTCTTTTTAACCAACAACACCGGTGCTCCCCACGGTGACACACTCGGCCTAATAAAACCCTTGCTCAACAATTCCTCAAGCTGACTCTTCAACTCTATCAACTTAGCTGGAGCCATCCTATAAGGTGCTTCCGAAATCGGACCCGTACCCGGTTGCAAATCAATGAAGAACTCTACCTCTCTACACTTGTAGCAAATAGACTTTCCCTTGCTCTGACTCCCCTGGCCCTCTGAGCGTCCCGCTCCCTTGTTATTCTGTGAACGGTCATAAGGTTTTCCACCTTGCTTACCACGGTTCTGACTTGAACCACTTGAACGATTCGGCCCTCCCGAATTGAAATTCCCTTGGTGGTTCACCCGCTTATTCCTCATGTCTTCCACCTCTTGACATTTCTCTACCAACACTTGAAATTGGCGAATGCCCAACGGCACCACCGCATCCTGTAGCTCGTACCTCAGCCCATCTTGGAAACGACGACACATATAACTCTCGTCGACCCCATCTCTGAAAAACCGGAAGAACCTAGACAAAGACTCAAACTTCTTCGAATAAGCTTCCACATTCATGCCCCCCTGGCGTAACCTCAAGAACTCTTCTCCATAGCGCTCTCTAGCCGTCTCCGGAAAATACTTGGCCAAAAATCTCCTCTTGAAATTCTCCCAAGTTATCTCCTCATAAACACCCTCCATGAGAAGTCGAGTGTTCCTCCACCAGTGTTCTGAACCTCCAAGTAACTGATAGGTGGCTAAAGTCACCTTCTCCCCTTCCGGGCAATGAATCGCCCCAAAAATCCTCTCCAATGCTTGGAGCCACAAATCTGCTGTTTCCGGACCTCCCTCCCCATTAAACTTCGGAGGAGTTTGGTGATTGAAACTTGTAAGTAGCCTAGACCCCCGCAGCTACAATCTCTCTCTCACGCTTTTCCATATCTCTCTGCGCCTTAGCTTCAGTCTGGGCAGCCACAGCAACTGCCATAGTGTTCATGGCATGAGCCATCTGGTTCATGTCCACATCCTCGTCTCTAGGAACAGCAGGTGCCCTTCTCGGAGGCATATTCTATCCTGCACTTACCAATTATTGATTGAGTCCTTATCCCCAAAATTTTCCTCAGAAAATATCTCTCACACATCATTACCCATAACAGAACCCAAAGTCGATCGCTCGACGGACACAACTCTAGCTAATCTCTAGCCAACTTTGGACTAACAATCCCAATGTACACTTTCCCTTTGAAGATTTAAAGCCGAGCTCTGATACCACAATTGTAACACCCCGTTTTCTTAAACTCAAAAAGGGGTATTATTTTTTTTTTTTCAAATAAAACAAGCTTTGAAATCATTTTAGTTTCGATCAGAGTGCGCATAAAACATTTAATTGAGCCGGCATTTAAATGTACAAAGAAAACTGATATATAAATATCATAGGGCTTCACAAAGCAAGTGTACACCTGAATATATTACAGTCCAAAATAAAAAGGTGCATCAAGCACAAGTATCTCAAAATAAAACTAGCATCTATGCCTATACACAAAAGCACGGTGTACACTAACACCGGCGCATAGTCTAGCTAACGAGACTCCAACTCCCTCCTAACTCTGATGGCCACTGCAACCACCACCCTCATCTCCAAGCGTCTCAGACGGATCCCTAACACCTGGGGTGGGATAATCCCGTTCATACAAATATGCAAGGGTCACCACAAAATACAAGTATATATATATATATATATCCGGTGCGAGAGATTTATACACTTACCACATCAAAGCTCATTTACCAATAGAGAAAACTCATTATAAACACATAATACTCCCCACCAACGGGTTCCTTAAATCAAGGCACAACACATAGCAATTGCGATACTCAAGCATATTATAAGCAATGCACACATAGCCTATAATGCGGACTCTAAAATGATCGTGGTCATCCAGCTCTCTCTGGACTCCACATGCATGACTTTTTCCGGAAAACCTCTCTATAGAAGGTCGTAGGTCTTAGGTGGGATAACACCTCCTACTATTGGTGGGATAACACCAGGTATAGCTCTTCTATACCAACTCAATAACGGTGGGATAACACCGGGTATAGCTCTTCTATACCAACTCAATCAGGTGGGATAACACCGGCGCAGCCCTCTTGGCGAAACGCATAACCATGAATGCATGAGCATATGCCCTCTCTACATATACTAATGCAACAAAACACATATTCTCTTAATATGTAATTACCACATCGACAAGTCTACACATACATTCCACTAGACATGTGTAAAGCAATTAACTCAAGCATATGTATCAACTCAATATGCATACATATTTCTCCCAATTTATATGTAAACCGCACATATAATTCTAAACACGTTCTCATCACGAGAATACACGAAATTAGTCATGTAATTCACTCAAGAATACATCACAACAAAATAAATTCAAGCATGTCCAATTTCAGTGAAAGACGGAAATAAATAGTGGAGCCCTTACCTTGGCAAGCTCTTACAACAATCAAATCGTTCCACACTACGAGTTCGCGTTTCCTAACAAACAACGTACGAAATCAATAAACACTTCCATAAGATATATCCAACAAATGGCGATACCCCTTCTAACTAGGATACCCCTTCTAGCTCATACCCCTTCTAGCTCAATGTTCACGAAATCGATTGCGTCATTTTTTTTTTCGTTTTCAAAACACATTACAACATTTCACATGTTTATACCAAAGACCAATTTAAAACAGAGACGTGTGAAAAAGACGCAAAAACATGAAACAGAGAATGCTGTCACCGTACAATTTCACTAAGACCTCCTTGGAGTATTTTCATCATAACTCAAAAACTAAAAGTCATTTTCACGTCAAACCAAAGCCACTGGAAAGCTAACAAAATTATCTAAAACCTTCATGTTTACACCCAAGGCCAATTCTGTACCGATCAATACCAGTTTTCGTTTCAAATTCGGAAAAGTTGTGCAGAAAGTCCATAAAAATTCACTGTGACCTACGTGCAGTAATTTGACCATAACTCAAGTTCTATAAATCGTTTTGACGTCAGACCAACGGCATTAGAAAACTAACATCCATACCTACAACTTTTGTGTTTATACCAATAGCTCAAAATTCTTGTACCAATTGATCACTAATTAAACCTTTGAAAACAAGCATTAACAAGGTTTTTAGCAAATGGAAATCACACACCATAAATACATGTTACAAAAATTTCTTTTCCAATCAATTTTTCACATGAAAACACTTAGTGAAATTTCCTAGTTTTCCCAAAACTTTTTCCACACTAGTGGCACACTTTTGAAATTGGTTTGTTCACTCCAAAACAAATCATTTTCTTTCTCAAAACACTACACATATACCATTTTCTTTCCAACCAAAACCAATACAAAACTCAAGATTTTTCTCCCAAAATTTTTCTAAGTCCACAACTTTTCCACATCCTTGAAATCAAAATTTTACTACACAACTCAAGTTGGTTTATGAACCCAAAACTTATAACATTTTCATCAACACAAAACAACACATGATATTGATCAATACACTCATTTTTCCAAAACCCTAGGAAACAAAACTCATGTTTCTCAATGAAACCAAAATAACTAGTCATATACATGATGACTACCCACTCATGAATCCTCCTCATGGCCTAGGACATAGTATAGCCATATTCTACCAATTTTCTCAACAAATAAAATTCCAAAAATACATCAAACCTTAATGGTTTGGCCAGCTAAAGTAAAGGAAGAAGCTATTTACCTTGCAATGGTTTTTCTACTAATTCCTCAAGAATTTTCCAAGCTCCAAATGGTCAACAATGGTAGAAAAGAAAATTTTTATGAAACTCTAGAAAGGGGAATGGAACTCACGTGGAGAAGAAGAAGATAGAGTGTTGGGAAAATGAATTTTCTCTCTGTCCCCAAAAGTCTACTACTCTTTACTAACTATTTCCTCTTATTCAATCTCACCCATTGGATCAAAAAAACACTTTCCATGGCTAATCCCTAGCCCTCTAGATCAAGTCCTCATAACACACACCTCTAGATATTTTTCCCTCTTGGAAAAACACCCTCGTACTCAGCTCTCGCGCGTCGCGACAAGCAAAACATACAAAAATAACAGTATACGGAATAAACGTCCACAATATTCCGTTTTCAAAAATTATCGATAAAACAGTTTCTCCGACTGAATTTTCAAACCGTACCTTCTAAAATTTTTCTGAAAGTATTTTCCGACTCGCGTCGATATATAAAACTCATCTCTAAATTTTCACAAAATTCGGAGTCTGCAAAATTTTAAACGACTGATAAAAATCTTCTCTTCGTTTATCAAAAACTCAAATAAAGTCAAACCTCCGAAAACTATTTTCATGGAAAACTTCCTATTTATAAAAGAAACTCATAAACCAAATCTCATTCCTTTTCGGCGTACCAGCGCGAAACAGGCTCAAAAACAGCAAAAACAGTTATATTACACAAAATATAACACAAAACACTAACATTAAAACTCTAAGACACGTAGCCACCGCTAACGCTCTACAAACCACTGTACACAAAATCTAGGGTCTTACAAGGCTCAAGAGAGCATTCGACAAGAAGGTCCGTCCTCGAGAGTTCAAAGAAGGAGACCTAGTGCTCAAGAAGATATTACCTATCCACAAAGATCCCCGAGGGAAGTGGACTCCCAGCTATGATGGGCCGTACGTGGTAAAGAAAGCTTTCTCAGGCGGAGCCCTGATCATCACCACTATGGACGGAGAAGAGTTCCCACTATCAATAAACTCCGATGCAGTCAAGAGGTATTATGCCTAAAGAAAAAAAAGAGAGAAAAAAGCTCGCTAAATCGAAAACCTGAAAGGGCGGTTTAGGCAATAGAGAGCGTCCTGCTAGATTGAAAACCTGAAAAGGCGGTCTAGGCAAAAATTAAGGACATCAAAAAAGGAAATACACCCCGGTGGATTGAAAACTCGAAAGAGCGATCCAGGTAAAAGTTAGGGGTTAACAAAGAAGAAAGGCAATGACTGCAGCATCCAAGCTCCGGACAAGATTCAAGAGGAGAGGAATCAGTCTCGTCAGCATCTTCCAACAAACGAAAATATCGAAGTCATAAGGAAATAGCATGTGTTGTGCCAAAACCAACATTTTCTTTTTGCTTTTTCTTGTCTTTCTCTATCTCACTTCTCACTTTGTGTATTTTTACCCATTCAAGAGGTCAAATCTGCATTGAATAAATTTCCTTTTTGTTATTTTATGTTCTCAGTAGCGCATAAAATTTTGTTTTATTCATGATGAAAATGCTTTAAAACATGGGAAATAAACAAAAGAATTTTCTTCCAAAAAAAAAAAACAACAAACAAACTTTGCTTTATTTTGAATCTTCGTGAATTCTGAAAGAATTGCGGTAGTTCCCACCAAAATATTGCACCAAAAGACTTATGCTCCTTAGCTAAGGCAAGTGTGTAGCTCGCGGCACGCGGAGCGCAACAACCACGAGGGTCAAGTGGAACAAAATTCCCCAGTAAACACCCAAAAGCATCCAAACACCAAACAAGGCTGGATATCGATCATGCTTCCAAAATGATCCTTTATCCCCCATAAGCCAAACCTCCTTGATACTCCCCAGGGAGTCTCAACCCCAAACAAAAGTCCAATCATTATTGGCAAACCCACACAAATTTTCGGGCTTAGGCTCGAACTACACCGGTTTTGATCCCATTCGGGTATGTAGGCAAAGGACGTCGTCCTTCCAAACCGACCAACCAAAAAAACAAACAAAACACAAAAAGAAAGCCCAACTGTCATGAACACAACCGCAAACAAAGACCGACTCTGCTCGGCACCCAACCAACATTATTTCATTTCATGCATGCATATTTAAAACCATTCATACACATGCATTTCATTTCATAAAGCATGCATCCTCAACAAGGATCCTCCAGTGAGTATCACATATTCACCAACATCCATCAACATTCAACCAGGGGCACCTATTTAGGGTAAGACCGCAGCTCGTTAGGAATCGATATTCAGAAGCAGTACCTGAATAAGATCACCTAGCTTAGGTATCGACCTCTAGAAGCAGTACCTAGAATAGATCACCTCCCCCCAGTGTATCGACCTTCAGTATTAGCGGCTGAATAAGATCACAGCTCGTTAGGAATCGACATTCAGAAGCAGTGCCTGAATAAGATCACCTAGCTTAGGTATCGACCTCTAGAAGCAATACCTAGATAAGATCACCTACCTCAATGTTCCACCTCTAGTGACATCCTAGAGTAAATCACCACCCTCAGGAATCGACCTCTAGAAGCAGTGCCTAGATAAGATTACCTTCATTCCCCAGTGGATCTACCTCCAGTGTTAGCGGCTGGATACGATCAACCCCTACCAACCATTGCATTTGCATTTCGCGAAGGACAAAATTCGGGTCCTTCTTTTTCTTTTTACTTAATTGATCTCCGCAAAGAGTTCATGAGATGCCCTCGGCACTCACGCACTCTATGCGAAGACACAATTAAGTAGGGGCAGCTGTAGTACCCTAATTTTGTCCTACGCATTTTAAAACAAAAATCAAAAAAATCAAAGAGGGGAAAAAAGTCAAAAGTCAACAAAAGTCAACAGAAAAGTCAACTTTTCAAAATTGAGGACTTCGCAATGCGAAGCTCACTTCGCACTGCGAAGTCTGCGATTTTTCTGCAGATTTTTGGTTTCTTGGATTTAATTCCAGAATTTGTTGCATATCATTTCTATAATTATTTTAAGTAGCATTCATGGCTAATTGGGCCAAGCAAAGCCAGAGTTGAAGGACTTGCCATTAATGCCAAGGTTGGAAGCTTTTTCTTCCAACCTAGCATGTGACAAGCAAGTGGGCTTGCCCTTGGGCAGCTCTAGTCCCTCCCAGGTGACCTGCTAACCACCACAAGGTTGCCAGCCACCTGCTTGAGGACTTTCCTCCTGCTTGCTGCCCCAAAAACCAGTCAAACCAGCTGGATTTCTCACTTGAAAAACCATGATTGCCTACTCTGTTTTGCAGCAACTTTTCACCCTCTCACACCAGCCATAAGTAGCCTTTTCATCCCTCAATCTCTGCATATTACAGTGCACGTTTTATTGACCAACCATTGAGATTGCAAGGATTGATCCCCAAGCATTAGCCAATTGCAAATCAGCTTTGTTCTTCATCATTACCTTCTAGAAATAGTTGAATTTGTGGCTGAAATCAAGCTGGATCTTGCCCCTTGGTACAAGGCAGGGTTGCCTCTATCCATTAGCATTTAATGCAAAGGGATTCAGCTTGATCTTGGCCACAAATCAGCTGAATTTTGGGATTGTGTAATGATGACAAAGATTTGATTTTTGCCTATAAATAGAAGGCAATGCCCAAGGTTTTTAAAGACAGTTAACACAGCATTCAAAGAGCAGAAACTCTACTCATTTCAACCTACAAATCTCCACAAACAACCAGAAAAAACCAATCCACACAAAGCATTACAAAGTTCCAAAACCATCACAAATACTCAAACCTTTTGCACAAGCCTTCAACCAAATCAAATCAAGTGCAGCTGGAGCTTTGCTAAGGAGTTCTGTAAGTTACTAAGCTCTTTATCTTGCATTTTTAATTGTGTTTGCATAGCTATTTTGGCTCAAAACTCTTTGTCCTAAAAAACCCCTTTTGAATTCCAAAGAAATCCCAAGGGTTTCAAAACATCAAAACTGGTTTGTCCAACCTTTTTCACCCCAAAAACTCAAAGTTTTTCACCCATCTATAAGGTCTTGAGTGTGTTCAGAAGTTGTTTCTGAACAAAAGTTCAGAAACAGCTTCTGAACCCAAAATTTCGCATGCTTCGCAGTGCGAAGTCATGGTCGCAGTGCGACCATGACAGAACTCAGAACCTGAGTTTTTGTATCAAACCAACCAATTTTTGAGGTTCTAGCCCCAGAGCTCAGAACCTAAGAGTTTTTTAAACCTCTGTTCTTCAAACCATAACAAGGTTTTTGCATAATTTTGGCAAAATCACAAGTTCGTATAACCATTTTGTGGGTAACTTGCAAAGCAAGTTATGTTCCCAAACTTTCCAAAACCACATGAACAAACAAGCTATGTTCAGCTTTTCAATCTAAACTTGAACAATAAATATTGTTCATGATGTTCAAAATTCAAAGATGAACATACACCGTTTACGTTCGCATTTTCGCAAAATGAGACGAACTTGCGCGCTTTCTAGCAAATTTGCTAAACCTTCCCATTTTGGGTTTTCAAACCAAATGTTTTGACATACCTTGGGATTTCTAAAGAAGTCAATCCAAAAACATGAATGAAAAAGGGATGGTGTGACGTATGTCTCTCCATCGCCCCGATTGTACGAATGCGTGACGTATGTCTCGTCGCTCGGACAATCGTCATTCCTTTTTTTAATATGTACAACCCTAACCAAACCAAATCTTGGCCCCTTGTGGTCAATCCAAGCCTTCTGGTCCCCCGTTGGCCATTAGACTCAACCCCTCGACTCGTTAGAGTCCACTCGGTCAATGTTCGACTCGTCCGAGTCCATTGTACCCGTTCTTGATCTCAGTGGATCAATCGAACAATCGCCCGACTCTTCGGAGTCCACTCGGTTAATGTTTGACTTATATGAGTCCATTGCACCTCCCTTGGTCCCATAGCGACCAATTCAACCCTCTACCCTAACGGACGTACCTTTTAACAATTCTAATGTGATTCGCGAACGAACGCTTAATAAGTCTCCAAGTGCGAGCATACAAGCTACGTTTAATCGCAAGAATTCGGTTAAAACATCGTCCAATTAAAATCAACCAACACACATACGTTTTTCTACCAAAGAACTACGTATGCTTTGAATTCTCCGACTACCGGGAGATACGTAGGAGCAAGATCGACATCTTGTCAAGCACAATAATAATAAAAACTTTTTCTTCGTTTGTTTTTATCTCTTTCCCCCCCTTTATTATATTTTTAACATAAATGAACATGCACGCAAAGTATTAAAAAACAATTCAAGCTTTAACCAAATAGAAGGTTCCCGTTGAGTACAACGGACGTAAGGGGTGCTAATACCTTCCCCTCACGTAACCGACTCCCGAACCCGACAATGGTTACGATGACCTAATCCTTATCCTCATCGTCAAAAGGGTTTTATTATCGTTTCCCTTTACAATAAAAAAAAAACTTAAGGGTTTATCAACGTTCCCTTTACACAAAAACTTTGGTGGCGGCTTCACAAAGGCACCTCCGAGCGTTCGAGGACGACCTCGGAGGATTTGCGCGTCTTTTTCCCGAGGGAAAAAACGAGGTGCGCACACCTGCGACCGTTAGCCTACCAGTCGCAAAAAGCCAAAAAAACCTGCGACCGTTAGCCTACCAGTCGCAAAAAGCCAAAAAACCCGCGAATGTTAAACATACTAGTCGCAGTAACTGTCGCAAAAGTGTACTTTGCGACGGTTTTGAGACAAGGGTCGCAAAGCAGGTGTCGCAAAATGACTTTTTTCTTGTAGTGTTTTGGCCTATAAATAGGAGGCAATGCATAACCATTCAAAAGACTGAAAAGCACTACTCATAAACACTTGATACACTTACAAACAACTAGAGAAAAAACCAATACACTAGCAAAAACCAATTCCAACACAAAGCTTTACACAAGTTCATTGCTTTTGTTCAAACCTTGCAAAGAACCTTCAATCATCCAAGTTCATTTCATTCCCTTTGCAGCAGGAGCTTTGCTAAGGATTTCTGTAAGTGTTCTAAGTATTATCTTGCATTTATAATTGTGCTTGCATATCAATTTTTGGTTCAAAACCTTTTGCTCTAAAAAACCCCTTTTGAATTTCAAAAGAAATCCCAAGGTTTGCAAAACACTCAAACTGGTTTGTCCAGCTCTTTTCATTGCAAAACTCAAAGTTTTTCACTCCCCTTAAAGGTTCTGAGTGTGTTCAGAAGTTGTTTCTGAACAACAGTTCAGAAACAGCTTCTGAACTCAAAAATTCGCATTGTTCGCAGTGCGAAGTCATGGTCGCAGTGCGACCATGACAGAACTCAGAATCTGAGTTTAGGCTCCCAAATGGCCAATTTTTGAGGTTCTAGCCCAAGAGCTCAGAACCTAGGAGGTCTGAAACTCATTTTATCCAAACCATGTTAAGGATTTTGCATAATATTGGAAAATTCGCAAGTTCGGGTAACACTTTGTGTGGGTAGCTTGCAAAACAAGTTACAATCACAAACTTTCAAAACAACTTGAACAAACAAGCTATGTTCATCACTTTCAAATCCAACCTTGAACAAAAACGTTGTTCATGATTTTCAAACCAAATGTGAACTTAAGCCGAATTTGTTCGCTTTTCAAAATCGTTTGCAAAACGAGCCGAACTTGTGCGTTTTTTCACAAAAATTGTTAAAACCTCTTCATTTTGAGTTCCAAACCAAATGTTTTGATAAACTTTGGGATTTCTAAAGAATTTCAAACCAAAAACTTGAATGAAAAAGGGATGGTTTGACGTATGTCTCTCCATTACCCCGATTGTACGAATGCGTGACGTATGTCTCGTCGTTCGGACAATCGTCATTCCATTTTCAACGCGTCCGACCATACCAAACCAATTCTTGGCCCCTTGTGGTCAATCCGAACCTTTTGGTCCCCCGTGGCCACTAGATTCAATCCGTCGACTCGTTTGAGTCACTCCGGGCAATGTTCGACTCCATCGAGTCCATTGTACCCGTTCTTGATCCCGTTGGATCAATCGAACCTTTTCCCGACTCGTTTGAGTCACCCCGGTCAATGATTGACGTTTGAGTCCATTGCACCCCTTTTGGTCCCATAGCGACCAATTCGAACCCTTTTACCCAACGGACATGTCTTTTAACATTCTAGCGCGATTTTAAACAAACGCTTAATAAGTCTCCCATGCGCGAGCATACAAGCTATGTTTAATCGCAAGAATTCGGTTAAAACATCGTCCATCTAAAAATAACCAACATATGTACGTTTTCTACCAAAGAACTACGTACGCTTTGAATTCTCCGACTACCGGGAGATACGTAGGAGCAAGATCGGCATCTTGTCAAGCGCAATAATAAAAAACTTTCTTTTTTTTCTTTCATTTGTTTTTATCTTTTTTTCCCCCTTTTATCGTATTTTCTTTTGACATAGACAAGCATGCACGCAAAACATTTAAAAACATTTCAGCTTTAGCCAAATAGGAGGTTCCCGTTGAATACAACGGACGTGAGGGGTGCTAATACCTTCCCCTTGCGTAATCGACTCCCGAACCCGACAATGGTTGCGATGACCAGTCCTTTTCCTCATCGTCAAAGGGTTTTATTATCGTTTCCCTTCAAACAAAAACTTAAGGGTTTATCAACGTTCCCTTTAAACAAAAACTTTGGTGGCGACTTCACAAAGGCCTCCCGAGCGTTCGTACGCGTATTCGGGGGATTTCGCGTTTTTTAACGAGTGCGCACAGTGTTTGCACTTTGTTTTTTGGTCTGATCATTGTCCAGCCAGAATTTCAGAATCCTAGTAGGAAGGGAAGATACCTAAGTCGTTGCGATACGCGTTGTCGTTGACTAGTTAAGGGGGAGCGCGAGTAGCTTATAAAATTTCTCGAGCCCTTAAGGATTCCGTAGTGGGAGTGGAAGCAATGTTTATGGTTGTGATAAGTATTACACCAGGATGTCAGAAAGAAAGGAGCATGTACCATAAGTGATGCCTCCCACTTGTATCACATGCGCCTATCGCATGGTTCTAGGCGCCTGGCGCCTATTCCTTGCGGGTCAAAGCGTTGTTTTGTGACTTTTTGGTGGACAAAGTTGGGTATTTTAGTCCAACTTCAGGTGAAAACTCTCCCTATAAATACTGCTCTACTCATTCACAATTTCTCATTCAGAATGAAGCAGTTCAAGAGAAAGGCAGACACTAGGAGCTTCAAGGGAGGAGTTTCTCTCCTCACTCCAAGTATTTCTAGGGTATGTTTTATTTCTTTTGTAATTTGTCTTTAGTTACCATGTGTACCTAAATCTTTTTAGGCTAGGGTTCTAAGAAGAACCTCTATTCTGGTTGTTGGATAATTTATTTAATTTAAAGTCTTTATTTATTTATTTTTCTTTATGCTTTTTAGTTTTACTGTTGTGCGTAAGATTTGTCTCCTCAGAAGCATAACCCTTACTTAGGCACTTAGGGAGGTGACATTACCTAATATTGATGTATATTTGTCTAATCAGGAAATAATTAATTAGTAACTAGGGAAACACGCCAAAAGAGAGCAGAACCCTGAGAGGAAGGTACTTAGGCAGGTGTCATACCTAATATTGATGCATATCTGCCAAAATCAGGAAGTAACTAGTTAGTAATTATGGAAACAGGTGACTTCATGACTTAAATTAGTCCAGTAACTCCATTCTACTCGAACCTTGGTAACATAGACGCTGATAGCGCTGACCGTGTGTATAACTACCGAGAGGGAGAGTGTGCTATGTGCTTCTAAGATTCATAGATGAGCGGACCTTTAAGATGATTGGGACTACACTGATGGGAATTTAGGAAAGCTAATTTAAGTTTATGTTTCAATTATCTCTGAGAGAGTAAGACCCCACGTGTACCAACCCGTGTGATCAGCAGGTGTAACTCGACAGCTGGAGGGGAATGAGCCTATATCTCTGAGAGAGTAAGGCCCCACACGTACCTACCCCGTATGATCAGCAGGTGCAACTTGACAGCTGATAGGTAGTAAAACTCAACGAACTCATCACTTAGATAGATAACAATTAATAACATGAATAAGACTTGACTGTTACGTAATTCCAACAATTAAATAGAGGGGATTCGAAGAATCCTAACCGCCGCTAACATTTTGCAATTGAAATAAGTAAACTTTGAACTATTGCAAATAGATTAACTTTTCAAAACTCTAAACTCTTATCTCTTTTATTTTTATTGTTCCCAAATATGTAATGCGAATTATTTGGTTGAAAAGACAATCCTTGTGGATACGATACTCTACTTATCACTTTATTACTTGGTAAACGATTTGGTACACTTGCCTAAATCCGACCATCAGCGTCCTAATCATGTTAGTTTTGCAACCTACTCTTAAAACTACATTGTTCTATCACAAAAGCTACTTAGGTCTATTGTGACAACATCACCGCCGTTTATCTCTCCGACAATCAAATTCAACATTAACACAGCAATCACGTTGAAAAAGATATCCATTTCGTGCATGAGAAGGTTGCTCGCAGTCAAGTACGTGTTCTTCACTTTCTCTCTCTTTCTGATTGCTGACATATTCACGAAGGGACTTACGTTGCAACTCTTTGATGACTTTTGGGATAGTCTCAACATTCGCTCACCTTCAGTTTTGACTACATGGGTGTAATAGAATATGTCAATATAGAGATTGACAATTCATATTAATTGTAAATTATTAGTATTGATTGTAACTATTAGTATTGATTGTAAATGATTACAGTTCAGGTTAATACCAATTCAATTTTCTATGTTCATCCAAGTGAAAGTCCCGATTCAGTTACAGTTACGCCTCTTCTCCACAGATCCAATTAACTAGCTTGGAATAGATCAATGCAACGTGCAGTTGGTGCGAAGAACAAGCTAGCTTTCATAGATGGATTTATCCTTGTTCCTGACATTGATAATTTGAACAGAGGTGTGTGGGAAAGGTGCAATCACTTGTTTCATTCATGGATTCTTAACTCAGTTTCTCCATAAATTGCTCAAACAATCATCTTTCATGTTCATGTTGTTGATGTTTGGGAGGAACTCAAAGAAAGATTTTCTAAAGCAGATCGAATTTTTGTTTCTATGCTTCGTTCTGCTATCAACAATCTCAAGCAAGGATCTAAATCAGTTCTTGATTACTTTACTGAAATGAAAACCTTATGGGAGGAGTTCAATTCTCATAGGCCTATGCCTATTTGCACTTGCATTCACCCTTGTAGATGTGAAGCTATGCGTGCTGCAAGAAATTTTTGTTTGGAAGATCAAGTTATACAGTTTTTAACTGATTTAAATGAACAATTTTTTGTTGTGAAGACTCAATTGTTGCTCATGGATCATCTCCCTTCTATCGACAAAGCTTACTCTCTTGTTATTCATTAAGAAAGCAATAATATTCCTTTGCCTTCTTCAGCTTCTCTAGATGATTCCAACATTTTGGTAAATGCAACTGATGCTTCTAAGGTTAAGCCTATGACGAATATTTCGAGGCTTCTCCCTCTACTCCAAATGCTGGTATTACTCAAGAGCAATATCTTCATCTTGCATCCTTGCTTCAACAATCAAGTTTGGCTCCTTCAGCATCTCATTCTGCCAGTTCTAACCATGTCACTTCTCATCTTGCTACTCATGCTCAGTAGGACATTTCTTCAGGTATAAACACCATTTTTTCCAATTCCTTGAACGTTCAAGCTCCTATATGGATTATTGATTCTGGTGCAAATGAGCATATATGCTCTTCCATTCAATTTTTTAGTTCAGTCTATAGCATTTCACCTATTCATGTTAATCTCCTTAATGGTCAATCTATTGTTGTTAAACATGCTGGTAGTGTTCATTTTTCTCCACAGTTTCATATGTCAAATGTCTTATTTTCTCCCCAATTCAAAGTCAATCTCATTTCAGTTTTTAAACTTTGCAAATCATTTTCTTGTATTGTTCATTTTCATACTGATAGATGTCTTATACATAATTTGACATCTCATATGATGATTGGTTTAGGTGAACTTCATGATGGACTTTACAGATTAAAGTTTTCAGATTCCTTTCTTCATAATGCTTCTTTAAATTCTAAGGTTTGTCATTGTCATAAATCCATAAATAAAGTTTTTGTTCCTAGCATATAAGCTTCTAGTTCTTATATTCCTTTATCTGCTTTATGGCACTTCAAATTAGGTCACTTGTCTCATCAAACGTTGTACCATATGAACAAATTGTATCCTGATATCATTGTTGATAATAAAGTTGTGTGTGATATTTACCATTTTGCAAAACACAAGAAGTTACCATTTTCTCTTAGTTTATCTCATGCTTCTACAAGTTTTGAACTATTACATAATATTTGGGGTCCCCTTGCAACTCCATCCATACATGGTCACATATATTTTTTAACCATAGTTGATGATCATAGTAGATATGTTTGGATTGTTTTACTTAAATCCAAAGCTGAAGTGTCCTTACATGTTCAGAACTTCATTATCATGATTGCAAATCAATACCATACCAAACCTAAAACCATTAGAACAGACAATGGTCCTGAATTCATGCTTCTTGCATTTTATACGTCTAAAGGAATCCTTCACCAAAAATCATGTGTAGAAACTCCCCAGCAAAATCGGAGAGTAGAAAGGAAACACCAACATATTCTCAAAGTTGGAAGATCCTTGATTTTTCAGTCCAAATTGCCAAAAACTTATTGGTCATATGCAGTTCTCCATGCTGTTTTTCTCATCAATAGAGTTACTACCCCTCTCCTCAAACATAAATCACCTTTTCAAATACTTTTTGATACTATACCTGATCCAACTGTCTTAAAAGTTTTTGGTAGCTTATGTTTTGCATCCACAGTACAAGCTCACAGAACAAAATTACAATCCAAAGCTAGAAAATCACTTTTCTTAGGCTACAAGTTAGGCTATAAAAGCTATGTCTTACTTGATTTACATGACCATACCATTTTCATTTCTAGAAATGTTATCTTCCATGAACATATTCTACCTTATACACCCTCTACATCCTCTCATATTTCTCCTTGGACTTACTTTCCTTCTTCCTACACTCCTCCACCCACCTTCATAACCTCTCCTATAATAGATGACCCTCATCCTCTTTCTTCACCTACTACTATAACCCCTCCTCTACCTATTGTTCTAGTTAGATCATCTTCTAGAAAAAATTATGTTTGCTCCACAGGTACTACTAATGTTTCCAATAATTCATCTAGTGCTTATTCTTTATCCAATTTTTTGTCATATAATAATTTGTCTCACTCCTATTCTTGTTTTGCTATGTCTCTTTTACATCATATTGAGCCAACCTCTTATGCTGAATCAAGCAAACTTGATTGATGGAAGGAAGCTATGCAAAATGAACTGACTACTCTTGAGAAGACTGATACTTGGGAAATTGTGGACCTTCCTGATAAGGTGAAACCTATTGGATGTAGGTGGATATACAAGATCAAGAATAATGTTGATGGTTCTGTAGAGAGATGCAAAGCAAGATTGGTGGCTAAAGGTTACACTCAAATTGAGGGACTAGACTATTTTGACATATACTCTCCAGTTGCTAAACTCGCTACAGTCAGAGCAGTTATTGCTTTAGCATCCATACATAATTGGCATCTTCACCAGCTTGATGTCAATAATGTTTTTCTGCATGGAGAACTTCAAAAAGATGTCTATATTCTCATCCCTCCAGGTGTTCCTCAATCTCATCCCAACCAAGTTCGTAAGCTTCATAAGTCTTTATATGGTCTCGAGCAAGCTAGCAGGAAATGGTATGAAAAACTTACCTCTATTCTCCTATAGAACAACTATACACAAGCATCTTCTGATCATTCCTTGTTCACCAAGCAAACTGATGGCAGCTTTACTATCATTTTGGTATATGTGGATGATGTGATACTTGCTGGCAACTCTCTCGCTGAATTCACCAACATCAAAGCTATTTTACATGACAAATTCAAAATCAAGTATTTGGGCCAACTAAAATACTTCTTGGGCCTTGAAGTAGCTCATTCTTCCAAAGGTATCTCCTTGTGTCAAAGAAAATATTGTCAAGATCTTTTGGATGATTCAGGACTATTAGGTGCTAAGCCTGTTTCTACTCCATCTGATCTTACCATTAAATTACACCATGATTCAAGTCATCATTTCACTGACATTCCCTCATATAGGAGACTTATAAGAAGATTATTGTATATAAATACAACCAGACCTGATATCACTTTTATCACACAACAACTCAACTAATTTCTCACCAATCCCTCTCAAACTCATTACAATGCTGGTATGAGAGTTCTCAAATATCTCAAAGGATGTCCAGGATCTGGTATCTTCTTCCCTAGAGCTCTGACTTCCATATTCAAGTTTTCTCAGAAGTTGACTCGGCAGGATGCAAAGACACAAGATGATCCATATTAGGCCCGTGTTTCTTCATAGGAAAATCCTTGTTTTCTTGGAGAACAAAGAAGCAACTTACAGTTTCCAGATCTTCTTCATAAGTAGAATATAAAGCATTGGCTTTAGCTTCATGTGAAATGCAGTGGTTATTATACTTGATGAAGGATTTGCTGATTCAGTATAACAAAGTACCAGTGATCTATTGTGATAACCTAAGTGCAATTTATATTGCTACTAACCCTGTATTCCATGAACGCACAAAGCATTGGGAAATTGATTGCCACATAGTTAGAGAAAAGGTGCAAGCATGAACTTTGAAACTTTTGCCAGATTCCACAAAAGATCAAGTAGCAGACTTTTTCACAAAGTCCTTACTTCCTCAACCTCTCAACAATCTTCTATCCAAGTTGGGGATGATTAGCATTTACCAGCCTCCAACTTGTGGGGGGCTATTACGCCATGAGCAAAACTCAACCAATAGGGAAGAGACACGTATTACTTGTAGTACAAGTAAATAGAGTGTAGTACAATCCTAGTAGCTTAGTGGTACATTTCCATTTCTATATAAAGCTTTGTACTTCATTCATTCAATCTAATGAGAATTTAAGTCTTCTTCATTCAATTCATATTAATCATACATGTACACATATATTTTTTTCTATTCTACTCATTGAGTTTGTGGAGTGGTTAGACATTGCAAATGTTGCAAAATTATGACTTCACCCATTCCTTTTGTTACGGGTATAACTCTCACAATACTATTTTCTCATATCACTTGAGGCAAGCATTTGTGGTCGGTGAAGCGGCCATAAAATTTTGTGATCAATGAATATGTGAGAGATATTTTGCCCCTCGCGAATTCGGCACAAATTTATATTTTGTGGCCATTTTGATCTTTTAATAGGGATTTTGGCCCCCACAAAATTTAGTTTTTCTTGTAGTGTATTGATAGTGTACATAACAGTTTCTACGTATCATGCAGAAGTAGTGGAGTGAGTGAAAACCATCTATTTTTCAATGCTCCCACTCATATGATTTGTGGCAGTCCATTATTGCTTGGATTGGGTTCGATATGGCGTTTCAAGGATCTAGTATTGCACATTTTGAGCAATTTTGGAGACGTATTTAGAGGCAAAACACAAAAGGAAGCTTTGATATATTATTTGGTATTAAGGTTGTCAAATTCGAGATTCTACTTCAGGTCAAAAGGGAATAACAAAATCGAAAATCGTAAAATCACAATTAACATCAAAGGATTTTACTTAACTACTTTTGTAGAATCGATATAAGAAATCATAAAATCGCAATCAAAATCAATGGATTTTTACCAAAACAAAAATAAAGCTAAATATATGTTATAAATTGTATATTGTCATAAATGACTCAGTTTAAAGTCCACAAAATACTTATACACAAATGACTAAAAAATATGGACAAAATCTTTCAAATTGGAATTTTTGAAAAAACATCCAAATAAAAAAAATCCAAATTGGAATTATTGAAAAAACTTAAACGCATGCAAGTGGTATTAATTACTCCCTCGGGTCTTTATTATAAGAAACAATTCACTTTTAGATTTATTGAATTACTTATGTATCTAGTTTATAATATATACTAGATACATCGGTTATTTAATGAATTTAAAAAGTTAATTATTTGTTATAATAAAGACTAGAGGAAGTAGAATTTAACGTCAAATGTTAGATTTATAAACAATATAAATATGTTGGCAAATCAACAACTCAGTCGGTCCGTAAAAAAAATCACATTCACATCAACATATCGTAGTAACATGTTGTGTTGGTTGAAGGATTCCAGTTAGACTCAACCCAAATTCATATAGATTTTTTTTTTGACAAATATAAAAATATTTATTATTGAATTATAAGTTTATAATGAGGTACATTATTTAATGAAAATGGGTACATTTGCAGTATCAAAACAAGAAATATCTCGTTCAAGACAATTGTTGTAATTTGAAGTTCCACCGATCCATCTTCTTTCTAGTTCTTCCTTTCTTTTTCTTCTGTTGAGATTATACATCATGATGTGTATAATTGATATATAGTATATGTTTCAAGTATGAAAATAAAAGCTTTGCAGGAAGATGTTTCTTATTTAGTTTATTATTCTTCTCTTTTTTTTTTGAGATTGTTTATTCGCTCCATAGGAAAACATACTTATAAATATTCATAATAATGTAATTTATTTCAATTATTACTGACAGCAACAAAAATTTCCTAAACAGCTTCCTCCCTGACCCTGACTACGGCATTTGGCGTCGCATTCCCAAGTATTAGGGCAAGGTTTAGCGCAGAAATTTACATCTTGTGTTGATCCTGCTACAAAAATAAAATTCAAAACTCATTTTTTAAGATATAGATTTATATAATGTTAACAATGACGTACACGATTGTCTTCAAAACTTGTAATTGTTTAACACCTTTTATTGTAATGAGTTGGAGTATTCCTTGTAATCCCTACTAATATAATTGTTTATTAAAAAAATAAAACATTGTACGAACTGTATCAAACTTTTTTTATTTTATAAAATATAACAAACTATTGACCTAAGCAAATATTTCCCTAAGTTACGAAAACTGACATTAAAGAAAAGAAATAAGAAAACGTTATTATTATTTTTTGTTAAAGTATATTATAAAAAATATAGAACTTAAAGGTTCAAAGCTCATATGTTTCTTATTAGCATTCTTAAAAAAAAATGTTTCTTATTAGCAAAAAGAAAAAGAGAAAAAGTTCATATGTTTCTTACCTGAAGATAGGAGAAACGCAATGCACAAAAATCCCAAGAGAAAATATTGGAAAATGTGTTTTGCCATTTTTTTGTTTAGATTTTATCTTAGAACTCTATTATCTTTTGCTCTCGCAACATGCATAGCATACTTCAAGTTCATTATATATAGTATGCATATGATACTACATCCGTTTCTTTTCAAATTTCAATGTAAATTTAATTATTTATTCAAAAAAATATGTAAATTTAATTATTATTTTGTCAATTTTTTTTAAGAGGCCAAATGATATTTTGTCAATTTTTTTAAGAAAGTTACTGTAATACCCATTTATTAAGTGGTGCTTTTAAAAGAGATGTTGAGGGTATTTTTGTCAAAAGTAAGTGAGAGTAGGTGTGCTAACTTACTCATTCGTGTTTTTAGGTGGGAATACGCTTGAGGTCTGCCCTGATCCTGGTGGACAACGTCCGAGTATATACACATACACATATTAAAAAAAGAAAAAATCTCCCTTTGAAGCACAAGGCATATCACAAAGGGATTTACAAGAGTTAGTAATACAACAAGAAAATAAAACCAAAGGGAAAACCAACATTACACAGCGGTTATACCTAAACAAAGTTGTGGTTGATGACACAACGAATGAAAATCCACAACATCAAAAAGATTATGGTTTTCACCCACCATCAAGAATGAAGTTTGACGCGATCAACAAAATGCTCCATTGGAAGTTTTTTGTTGGAAAAAGTCCTTGAAAAGATTCAAAATTCAAGGACTTTTTCTCATTTCTCATTTCTACTGGAAATGAAAAAGTCCTTGAAAAAGTCCTTGAATTTAGTTCTTTCCATCACAAGACATCCATATTACCTGTAAACAAGAACATATTTTCTTTGAAAAGAATCGCACCACATAATTGCAAAGCATGCTCGCCAATATTGGCTGACATTATTGCAAAAAATGAAATAATAATTAATTATATTATTGAAAAAACTTTCTATTTCTATTAAAAGTAACAAAATTTTATTGGTTATCTTGGTGTAAAAATTCATCACACACTAAAAATGAATTAATGGAGAGGTTAATGATTTTGAGAAATCAAATCAAAGAGAATTAGATAGAAATGAGAATATATGGCATGTTTGGATATGTGATGGAAAGATTCAAAATTAAACCTTTTACATTAAAACGAGTTGGATTATTTTGCCAAAATGTTTGAAGATTATTATTTTTTACACTTCTGAGACCATCCAACAAGAAAAAATACAGGGGCATGAAAATACTCATTTATCCTATAATCCTATTATGGATTATCATATAGACTGAGATAGTATTTTCTAATTATCCTGTAATGATGCTTCTTGTTATTTTATCTTGTTGACAATAGATTTTGTACATGGAACAAACAATTCGTATGTATTCACAAGTAACTCTGGTCATCCTCTTATATTTTTCTGTATTTGGAATGATGAATAAGGTTTGTTCGAGTTGTTTAATTAAATTTAGTGAGTGTCAGTTCACGCAACACATGAATAACGGGTTATCTTGAATGCAATATGTCACTCTAATAAGTAGATGTCTTTTGAGGTGATAAGTAACAACTATTAAGTCATTGGTTTGTGTATGTTTGTTAGTTCAATAGATTTGAAATTTTAAGTGATGGTTTTTAGTACAATGTGTATCGTTTATCAGATCACTAGTATATATGTTGTGGGGGAAACCATTTATTTTATTTTATTTTATATAAATGAACCTTTATAAGTCGGTTGAAAATGTGTTCAATGTCATTGGTTTAGCGTCCATAATTAGTGAGCGCTAACTAGGGTCCCATTTTAGCATCCGTTTCATTTAGCATCTGTATTTATATACACATTAAATACACATTTAGCTTCAACTTTAGCATCCACTTTGTAGATGTTATTTAGCGTCAGTTGGAAGCTAGTGTTTAGCTTCCAAGCTTTTATTGTTCTCAATTTTTTGGACTCTATATAGACGCTAAAAGACTATTGGCGTCCACAATTTGCCTGTTAGCATCCATTTTACTTCTGACTCTAAAATGGAATTTTCTTGTAGTGTTCACATTGTCAACTATTTAGGTTAGTTGAGTAAAAGTTTCATATTTATTTTTATTTTTATATTTTTATCCTTTTCACTCTATTTCAATAAAAGTAAGTGATTTTCATGTAGATCTAGGTTGTTCTTCATGATTTCATCGTGCTTTTCCTTCGTGATTTCGTTATCTGAATGCGGCGTTGTGTTGTTCATCGCCTTGCTGACATCCTTTGATATATTTTGTTGCGGTGCTCATTTGGTTCATATTGAAAAATCTGCTATTCACTCAATGATGTGAACGTCAACACATTGCAGATACAAAGACATGAATATTTCGTTCACTTCAATTTTGTCATATTATTCGTAGACATTTTGCCGTTGCATGCTATCAACTTTGGATAATGTGAGTTTGTTCGTGTTTTTATCATATTTACGTTTTTAGCGATGTTAAATAATATACTCTATCAATTTAAATAAATGAATATCATTTTGTTTTTGTAAAGAAAATAAAACATATTACTACAAGTGCATTGTTTTTCCTTTTCTTGTTAAACGTTTCAACTATATGTCAAGAAAATTTGTTACCAAAGAAAGTGGCACGTTAGATCTATTTATTTTCTTTAAAAGTAAGAATTTGTTACTATACGTTTCTTTTTATATTATACGTTTCTTTTTATATTATACGTTTCTTTTGTTACATTTTAGAATTAGAACGTGTAGTGGATTATCTACCCAGAAAAACAAAGAAAAGAAAGTGTAATGGATTTACTTTCTTAGAGGTGTGGTTGGAATGAATCCATTTTTTGAGTAATGTTTTTTTTTTTTAAAAGCAAGTTAGCACAATATATGCATAGTTGTCAAAATTGAAATTGTTCTCATACACAAGCATAACTTTCAACCTAAATGAAATTACACAGACTGAGAAGTGTAATGGATTATCTACCCAAAAACACAGAAAAGAAAGGGTAATGGATTTCGTGTGGTTGGAATTAATCCAATTTATGAGTATTTTTTTTTTTTATAAGCAAATTTTGTTTAAAGCACGCTAACCCAATATATGGATAGTAGTTCTTTCTTCCAATATATGGATAGTTGCCAAATTGTTATTTTTTTACGAAAACAATTAATGACATTCATTCATTTAAATGAATAGAATACATCGATTGAACAACACAAACTAAAAATTACTGAAATAAAAAAGGATCAATCTGCAACATACTTACAACATATTGGTTAATATTATACATCAACAAAATGCCTACAAATGTGACAACGCCTTAAAATATGGCGAAATTAAAGTGTTTCAAATATTAATACCTCCAGATTTGCAACGTTAAAAACTTCAAAATTATTGATTTAATCTGCATTCCATCGAAGCTTTTGTCCATCTGAACTGAAGAACACTTTGACTTGATCATCAACATGATGTTTTCGTATCTCATGTTGACCATCAACATGTTTAATGATCTAGTTTTCACGGCATATGGCACTGAAGACATATGTCATTGAAAACCATTAAAGTGTAAATTAGCAAGTGTGCATTTTTTTTATTTGAACCAAAAAACCATTTTTCATTGTTTTAAGTCGCTATGAAATCTATGATTATTTTGTAAATTATGATCAAAGTGGATGTAAATTAGCAAGGTGGGTGTAAATTAATGTGGATGTTTATAATTGTATGCAAGTTTTTCTTCTCTGTTTTTTGTTTATGAGCCAACCTATTTTTTTTATGTTGGTTGACACTTATAATGTTTTAATAATAAGATGTGTGTAGATTAGCAAAATGGATGAAAATTAACAAACATTTTTAATGAAAGTTACAAATCTAAATCTCAAGTTACTAGTTTTAAATAATAAAGGTGAATGATTTTTTGGTCCAAATGAAAAGGTGCACACTTGCTAATTTACACCTTAATATTTTAGGTGGGTGTAAATTAGCAGGTTATATATATATATATATATATATATATATATATATATATATATATATATATATATATATATATATATATATATATATATATATATATATATATTATTTAAGATTGGGCCAGGTTAAGATTCAAGTAAAACAGGAATCCAAAGCAGGGCGGGCCCATATCATGAACATGCACCAGACCCCACTAAATCACGATCCGGACTATTAATTTGGACTGTCCACTCTGAATCCAATGTTGTGATTGTCCACAGATCATTACAAGTGTCCTTTGAGGACATCTTTTTTAGGCTAAGGCCTAACAACCAAAAGCCACATTTATCCACTATAAATACTAATGCACATCATTAGGTCAGGTACCTTAATATATATTATAAAGATGTTGAGAACGATGATGTTTATATTATAATGATGATGAGAAAGACGATGTCTATTTTATTATGATGATGAGAATGATGATGTTTATTTATGGAGACGATGAGAATGATGACGATGTGTTTTTCATTGATGTTGTGCATATTAGGGAGAGTCTTGCATTTATGATTGTGAATTCCTTATGATGTGATGATATGTAATACCTGATGAGTCTGTCACCATGCATGCATATAGAATCGTGTCTAGGAATTATGAAGATGAAATGATGACGAAAGTCCAGTAACATACCTCTGGCAAATTATGACGACGAAAGTCCAGTAACATATCTCTGGCAAATTATGACGATGATAGGTGTGGTACCACATTCATATAGGTCTTCGGGTGAGTCCATATGCATTTAAATGATGATACTTGTACTTGGTGTTTTAAGTGTGAATTGAGTGAGATGATGATAAGTATGATTGGTTGAGAAGATTATAATAAATGTTGATGATCGTATGACGACGGAATATTGTTATTACTGTATTAAAATGTTGTGTGTGCTTTTCCCTAATATTATGTTATGGCAGGATTTCTCACCCTTTATTATTGTTGTATTGTTTTCTTTGTGATTACTGTACTCCCGGGTACAGACACTCAGGTTGAGGAAGTTTAGCTGTGGAACGACTTAGAAGGTGGAGATGGAATACGTCTTCCGTCTAGTTTTCATTTTTATTTAGTATTTGATTAAGCATGTAGTCGCTACGAGCTCTGATTCTTGTAACACCAGGGTTGGGGTTAACGTTGAACTAATTTGTTTTTAAGTCGAAAACTTGGAACTATTGGTATTTCAATTTATGATGTTGAATAACAAGGATAATCTATATTAATGCGATCAATGAAATGTTTTCCGCTGTTGAAATTATTATTTAAAGGAAATGTTTATGTTGTATGTGATATATTGACGAGTTTTGTAACATCCTCTTTATTAAATATATTCTTATTATTTAATAATTATCGTTGGGAAATAGGGTGTTACATAGTTGGTATCAGAGCAGGTCGGTCCATCCGGCCTAGGTTTTATAATTTTGTTGGATGTCCCCACAAGCGCATGTGTGCAGACACTGTCGATGCTTGATTTCGTTAATGGTTGTTTAGCTGCTGATGATACTTAAGAGGATGGATGGAGAGAGATAGTTGAACGAGATCTGCCACTGCAAGAATGCTAGAGAGAAGGCAGGTTAGAATCAGGAGCGTAGTAAGCCTTGTGAGGTTCCGACTGATGAGAAAGAGTGGGAGTTTCAACAGGAGGCTGCAGGTTTGAAAGAAACAAGTGGGGGAGACACTCCTGCTTCTCGGAGATGTTTCATAGGTAGTTCTGTTTTAGAAGAGAAGTTTTAGATTCTCAAGGTGAGAAGTTAAACGTCATAGAGACAACCTCAGAGTTGGATTAGTGCTAGATATAGGTTGAAGAAGTAGGGTGCATGTGATCGGTATTGAAGCGTAACAAGTTAGGATGGTGGTATGAGTTGAGAATTTTTGGTTCGACCTTGAAGGTTTAGATGTGAGTGAGTAAGTTGTAGCAGAAGGATGGATGTGGTTTAAGATCAGCTATCAGTTGGGAAGAAAATCATTTAGTGGGACGTGTTTCAGATGGATAGTTGTTGAAGTAGTATTTCATACAACAAAAGTAAGTATTTTCAATTATCGTCTCCTCAGGGATTGGTGCCTTACTTCGAACCGTTCAACAATCGATATTGTTTTGAGTTAAGGGTTTGTACAATTGGTTTCATAAACTAACAGAATGTAAATGCGGGAATTAAAACGACAAAGAATTAGGGAATAAAAGCGTTGAGATTAAAGTTCATCAATCTTGCAAAGAATGTAATAAATAAATCATGCATATGAATTTAGCGTTTTAGCGTAAATATCACGTATCGCTCTACAATATCATTGATTTCCCAAATGACATCATGAAATCGATCGTATCGTTTAATCGACGATTTCCCAATCAATCAAACGATCCGAAAGCATTACGATCCGAAACTTTGTGCGATTATCAAAACCCAAATCCATTTCTAGATTTTCTTATTTTGATAGAAGATTATTCTTAAACATAGATTCAAAAGTATTTGTCAATAACATTTGAATCAATCATGAGAATGAAAAGCAAGAATAACTTCATAAACATATAAATTGCTAAACCATATATTCACATAATCATTCATTACAATCAAAGCTAGAAAGACTACCTCTAATCCCAACAAAGGGATGTTAGTTGCTCATTTTCATGGCAACTATGCAAAAGTGAAGAGAAAAGGTGAAGATACAAACCAAGTCTTGATTTCCCAAAGTCTTGATTGATTTCCACTACCCAATCACTTTTGATCTTTGAAGATCAAAGCTCTAGCCCTAATTACTAAGTCCTAAACTACTACTAAAGCAATCCTAACAAATTGGAAGAAAAAAGTATCAAAGTTCTCCAACTGGATATATCTGAAAATGAGCCAAAAATGCTATTTAATATCTGACTTTTTGCACGCTCGCTACAAGCGATGAGCTGGTCGCTTGTAGCGAGGAAGTTTAATGGCCAATAGGGATCCTCCACGTCAGCATGGAGCCTTAAACCGCCCTTGGTCGCTTGAAGCGACCAATCCATCGCTTGTAGCGATGAATCCTCCAATTTCCCTGCCTACGCTCGCTTGTAGCGACCAATCCTGCGCTTCTAGCGATGGCCTTCTGATTTTCCCTGCCTACGCTCGCTTGTAGCGAGGAGGCTTGCGCTTGTAGCGAGGAGGCTTGATCAAAACTTCATGTTTCTTTGCTCAGTTGATTTCCTGGCTTGCATTCCCTGCATAAATAGATGGGGAAAGAAGTAAAAGCAATAGTTGGCATTTGATCATTGATTATGATCATTTCCCATGATAACTTGCAAAACAAGCTACAAAAGTGCTTAAATTAACTATGCTTTTAAACTCAATTTTAGGCACTTATCACACTCCCCAACTTAAATCTTTGTTTGTCCTCAAACAAAGGACTCAAACAAATGGAAAAATACAAGGCTTTGGACATTTTTACAAAACATGCAAAGAAATGAAAAGTTTTCAGATGCAAAATTCAAATGTGGATTGTGCGGGCAAGTATACAATTTCTCATTAATCTAGACATATACTATGAATATGACGTAAGTGCTAAACACAAAATTCACATCATACAATTCAAGGCAATAACATAGTTAACAATGAACCACACCTAACACACTTCTTTGAAAGTATATGAACAAATTGAAATCAATTGTGAGGGTATGAACACTCATCCGGCAAATATGCTAACATACCAATCAAATTATGCGTCAATCTAATTATCGTTTCTAAAAGCATAAAAGCAAATGATCACAAGGTCTTTAAGGGTTGTAATTTGGCTTGGTTACAAAAGAATTGTCATATGTGGGATATTGAATTCAAATGGCCAAGCAAGAGGAACATTCAATCTATTTACATACTTCCTCCTTTCTCAAATACAACTCTTGGTGAACTTCAAATTTTTCTTTTCTTGATTGATCTTGACAACTTTTTCTTTGATTTATTGCAAACCTTTCTATTTTTCTCTTTTCTTTTTCATGGTTTGCTTTTCTTTCTTTTTTCTTTTCTTTTTCTTTTTCTTGTTGTCAAGATCAATTACACCAATTCACCATTACTTGACATAAACACAACCTCCCTTTCTCCCCAACTTAGTTCAATGATACCCTAATCGAATGTTCCTTTATCATTATGGCAAAGGTCAATAATCACGATGGATAAGGGTTCAAAAGAATGTAAGAATATCAGAATCCATTAGTGAGTTAACTATGAACTGGATTTTGAAATATTTGGGCAAATTCACTAAGCATTGTGCTTATGAATATTGGCAGTTCATAGTTAACGATTCTGATTCATTTAGGCTCAAAAGGGGTTATCAAATACTCGCTCTCTCACCGGGTAGGCTTTTTGTGGTCAAGTGTTTATTCTCATATTCAAAAAATGCCTTGATCATATCAGTGCTTTCATACAAATTAAAACAACTATCAGATTTAACATAAAACAATCGAGTTAAACTAAAATGCCGGTCTCCTGCATATATACAATGATTTGAGGATTCCTCACATTTTGGGCTAGTTCTAAGTGGTTCACATATAAGCATGTTATCACGTAAAACTGTATGAGATAAATCTTATGCAAAGTACTCGTATTAAATTCAAGTACACACATAGAAAAGCAAGAAACAATTAACTTGGCTTTGCACAATCAAACAATTTCTATCATTATCATGCATCTGATGGCGATTCACAAATTTAAAGCTCATTCAACATTATTGAACATAAAAATAAAAGTGCATAATTAAACATAAGTTTATCACAAAAAGTTAATGGGTTTCAGTGGAATTGAAAATCTGTACTGACAAGTTTTACTGCCATCGCTACAAGCGACCTAAACGTCGCTACAGCGACAGGGTTTGAAGCTCGTCGCTATAGCGATGTGATCCATCGTTGTAGCGACCATGACAGATAACAGATTTTCTGAAAATTGAAATGCACCACATTCCCTTCAGGTGAAAACTTTTATGAGGATTATAATAAAACATAAATACTTACAAAGTTGGGTTGCCTCCCAACAAGCGCTTGTTTTACGTCGTTAGCTCGACGCCTGATTCGTTAGGGTGGCCAGAACGAGACGGAGCGCACATCAGCTCTAGTATCCCTTTGCTGTGGGAGGAATTCCATGAACTTTAAGCATAGCTGATGTGGAGTCCAATACCTCCCTATCCAGAATATGGTGAGCAAGGAGCACATGCAATCTATGACCAAATCAATTTCATCCTTGCTCACTATCACCCCCTCCTTTGCACAAGTTTCTTCCTTGTTAAGAAACTGTTTCGTCTTCTCAATCTCCAACACTTCTTCACTATCAACAGCTATGTCTTCTTCAGAATCTGACATTTCTTGAGGAAGTTCTATGGTGTGTGGTATTTCTAATTCTTCCATTAATTCCCTAATACCACATCCTTCAAACATCATCTCTTCCTCACTCTCATCAACCTCGTCTTCAACAATCTCTCCAAATTCCAAAGTGGATTGATTGTTGGTCTAAACCTCCATGATTCTTGGTAGACGATTCAATTGAACTTGCAAAATATCCAACTGGATTGATAACGCTCTCAATCTGTGGTTGGTAATTTGCATGTTGATCATGGATTGTTGCATGAACAAATTCAAGATATTTTCCGTTCTTTCCATTTGTTCATCTTCATACGAATATTGTTGATACTGTTGATAGGATTCATACTCGTATGGAGTATAGAAGTTGAAATAATCATGATCAGCCATGATTTCCTTTTTGTTGAGAATCTGAAACACAAATAACTAACAAGGAACTTTTCTTTGTATAACAAAGAGGGTTAATGCTAACACAGTTTTAATTTACAAAAGAGAAGAAAAATATTAACAAGATAATTACAAAAGCTCAAAACAATAAAAATTATTGCGATGCTCAAAAATATCTAAACACCAATCCCCGGCAACGGCGCCATTTTGTTGAAGTAGTATTTCATACAACAAAAGTAAGTATTTTCAATTATCGTCTCCTCAGGGATTGGTGCCTTACTTCGAACCGTTCAACAATCGATATTGTTTTGAGTTAAGGGTTTGTACAATTGGTTTCATAAACTAACAGAATGTAAATGCGGGAATTAAAACGACAAAGAATTAGGGAATAAAAGCGTTGAGATTAAAGTTCATCAATCTTGCAAAGAATGTAATAAATAAATCATGCATATGAATTTAGCGTTTTAGCGTAAATATCACGTATCGCTCTACAATATCATTGATTTCCCAAATGACATCATGAAATCGATCGTATCGTTTAATCGACGATTTCCCAATCAATCAAACGATCCGAAAGCATTACGATCCGAAACTTTGTGCGATTATCAAAACCCAAATCCATTTCTAGATTTTCTTATTTTGATAGAAGATTATTCTTAAACATAGATTCAAAAGTATTTGTCAATAACATTTGAATCAATCATGAGAATGAAAAGCAAGAATAACTTCATAAACATATAAATTGCTAAACCATATATTCACATAATCATTCATTACAATCAAAGCTAGAAAGATTACCTCTAATCCCAACAAAGGGATGTTAGTTGCTCATTTTCATGGCAACTATGCAAAAGTGAAGAGAAAAGGTGAAGATACAAACCAAGTCTTGATTTCCCAAAGTCTTGATTGATTTCCACTACCCAATCACTTTTGATCTTTGAAGATCAAAGCTCTAGCCCTAATTACTAAGTCCTAAACTACTACTAAAGCAATCCTAACAAATTGGAAGAAAAAAGTATCAAAGTTCTCCAACTGGATATATCTGAAAATGAGCCAAAAATGCTATTTAATATCTGACTTTTTGCACGCTCGCTACAAGCGATGAGCTGGTCGCTTGTAGCGAGGAAGTTTAATGGCCAATAGGGATCCTCCACGTCAGCATGGAGCCTTAAACCGCCCTTGGTCGCTTGAAGCGACCAATCCATCGCTTGTAGCGATGAATCCTCCAATTTCCCTGCCTACGCTCGCTTGTAGCGACCAATCCTGCGCTTCTAGCGATGGCCTTCTGATTTTCCCTGCCTACGCTCGCTTGTAGCGAGGAGGCTTGCGCTTGTAGCGAGGAGGCTTGATCAAAACTTCATGTTTCTTTGCTCAGTTGATTTCCTGGCTTGCATTCCCTGCATAAATAGATGGGGAAAGAAGTAAAAGCAATAGTTGGCATTTGATCATTGATTATGATCATTTCCCATGATAACTTGCAAAACAAGCTACAAAAGTGCTTAAATTAACTATGCTTTTAAACTCAATTTTAGGCACTTATCACACTCCCCAACTTAAATCTTTGTTTGTCCTCAAACAAAGGACTCAAACAAATGGAAAAATACAAGGCTTTGGACATTTTTACAAAACATGCAAAGAAATGAAAAGTTTTCAGATGCAAAATTCAAATGTGGATTGTGCGGGCAAGTATAAAATTTCTCATTAATCTAGACATATACTATGAATATGACGTAAGTGCTAAACACAAAATTCACATCATACAATTCAAGGCAATAACATAGTTAACAATGAACCACACCTAACACACTTCTTTGAAAGTATATGAACAAATTGAAATCAATTGTGAGGGTATGAACACTCATCCGGCAAATATGCTAACATACCAATCAAATTATGCGTCAATCTAATTATCGTTTCTAAAAGCATAAAAGCAAATGATCACAAGGTCTTTAAGGGTTGTAATTTGGCTTGGTTACAAAAGAATTGTCATATGTGGGATATTGAATTCAAATGGCCAAGCAAGAGGAACATTCAATCTATTTACATACTTCCTCCTTTCTCAAATACAACTCTTGGTGAACTTCAAATTTTTCTTTTCTTGATTGATCTTGACAACTTTTTCTTTGATTTATTGCAAACCTTTCTATTTTTCTCTTTTCTTTTTCATGGTTTGCTTTTCTTTCTTTTTTCTTTTCTTTTTCTTTTTCTTGTTGTCAAGATCAATTACACCAATTCACCATTACTTGACATAAACACAACCTCCCTTTCTCCCCAACTTAGTTCAATGATACCCTAATCGAATGTTCCTTTATCATTATGGCAAAGGTCAATAATCACGATGGATAAGGGTTCAAAAGAATGTAAGAATATCAGAATCCATTAGTGAGTTAACTATGAACTGGATTTTGAAATATTTGGGCAAATTCACTAAGCATTGTGCTTATGAATATTGGCAGTTCATAGTTAACGATTCTGATTCATTTAGGCTCAAAAGGGGCTATCAAATACTCGCTCTCTCACCGGGTAGGCTTTTTGTGGTCAAGTGTTTATTCTCATATTCAAAAAATGCCTTGATCATATCAGTGCTTTCATACAAATTAAAACAACTATCAGATTTAACATAAAACAATCGAGTTAAACTAAAATGCCGGTCTCCTGCATATATACAATGATTTGAGGATTCCTCACATTTTGGGCTAGTTCTAAGTGGTTCACATATAAGCATGTTATCACGTAAAACTGTATGAGATAAATCTTATGCAAAGTACTCGTATTAAATTCAAGTACACACATAGAAAAGCAAGAAACAATTAACTTGGCTTTGCACAATCAAACAATTTCTATCATTATCATGCATCTGATGGCGATTCACAAATTTAAAGCTCATTCAACATTATTGAACATAAAAATAAAAGTGCATAATTAAACATAAGTTTATCACAAAAAGTTAATGGGTTTCAGTGGAATTGAAAATCTGTACTGACAAGTTTTACTGTCATCGCTACAAGCGACCTAAACGTCGCTACAGCGACAGGGTTTGAAGCTCGTCGCTATAGCGATGTGATCCATCGTTGTAGCGACCATGACAGATAACAGATTTTCTGAAAATTGAAATGCACCACATTCCCTTCAGGTGAAAACTTTTATGAGGATTATAATAAAACATAAATACTTACAAAGTTGGGTTGCCTCCCAACAAGCGCTTGTTTTACGTCGTTAGCTCGACGCCTGATTCGTTAGGGTGGCCAGAACGAGACGGAGCGCACATCAGCTCTAGTATCCCTTTGCTGTGGGAGGAATTCCATGAACTTTAAGCATAGCTGATGTGGAGTCCAATACCTCCCTATCCAGAATATGGTGAGCAAGGAGCACATGCAATCTATGACCAAATCAATTTCATCCTTGCTCACTATCACCCCCTCCTTTGCACAAGTTTCTTCCTTGTTAAGAAACTGTTTCGTCTTCTCAATCTCCAACACTTCTTCACTATCAACAGCTATGTCTTCTTCAGAATCTGACATTTCTTGAGGAAGTTCTATGGTGTGTGGTATTTCTAATTCTTCCATTAATTCCCTAATACCACATCCTTCAAACATCATCTCTTCCTCACTCTCATCAACCTCGTCTTCAACAATCTCTCCAAATTCCAAAGTGGATTGATTGTTGGTCTAAACCTCCATGATTCTTGGTAGACGATTCAATTGAACTTGCAAAATATCCAACTGGATTGATAACGCTCTCAATCTGTGGTTGGTAATTTGCATGTTGATCATGGATTGTTGCATGAACAAATTCAAGATATTTTCCGTTCTTTCCATTTGTTCATCTTCATACGAATATTGTTGATACTGTTGATAGGATTCATACTCGTATGGAGTATAGAAGTTGAAATAATCATGATCAGCCATGATTTCCTTTTTGTTGAGAATCTGAAACACAAATAACTAACAAGGAACTTTTCTTTGTATAACAAAGAGGGTTAATGCTAACACAGTTTTAATTTACAAAAGAGAAGAAAAATATTAACAAGATAATTACAAAAGCTCAAAACAATAAAAATTATTGCGATGCTCAAAAATATCTAAACACCAATCCCCGGCAACGGCGCCATTTTGTTGAAGTAGTATTTCATACAACAAAAGTAAGTATTTTCAATTATCGTCTCCTCAGGGATTGGTGCCTTACTTCGAACCGTTCAACAATCGATATTGTTTTGAGTTAAGGGTTTGTACAATTGGTTTCATAAACTAACAGAATGTAAATGCGGGAATTAAAACGACAAAGAATTAGGGAATAAAAGCGTTGAGATTAAAGTTCATCAATCTTGCAAAGAATGTAATAAATAAATCATGCATATGAATTTAGCGTTTTAGCGTAAATATCACGTATCGCTCTACAATATCATTGATTTCCCAAATGACATCATGAAATCGATCGTATCGTTTAATCGACGATTTCCCAATCAATCAAACGATCCGAAAGCATTACGATCCGAAACTTTGTGCGATTATCAAAACCCAAATCCATTTCTAGATTTTCTTATTTTGATAGAAGATTATTCTTAAACATAGATTCAAAAGTATTTGTCAATAACATTTGAATCAATCATGAGAATGAAAAGCAAGAATAACTTCATAAACATATAAATTGCTAAACCATATATTCACATAATCATTCATTACAATCAAAGCTAGAAAGATTACCTCTAATCCCAACAAAGGGATGTTAGTTGCTCATTTTCATGGCAACTATGCAAAAGTGAAGAGAAAAGGTGAAGATACAAACCAAGTCTTGATTTCCCAAAGTCTTGATTGATTTCCACTACCCAATCACTTTTGATCTTTGAAGATCAAAGCTCTAGCCCTAATTACTAAGTCCTAAACTACTACTAAAGCAATCCTAACAAATTGGAAGAAAAAAGTATCAAAGTTCTCCAACTGGATATATCTGAAAATGAGCCAAAAATGCTATTTAATATCTGACTTTTTGCACGCTCGCTACAAGCGATGAGCTGGTCGCTTGTAGCGAGGAAGTTTAATGGCCAATAGGGATCCTCCACGTCAGCATGGAGCCTTAAACCGCCCTTGGTCGCTTGAAGCGACCAATCCATCGCTTGTAGCGATGAATCCTCCAATTTCCCTGCCTACGCTCGCTTGTAGCGACCAATCCTGCGCTTCTAGCGATGGCCTTCTGATTTTCCCTGCCTACGCTCGCTTGTAGCGAGGAGGCTTGCGCTTGTAGCGAGGAGGCTTGATCAAAACTTCATGTTTCTTTGCTCAGTTGATTTCCTGGCTTGCATTCCCTGCATAAATAGATGGGGAAAGAAGTAAAAGCAATAGTTGGCATTTGATCATTGATTATGATCATTTCCCATGATAACTTGCAAAACAAGCTACAAAAGTGCTTAAATTAACTATGCTTTTAAACTCAATTTTAGACACTTATCAATAGTCATAAGATGTTAAAGGGAAGAATATTTTTGGAAGACGTAGGTTAGGTAGTATTTACTTACAGAATGAGGGATATAAGTTTTGATCATTTGAATTATCCTAGTAGGAGTGAAGTGTAGGTGACCTTGCATCGTATTTTAAGCCTTCATTTGGATTATTAGAGGATAGGTAGGGAATCCGAGTGGGCATTCCATTAAGAGACAAAAGGTGAGGTACGATAAAGCCAAGAGAACATTCGAAGGATTTAATATATAACAGGTAACAATGGTATGTCGAGGATGAATGACGCGGGAAGGTGTAGACGGTAGCTAGCTGAATTTTATTAGTTTAGGATCTGTATTTCTAAGACTGAACATGAACTGGAGGAGTAAAGAATGAGTATAGCAGGGTAGAATCGGATGAGGAAGTTTTATCCAGAGCAGTTACCTTTGAGTAATTTTCGAGGGCGAAAATTCTTAAGTGGGGGAGAGTTGTAACGCCCCCAATTTTCTATTTTTAATTAATTCCATGAAGTTTAATAGGTGAAGTTTTGATTAATATTATTATTGATGTTGCTTTTGCTTGAGTGTTATTTTGTTGTTGAGAAAATAGAATATTGATGATGATTGAGAAGTAGCATGAGAATTTAAATAAAATGAAGTGAGGAATCAAACAAAATAATATAGAGTCGGGTGTGTAGAATATAAGTTTTAAATAAGTGGGGGAGGGGAGGAGTAAAAGAATAGTGAATAGAGGAGAAGGAAATTATAACAAGTGATTGACCCAAATATAAATAGAAACATTAGGAGTTAGAAGAGTCACTTTTGCTGAACGTGGATACAGAGAAAAGAGCAGCAGTCAGAGAAAGGAAACCCTAGTTGCAACGGAATCAAGCCAAAGCTGGAATTTCCAAAGGAATCGAGGTAAGGAGGAGAATCCTTTCTTTCTAGGGTGTTTTAATCTTAATGATGAGGGTTGTCTAATCTTAAAATTGTTGTTATGATGGAAATTATGATGAAGGAATGATGAAGTACAGACGTAATAAGAATTGATGATGATGTAGGAAAATTAGAATTGTGAAAACAGATGGCTAGGTTTTGGGTATAGAATTTAACATGTGAAGGATTGTTGTAATTAATGGATGGTGTGAAAAATTAGTGTTTGCATGATAGGGTAACCTTAGGTAATGTTTCCTAGGAATTTATGATCATAAGGGGTCGGAAACAGGGATTTTTAGCCAAGTTAGGGGCAAATGCGAGGGCAAAAATGTTGTTTTTCTAGGTTCTGGAACAGTCCCATCATGCCACGATGGAGCGCCATCATGCCACGATATTTCCAGTGGCAAAAATCCTTTTTCAAGCTGTCCCATCGTGCCACGATGGAGGGCCATCGTGCCACGATTTGCAGAATCATAACACGATTTTACACCAACATTTTGACCATTGTATATTCCGAATTAAGCTTAGTTGTCTTCATGAAAGTTGTAGATATGGATGTTAGCTTTCATTTGGATTTAAAGTGACCTCAATTAGACATCCAGAACTTGATTTATGATCAATTTACTACACAGGGGTCAGCACGGTCGTGCACTCTGCCCAGGTTTAGGAAAAGCAACATTTCCACCCCTCTCTGTCCCGAATTGGACTTAGGTCCCTTCATGAAAGTTTTAGATATAGATGTAAGATTTCATTTACCTTTGATTTTTATCCATTTAGATCTCTAGAACTTGAGTTATGATTAAAACGCCATGCATGGGTCATGTTGCGTTCTTCATGAAAATTCAGCACAATCTTTCCAGCGGACTCTAAAACATCTATGAAAGCAATAGTTAGTTTAAGCAAGCCGTTAGCGTGTAAGGCGAAATTAAGGATCCTTAAACTACATATCTAAATGAGGGAGTGTATTTAGGCATAAATAGAAGTAGTTACCTCAAAATAATAGCAAGTCTAAACATGAACCGGCGATAGTAGTTTATGAGAACCTAATGATGTTAAAGATGGCTTGGCACTACTAAAAAAACGTGATTTAGAGACGGATTTTAGAGAGGGAAAATAATCCCTCACTAATTGTGACGGATTTAGGGACGGATTTTCGAATTTCCCACAAAAGTTGAGTTACCAAACATTAGTGACGGAATTGTTTTAATATCCGTCATAAAATTTCCGTCACAAAAATTCTGTCACTCAATCCCTCACTAAATTCATTAGCTGAATGTTTGTCACGGAATTTGACACGGACATTTTCTCTATCTAATGCATCCCTCACTAAATCCTTCACTAATATCAATTACATGGTTTGTTAGGGAATTGTTCCCTCACAAACAATTTTTATAGATTAATTCACTAGTGGAAAATATACATTTGAGTATAACAGTATAACATTTTCCTTTTCCCTTTCTCTAAAACGTGAATCCCTTTTCCCTCTCACACAAACCCTAAACTCCTCTCACACAAACCCTTTTCCCTTTTCTCTCATCCTTCTTCTACCTCACGCGAATCCGTTCACGATTCCTTTTCCCTTTTCCCTTTTCTCTTTTCTCATCCGTTCACGATTCCTTTTCCCTCTCACACAAATCCGTTCTCTTTTCACGCGAATCCCTTTTCTCATCAGCTACATAGATCCCTTTTCTCTTTCCTCTCACCGTTCTGTCACCTTTCACGGCACTGTACACGAATCCCGTTTCTGTCACCTTTCTTCTACCTCCGGGGCTACTGTTCACGGTTCTTCTCAAAAGCGTACTGTTCACAGGGGTTCACACTACTATTCACGGCACTGTTCACGGTTCTTTTACCTCCGGCGGTGTACAAGTCTATTTTTGTTGATTCTGATTTAGTCAAATTTGAATCTAATTTTGGGAAAATAGGTTTTGGGTGCATATATGTGTTTGCCAATTAGGGGCACTGTTGATATGCTTGCACAAACTCATAACCGGTCATGTGATCGATCAATTATGATTAATTGATATGTAAAAACTCATTTCAGTTGAATCCATTATATGATTCCATATATTCTGTGTAGACATGTACATTTTGCTATCATTAATATTTTGTACTTGTGCTACTCCACATGATATGATACAGTGTAGAAAGGGGTTTCTTATAAAGAGACAAACTATATATGAGATGTTTTGGGTGTTGTAGTCTTTACAATGATATATAATTTAGTTGTAAACAAAGATTGAAATTCTGGCCAGGCAATAAACAGAGTTACCAGGTTCAGGTTCTGATGAAAACTTAGCAGGTTCTGAACAGAACTTAGCACAATTTTAAAAGCAAATAATAGGCAGAAAATAAACGTGCAGGAAAGCTAAAAACACAGAAGTTTGTTAACCCAGTTCGGAGTAAACACCTCCTACTCTGGGGGATACCAATCCAGGAAGGAAATCCACTATTGGAATTAATCCTTAAGACTCAGACACTGACACCTCAGTTCCTATCCTAAGCAATCAACTTCCACCTAGTCAGACTTCTACCCACGCATGAGTATTAGAGACCACTAACTTCCTATTCAAGTAACAACCCAGTTACTTGAACAACCCTTGAACTAAACTCAGTTCTGAAAACTACCCTGTTTTTGAAGAACACACTTCAAAACAAAAACTTCATTCTTGCTTAAAAGCTTTGAATGAATTACAACTCAATTAAACCTAAACCAACTCAAAACATATGAGTGGTGCACAAAACAAAGCTTAACAGCTTAAAAACAAACACAGACTCAATTTCTGATTTTTAAAACTCTAAAACTCTTATCTTGAATAGCAGCAGCCCTCCTCCTTATATAGCCTCCAGTCTTGCAGCATAAATAACAAACTAATCTTCTGCACATGATTTGTTACTGAAATAAGATTGGTCCAATAATGTAACAAATAAAACTGTACTGAATCTTTTAAAGATTATAACAGGAAAATATGAATTTCATATCTTTGAACCAAATCTTTAATAAAATCTTCTCCAAATAAATCAACATTCTAGAAGCCATATGCGTGGATAAATCTTCAATAAATCTTGCAAAGATTCGCGTAGAAATAACTAGAAAATAACCAGCTTCTGATGAAGTCAACAGAAGTCAACGCGGGCATCAGAACCTGAACCAGCTTCTGAAGTGCTACAGTGCTTCTGATGTAGCACTCAGCTTCTGATGGAATTTCCAGCTTCTGAACAGCTTCAAATGGAAAAACTTGCAACTGAAGAAATGTTCTAATCATGGAGAAGCTACTATCCAATACTTTGGTTTTGCCAAAATATGCAGCCAACACCAAAAGACTCAACAATCTCCCCCTTTGGCAAATTTTTGGCTAAAACCATCCAAGTTCTTCAATCTCCCATATAATCAACTCAGCAATGAAGAACTCCACAATAATACATCATAGCAATTTGTTTAGGCAGCGGATTCAGCTATGTTAAACAAACCAGCTTCAGTTCTACAAAACATAACAGCTACTGAAGCACACAAATAAGCTACTGATCAACTTCTGATCACAACCATGGTATCAGAGCTACTGATTAACTCCTGATCATCACAACACTCCCCCTGCAACTCAGCTTCTCATACAAACTCCCCCTTACTACTGAACAGCAGAGATAGATGGTATCAGAGCACAAACCAAAGCACAATTGTTCTTCAGAACCACACTTCAGGAGCTGAACACTAATGTTCTTCAGGACCACTACACTTCTACACTTCAGGACCACATCATCACTCAGGTATATAACAAGCTTGTACTCCCCCTGAAACACATACTCCCCCTCAAACACATCAGCACATCTCATGTTGCATTGGTTATGAATTCTGAACAAAACATGCAACTTCTGAACCAATCTAGACAGCTTCTGACCCACTGAACAATCTGATAAAACACACTCTGAACAGCTCTTGCCTGATCTTAAGCATAAATTTTTCTCCCCCTTTTTAGCCACAAAATTATGACAAAACACAGGTTTCACAATGGGGATTAAGAACCAAAAAAGTAACTGCACAAAAATCTCCAAAAATAACCCAGTTTCAGACTCAGGATCAGACACAGGTTCAGGAACACTCTCAGCCTTAGCAATACTGGCAGGTACTCTATCTTCCTCACATCCAGCTTGCTGTAATTGCTACAAGTCCATGTACAGGCAAACATTTGAAGAATTCAAACCAGACTCATTCCTCTCAGCTATTTTCTTCTCAAATCTATCAATTTTCTTCTGCAAAGAGAGTCTGATGGCAGCAAATTCTTCAGATTCACTATCATCCAGTTTCTTTTCTACTCCAGGTTCATCAACCTTGACTTTGGGTTGCACAGACTTGATATTCATCAAAACTTTCATGTGTAAATGACCAAGCATTTGACAGATCTTATCCTCTTCCTCAGATTTCCATAGATAACAATTATCTTTTGATCTGTGGCCCCTCATCTGAACATTACCCTCTTGATCAGTTACCAAACATTCTTTCTTATTAAATTTTACCTCCAAGTCTTGATCACACAATTGACTGATACTGATCAGATTTGAAGTTAGCCCTTTAACTAGCAACACATCATTAAGCCTTGGTAAACCAACACCAATTAAATCACCTATTCCAATAATCTCACCTTTTGCTCCATCACCAAATGTTACATATTTTCTGGGATAAGGCTTTAAGTTGCTTAACAGCTTCTTCACACCAGTCATGTGTCTGGAGCAGCCACTATCAAAATACCAGTTCTTCTTAGATAGAGCTTTCTGAGAAGTATGAGCCATTAGACCAACAGTCTCACCTTTAGGTCTCCAAACCTTCTGAACATTGACTCTTTTTGGAGCAGGTTCAACTCTTCTATGATTAAAGTGTTCAGGATAACCATAAAGCTTGAAACAAAATGGTTTGATATGCCCCTTCTTACCACAGTGATGACAAACCCAAGTATGATTTCTTCTTTTGTTTCTGAAAAATTTCTGGGGTTGCTTCTGAGGCAGCATTTGAATTTGCTTCTGAGGTTTCTTCTGTGATTGCATCTGAGGTCTCATCTTTGATGTCCCAATCATAGAATCATAAGATTCAGAAGCAGGTACAAATTGTTTAACAGGATTTTTCTCCTTGAGATTCAGACTCTGATCAACAAAACCTAACCCAGTTTTTTCCTTGCTTCTGAACATCCAGAATCTCCTCCAACTTATCAGTTGCAGAGTTCATCATCCTAACTTGCTTCTTCATCTGATCAAGTTGAGAATTCAAATGTGTTACTTCTTCACTAAGACTAGAAATCTGTCTTAAATGATCATTCTTCTCAGATTGCAGCTGACACACAGTTTCCTTCTCAGTCTCTAATAATTTGCACAGTTCTTGATTTCTGAGATACAAATCTTCATAAGAAACAGCTGGTTCCTCAAAAATCAATTCTTCATCACAGGCTTCAGATTCTGATGAAGTTTCAGTTTCTGATGAAGTTTCAGACTCTGAATAGACTGCAGGCACAGACTTTGAGCAAGCTTCTGAGACCATAAGAGCAGCAACATGTTTGGCTGACCTACTTTCAACCTCTCCTTCTGAGCTATCCTCATCAGACCAAGATACAGCAAGGCTTTTCTTCTGCTTCTTGAGAAAATTAGGACATTCAGTTTTGATATGTCCATAGCCCTCACACTCAAAGCACTGCACACCTCTTGCTTGTTTGCTATTCTCTTCAGATTGTTGCTTATTATTGTTGAGCCTGAGATACTGACCTTTGGTTCTGGATTTTCTGTCAACATTCTTCAGAATTTTGTTGAGTTGTTTTCCCAGCAACACTACAGCTTCTGATAAATCATCTTCATCTTCATCAAGCTCTTGAGGATCATCAGCTTCAGAATTAACAGCAAAAGCTATTCCTTTCCCTTTCTTATCAGGCTGTTTGCAGAAAGCAGTCTCAAAATTGAGCAAGGACCCAATCAGCTCCTCAACCTTCATGGTGGTGATGTCATGAGCTTCTTCTATGGCTGTAACCTTCATGTCAAACCTTCTGGGTAGGGACCTGAGGATTTTTCTCACTATTTTCTCATCTGACATCTTCTCCCCAAGAGAATCAAAGGAATTGGCCATATCCAGCACATTCATGTAGAAATCCTGAATGGATTCATCTTCCATCATCTTCCGGTTCTCAAACTTTGTTGTGAGTAGTTGAAGTCTGGATAGCTTAACCTTAGAGGTTCCTTCATGAGTGGTTTTCAGAATTTCCCAAGCATCCTTTGCCACAGTACATTGCTTGATGAGTCTGAACATGTTCATGTCAACACCATTGAAAATTGCATTCAATGCCTTTGAGTTTCCATGTGACAGATCATCTTCAGCTTTGGTCCACTCCTCTTCAGGCTTTAGAATCTCAGTTTTGTTACCATCTTTGTCCAAAACCACAGGATGATCCCAGCCTTTAATCACAGCCTTCCAGGTTCTGCTGTCTAAGGATTTCAGGAACGCACACATCCTGGATTTCCAATACTCATAATTGGTGCCATCAAGTAGGGGTGGTCTGTTGACAGGGCCTCCTTCTCTCTCCATAAAGCCAGACATAAATACCTCTGGATCTCACCCAAATTACAGGCAGGGTGCCTGCTCTGATGCCAATTGAAATTCTGGCCAGGCAATAAACAGAGTTACCAGGTTCAGGTTCTGATGAAAACTTAGCAGGTTCTGAACAGAACTTAGCACAATTTTAAAAGCAAATAATAGGCAGAAAATAAACGTGCAGGAAAGCTAAAAACACAGAAGTTTGTTAACCCAGTTCGGAGTAAACACCTCCTACTCTGGGGGATACCAATCCAGGAAGGAAATCCACTATTGGAATTAATCCTTAAGACTCAGACACTGACACCCCAGTTCCTATCCTAAGCAATCAACTTCCACCTAGTCAGACTTCTACCCACGCATGAGTATTAGAGACCACTAACTTCCTATTCAAGTAACAACCCAGTTACTTGAACAACCCTTGAACTAAACTCAGTTCTGAAAACTACCCTGTTTTTGAAGAACACACTTCAAAACAAAAACTTCATTCTTGCTTAAAAGCTTTGAATGAATTACAACTCAATTAAACCTAAACCAACTCAAAACATATGAGTGGTGCACAAAACAAAGCTTAACAGCTTAAAAACAAACACAGACTCAATTTCTGATTTTTAAAACTCTAAAACTCTTATCTTGAATAGCAGCAGCCCTCCTCCTTATATAGCCTCCAGTCTTGCAGCATAAATAACAAACTAATCTTCTGCACATGATTTGTTACTGAAATAAGATTGGTCCAATAATGTAACAAATAAAACTGTACTGAATCTTTTAAAGATTATAACAGGAAAATATGAATTTCATATCTTTGAACCAAATCTTTAATAAAATCTTCTCCAAATAAATCAACATTCTAGAAGCCATATGCGTGGATAAATCTTCAATAAATCTTGCAAAGATTCGCGTAGAAATAACTAGAAAATAACCAGCTTCTGATGAAGTCAACAGAAGTCAACGCGGGCATCAGAACCTGAACCAGCTTCTGAAGTGCTACAGTGCTTCTGATGTAGCACTCAGCTTCTGATGGAATTTCCAGCTTCTGAACAGCTTCAAATGGAAAAACTTGCAACTGAAGAAATGTTCTAATCATGGAGAAGCTACTATCCAATACTTTGGTTTTGCCAAAATATGCAGCCAACACCAAAAGACTCAACAAAGATCTTTCTCTCGTGCAACATCTAAATGCATATAAATAAGTAGTCTTTAGAATGATATATAATTTAGTTGTAAACAAAGATTTTTGGTGTATTTCTGGTTGTTGAGAATGGAAATGGATAGGCAAATGGCTATAAATAAGTAGCGTAGAATAAGCATAAATTTATTCAAAACAGAGCGCATTGCAGTTACTATTATATAATATAATGAACCATTAAATTAAGATTGGTTATTGTAATGAAAAGTATGATTACCCATTAAAGAAAAAGGGGGGATTTTTGGGATGAGATGGATCTAAGGGAATTGGGATGTGATTCAGGAAAAAAGGGGGGATTTTGAATTGGGGAAGTGAGGTGTGTGTTTGAAAATTTTGACCATTGTGTGTTTGACAACTTATGTGATAATTGCTTATACTATCTTTTCAGAATCTTGTCTCTTCCCATTGCTATAGTTTTATTTCATATAGATTCTGTGAAAAGTATTGTTATGTTACACATGCTAGTTTATCTAATTATAGTGAATTTTTTAAATCAAAATTCTTATTCAACCCTTAATATTAGTTTGTTTTGTATGATGACTATGAAGACATGAGAAGTTCAAAGTTTGGTGGTTTTGTGTAGCAATGTTGTTAGTCTACATTTTATTATATGGGAACCAGTTTGTACAATTTAATGACATTTGGACCTCAGAATGATCATAATATTTGTTAACATATATATACACTGTGTAATTGTCCTTACATTTAGCATGGGTGAAGCCTGTACAGTAGTAAGCTATATAGCACCAACACTTCCCATTGTACGATTGTCTTAACCGGTAGCGGGTTTTGATGTGTGTTAGGAGAGTTGGGTCCGACTTATTTTGGTAAAAGATTTTTGATCTTTGTTTGGGTCAATGGTTAACTTTCATATTACAAATTTAGAATTGTTCTTGAATTAATTTGTTTACTTTCAAATCTATGAAGTGGTTAAGGGAATGACTTCAAGATGGAATCCTTACCTCGTGCATTTTCCGCAAAGTTACAATAACTAATACACGCTCACATACACATCATAATATTTGACATCCATCTTAATCCTCATTCATGAAAAAACATTCTAAAGGATGATACACATTTTGCTTATTATTTATTGTGCTAACTTCATCTGCATAATTTCATCCTACATTCTTAGTTTCTATGTGACGTGCTGAGATAATCTTTGCACTTCATATCATTAACTATCCCTACATGTGTCTCTGCATCTAATTGTTATTGTGAAACTTCCAAGACTGTGTTGAAATATTATGAGAATGATTGTGTGATAATATTTTTCAAGGCTTAAACAATAACTTTGCTGTTGTTAAGTCTCAGATCTTGATCATGTAAACTTCACCTCTGTCATCCAATTTTTATTCCAAGATAGTTCTACAAGAAATACAAGTTAATCCTACTGCTAGGTTGCTACATACTCCCTCTGCCCTTGTAGTTTAAACAACCTCATGGTAATGGCAATGGTAGAGGCAAACCTTTCCTTAAGAAGAACAATTCTGGTATATTCTGCACTCATTGCAATCGGACTAACCACATTGTGGATACCTTTTTCATTAAGCATAGTTGTCCTCCAGGTTACAAGTTCAGGAAGTCTGACAACAATCTTAGTTTTGAGCAATCGCCTGCACCTGTTTCTGTCAATTCGGATTCCAGCACCACTGCTTCTCTGAACTAGTTTATATATCTGAAACGCATCACTTAAAGATCAATTGAAGGCTCATGAGGAGTTGATTCGTGCATCGCAAGAAGATTCACGTTTGCTTAGGGAGCAAATGACTAAATTGATGGAAATGTTTTCTCAAGGTCATCTACATCCACCTCCACCTCCATCTACTTGATATATAGATATATAATATGTATAGTATATGGTTATTTTGATAGCTTGGTTGCAAACTTAGCTTCAAGAACAATGTGTTACTTCTAGTACCATTAAAAATGTTGAAGTGTTTCTTATTAAACTTATTTTGAGAGTTTTCTTATGACTCTTATGTATTTTGAGAGTGTTGAACAATGGTTGTAAACTTATTGAGAGTTTCCTTATGAATTTTATGTTTTATGGTGATGAATGTATGTGATGGGTATGAATTTTTTATTGTATATTTATAATTTCGAACAAGTTTCATATGGTTTAATATAGTAAATGCAGTTGCAACATTAATATAATTAATGAAATCCGGCAGGCAATTGAACATTAAATCAATAATGCTTTGAATTTCCTCACTAATTAGTGACGGACATAAAATCGTCATTAAACCATAGGTTGTAGTTTGTGAGGGAATTTAGTTTCGTCACAATTAGTGAGGAAATATACCCTCACAATTTGAAAGGGAAAACCAATCTGTCATTAATTAGTGATGGAAATATTGGTGAATAAGGAATGAATGGTCCCTCGCTATTAGAGAGGGAACACAAATCCCTCACTAATTAGTGAGGGAATTGTCCGATTTTCAGCACATTTCTGCTTCATATTTAGTGACGGATTTACATTATTAGTGACAGATTTTATCCCTATCAATTAGTGACGGAATCCAAAATCCCTCACAAATATTTAGCAAGGCCAAAATTCGGAACGGATTACTGGAAGTCACAAAATCCGTCACTAAACTCGTTTGTGACGGAATTATAGTAGTTTAGTGACGGATTTATACCCTCACTAAAACTGATTTTTCAAGTAGTGTGGCAATAGGAAATGAAAGACAACGGTAAGAGGAGGGGCAAGAGAGTTTTTTAAGATAAATGACTAGGATAAACATAAGTTCCTCGGATTAGAGATAAGCCTAAAAAGGTGAAGTAGTTTAAGCAGTAGAAAGAGAATTTTGAGAATATAGATAAGTAGTTCACTGCGGAGTGATAACGACGAGAATAATCCCTTGGGGTATTTAAGAGGTCTAATTTGGTAAGTCAATTAAGAGGGTATAAAATATGAAAGAGATAAAGAAGTGAAAAGAGACGATGAAAAGAGGGGATATGAAGTAGGCGTTTTCCGAGTAACTGATGAAGTTAAACATAATCTTCTTAAACCAATTATGAGCTTAGGAATATGGTTAAGTTGAAGATTAAAAGATTCAAGGTAATTAAAGCACTTAAGATGAATGTTAGATAGGAACGTATAAGGTGTAAAAATGAATAAATATTAGAGAAGTCGAATTTAGATGATCGTAGAAGATGAGAGGGTCGTAAGACGAAATGTAAAGGAAGACAGGGGATTGTGAATTGAGTAATTAAAGATAATAGGAATGATGATAGCAGTGAATAAGACGGGAATCAATTAGAAGAGAGCAAGATGAATAGGAAAGAAGATAAGAGGTAATAGTTATAATGTTTGACGATAATAATAACGACCGGTATTGAGAGAATAAAACCTTAAATTATAATGAAATTTTAGTGAGGAAAGTTGTTGATGTCGAAAGTAACAATAAGGTGAGATAATAATTTTAAATTACAATGAAGTTAGGATTAGGGGAATAGTCGAGGTTATAGATGACGACGAATGTTAGCCGAAGTAATAAGATATAAAGTCGTTTTAATGAGAAGAATAAGTAGGAAAGAGTTATTGATGATGGTGAGGTGAAACCTAGTTGTATAGAGAGGAGACGTTATGTGTAATGTTAATGGAGAAGTAAATATCTTAAAAATGAAGAATGAGTAATAGGGTGTGCTATCAGGATAAAATATCTAGAGAGCCTAGAATAGACGAGAGAATAGAGCATGTCTGTAAGATGAATAATAAAATAAAATAGAGGGGTGTTGCCGTAGAAACGAGTTGTGCTTAAGGCCTCTTCTGGTAAACAATATCTTATGTACTCAGATGGGCCGCTCTACTCCCTGTGTTCTTTCAACGTAGCAAGGAGGCCTAAGACGAAGAAACGCAGTTGCTCCATTGAAAGGTGAGAATCCGCCGCTTCCCCTTATTTATGCCTTTTGCTGCTCCACAATGCTCTCTCCAAAACGAAAGTGAAAGAAGCCCGCGTACCCACTCTTCTTTCCCCCCATTGCTGGGGGCCTCGTCCTCAGGGACTACACCTTTCAAAAGGAGAAACTTAGAAAACAAATAGAATCAAAAAGGCCATCATTAATGCGAACAAGGCAATAGCCTCGGTTAGAGCAAAGCCCAGGATTGCATAATGCAAGTTCAATTAAATTTTCTACCAAGAATCATGGATGTTCAGACCTACAATCAATCCACTTTGGAATTCGGAGAGATTGTTGAAGACGATGTTGATGAGAGTGAGGAAGAGACAATGTTTGAAGGATGTGGTATAAGGAAAATAGTAGAAGAAATAGAGATACCACACAAAGTAGAACTTCCTCAAGAGTGGTCAGATTCTGAAGAGGCCAAAACTATTGATAGTGAAGAAGTGATGGATATTGAGAAAAAGGAACAGTTTCTTAACAAGGAAGAAACTTGTGAAAAGGAGGGGATGAAAGTGAGCAAGGCAGAACTTGAGTTTGTAAAAGATATTATTTGTTCCTTGTTCATCAAACTCTGGATAGGGAGGTTATGGACTCCACATCAGCTATACTTCAAGTTCATGGAATTCCTCCCAAAACAAAGGAATACAAAGGCTGATGTGCGTTCCGTCTCATTTTGGCCACCCTAACGAATCAGGCGTCGAGCTAACGACGTAAAACAAGCGCTTGTTGGGAGGCAACCCAATTTTGTAAGTTTTTTTTTGCTTTATTAATGCTTTTTAGTAACTTTAGGTGAAGCTAAAAATGACAAGTCTTTTGAAATGCTGCATTTTTGAAAATTCTGAAATCTGTCATTCTCGCGGAGCGAGATATTACTTCGCTGAGTGACGCTTACTGATAAGCTCGCTAAGCAAAGTATCAAATGCATGATAAGGATAATGATAGAAAATTGTTTGAAAGTGCAAAGCCAAGGTACTTGTTTCTTGCTTTTCTAGGTGTGTACTTGAATTTGAAATGAGTACTTTGCACAAAAATTTATCTCATACAGTTTTATGCGATAACATGCTTATTATGTGAACCACTTAGAACTAGCCTAAATGTGAGGAATCCTCAAGTGCTTTACATATATGCAGGAGACCGGCATTCATTGTTTTACTCGGTTGTTTTATGTTAAATCTGATAATTGTTTTGAATTGTATGAAAGCACAGAAATGATCAAGGCATTCTTTTGAAATTGAGAAAAAACACTTGACCACAAAAAGCCTACCCTGTGAGAAGTGATTATTTGATAACCCCATTTGAGCCTAATTAATCAGAATCCTTAACTATGAACTGTCAATATTCATAAGCACAATGCTTAGTGAATTTGCCCAAGTTCCAGTTCATAGTTAAATCACTATAGGATTCTGATATTCTTACCTTCATTTTGAACCCTAAACCATCATGTTTATTTGTCCCTTGCCTGATGATAAGGGAACATTCAATTAGGGTATTATTTTGAATAAGTTGGGGAGAAAAGGGAGGTATTGTATGTCAAGTAGTGGTGAAATTTAAAAATTGATCTTGACAACAAAAAAAAAAGAAAAGAAAAAGGAAAAGAAAAAGAAAAAAAAAAGAAAAAAAGAAAGAAAAGGAACAAAGAAAAAGAAAAGAAAAAAGAGAAAAATTCAATAAATAGAAAAAGTTGTCAAGATCAAAGTACTACTAGTATATCACCAAGGGTTGATAATGAAATTTTGGAGGAAGTTGTGTAAATAGAAAGAATGTTCCTCTATGCTTGGCCATTTGAATTCAATTTTTCCCACATATGACATTTCTTTTGGAAACCAAGCCAAGTTACAACCCTCAAAGACCTTTTGATCTACGCTTTTGTGCTTTTTGAGATGATATTTGGATGGACACATAACTTAATCAAGTTGTTAGCAGAATTGCCAGATGAGTGTTCAAAACCCTCACTTCATGATTTCAATTTGCTTATTTACTTTCAAAGAAGTGTGTTAGGTGTGGTTCATTGTTAATTATGTTATTGACTTGCATTGTATGATTTGAACTTTGTGTTTAGGACTTATGCCGCATTCATAGTATATATCTAGATTAATGAGAAACTTCATACTTGCCCACGCAATCCACATTTGAATTATGTCATCTGAAAACTTTTCATTTCTTTGCATGTATTGTACTTTTGTCCAAAGCCTTGATTTTTCCATTTCTTTTGAGTCCTTTGTTTGAGGACAAACAAAGATTTAAGTTGGGGAGAGTGATAAGTGCCAAAAATGAGTTAAAAAGCATAGTTAATTTAAGCACTTAAGTAGCTTGTTTTGCAAGTTATCATGGGAAAAGCTCATAATCACTGATCAAATGCCCAATATTGCTTTTACTTCTTTCCCCATCCATTTGTGCAGGAAAATGCAAGCCAGGACATGATTTGAGCAAAGAATCAAGAAGAAAAGAATCTGATAAACTCGCCCAACGAGCTAATGGCGAGTCCTTGGCGAGCTCAGGCAGGGATTTTCAGGAGCAGGGGAACTTGATTTCGCTCAGCGAAATATTCATCGCCCAGCGAGATCCAAGACGGTTTAATGCTACTTGAAGACGTGGCTGAAAACCACTGGTGAAGAAATCTCAACTCGCCGGGCGAGTGAAATCTCGCCGAGCGAGATGTCACTTTCAGCTTTTAGTATTTAAGCTTTGTTTCATACTTTTTTTGCTAAGAGAATTTTATTACAGTTTAGTAATATTTTAGGATTTAGTTTTAGACAGAATATAGGGCTAGAAGAGCTGATCTTCAAGGAGCAAGAGTGAAGGGATTGTGGAATCAACTAAGACTTTGGGAAATCAAGACTTAGGCTTGGATCTTCATCTTTCTTTAAACTTTTGTATAGTTGTCATGAAAATGAACAACTAACTCCCCTTTGTTGGGATTTGAGGTACTTTATCTAGCTTAGATGTAATATTTGATTATGCAAATATATGATTTTAGCAATTTATGTGATATTGAGTTATTCTTGCTATTCATTATCATGTTTTGATTTAAATGTTATTGACGAATACTTTTGAATCTTTGGTGAGAATAATCTTCTATCAAAATAATAAATTCTATACATGGAATTTGGTTTTGATAATCACAAAAAGTATTGGAACGTAAAGCTTTTGGATCGTTTGATAGATTGGGAAATCGTCTATTAAACGATACGATCGATCTCACGACGTCATTTGGACACGAATGACTTTGTCGAATGATACGTGATAATTTCGCTAAAACGCTAGAATTCATATGCATGATTATTAGATTATTTTTGATGCTCGATTGAGGAACTCCGATCTCAACGCTTTTATTCCCTATTATATGTCGTCTTTATTTCCGCTTTTAGGTTCGAATAGTTTTTATGCAAACAATCTTACAAACCTTTACTCAAAACGATAACGATTGTTGAACGGCTTGAGATAGCGCACTAGTCCCTGTGGAGACGATATAAAAATATACTTACTTTTTGACCAACGTCAGTTACTCCACCCGGATGCACTCCATAAAATGAACCAAGATAAGTAATTGTATGTTCAACCCTAACTTACTAACTTTGTGTTGAGCAAGATGTATATATATTTATTACATAAGTTTATGTTAAGTACTGTTCAGATAACAGGAAGTGATTATAGGATGTCCCCAGATCACTAAGTATGAGATTATGTATATGATAATTATATGATAGAGACTTGGCGATCATAGTAATCCCCGAGATTGCCGAGAGTTAGTGCATGGAGACCCTAGGTGTCCCCGAGGTTGCCAACAGTGGGTTGGGTGGAACTCACTGAGACATTATGTCTCATCCCATTCCTTCTGATGCAGGTTTACAGGTTGCACGCAACAAGGGTAAGGAGAAAGCTTTGTACTGATCGTGCTGGCTTTCTAGTTTTCAGTTTATCTTGTATTCAGATGTTGTACTTTTGATGTATAATTGTCAAGATGATATGTATTATCAGAAGAGGATATGTATAAACACTTGGATGTATTATTACTTATGTGATGTAATAATATATGAGATGTTTTTCTGTATTGTAAATTAATGCATCCAGTACGAAATTTTAATACTCGTATAAGATCCTAGGCAATATTTATATGGGTGTTACAGGTAACCTAATACGACGATCAAACATCAATAGTTTTAACAATTGTTTGTTCAGTATGGACAACCGGATCTTTGATGCTTCACCAGAATCGGATATCGAAGCTCAATCTCACGAATTGTCTACAAATTCACAATCTATCATATAAAACCTATTGAACGAATGACACAATCAATATATCACATACTGATGTCGTATCAGAATGATATATCACATATATGATATCGATCAATCAATTTTAATTAATATTTAGTAAAATAATTTTACAAGATTAATTTCAAAATAAATATGAAACATTTATTTATACATATGACATATATATACAAAATATGTTCTGATTTTATTTCAAAATTAAATCAATAACCCTTATCGATTTTAATTAGTTTGACTCATGCGCTGGATTTAGTGATATCCAATATCACGTTTCCTTTCAAAAACAAAACTATATGCTAATCAATTTCAATCATATTAAAACCGATAAAGCATCAAATCATGTTACGGAACCAACATATTTGAATTCAATGATTTAATCAGAACCAAAAGCTCTGATACCACTGAAGGGATTTAAGAGGGGTTTTTCAAAAAATTTAATCTTCTTAGCGGAACAAATCCCATTGAAAACGGATCTTGATTAAATCATTAATCACAAATCAAACACATACTTAAACGCTTTAAGGATTCATGTGTTTACCTCTTGAAGAGCAGAACCTTTGTGGCAGAATTGTTTCTGATCACGAGCAAAGCAACGTAGCGATGCCTCTATTCAGTCCACACGAACAGACCTTCTCCGATGACCGGTGCTAGCCAATTTCAACGAAGATTCAGAGAGAATAGGGTTTAGAGAGTGACGGCTAGGTTTCACACCTTTTGTGAATTATGTTAAGTGTTTCAACAAAAGTCTGTAATGCTTCACCACAAGGGTTCTATTTATAGAACCACTTGTGTGGTCAACAAGTCAAGCACTTAAATACACCGTATCTTACGGTGCACCATATTTCACTTAAACACACTGTACCTTACGATGGACCGCGTTTCTCTATTTCATAAATTAAATAATAAGTCATACTTAATTATTTAATTACTAATAAGTCCTACTTATTATTTTATAAATAAGTCTTACTTATTTATTTCTCTCATCTATCTGTCCTTTGTGTGTGACCCCTATAGGTTCCCGTAACGTTGGCAATAATATTAAATCACCTATTTAATATTATAAACACTGAGCGGTATCTAGCAACACATCACTGCTACCCAAGTGACGAGAATGTCATGTGATCTGACGAAACCTTTCCGTGATAATGATCATGTGTATAATTACCCCTTTGCCCTCATGTCTATATTGAACACAAGGCATAGACCGTGTCATCCTTGTCAAGTTCAATATTGGGCCCATAGACATTTCTCCTGTTATGTAGGAGGGGCAAATTTCATCTAGGTCACTCATGTCCCTTAGCATGATTCATGGAGTACCCATCAACCAACTTTATAGTCATCTTATTACAGACAACGTTTGAATGGTGATAAAGCACTCGACTCCTACATCTAGGGTACATAGTGGTTTCAGGTCAAAGGGTGGAATACACCACTATCACTATGAGAATATCTTATGACACTTTTCATAACTTTTACTATGTAGTATTCTCATGGCGGGTTAATCCAGTATAAATATTACTCCTAATATTTATACCTATGTGAAGACTTGATAACTCTTTATCTATGATCTGTGAGATGTGATCATCAGTCTACCCACATAATAGTCTCTATGCTTTAATGTTATCCCATTTCACAATAAATCTTGACTACAGATACTTTAAGAATAATGTATTTTCGTTTAATGAGTCTCACGATTAAGTCACACTTAATGCTCCATTAAACAGACCAATTATTCTAGGGAATTTATTATTTTGAAACTAAACAAAAGAATAAATAAATGCCTTATTTATATATATATATATATATATATATATATATATATATATATATATAAGTCATGATACAAAGCCAAATCCAATCAAAATAGATTGGCTATTAAGGCTTACTCCAACACAAGCTTCCTTCTACCAAAACCCTAGTCTTGGAACTCTTCCTCTTGACTTGGTTTTCCGTAGTTCCTCTTGTTTCAATCTTTCCTGTTGGATATTTGGTTGTTGGCTTCATGTTTGCTAAAATCAAATATACAAGCAGCTGTGCGTCTTCAGAAGCTGGGCATCAGAAGTTGAACAGTACTTCAGAAGCTGGGCTTCAGAAGCTGAACAATACTTCAGAAGCTGAACAGTACTTCAGACGCTGAACCTTCAGAAGCTGATGTTTAGACGCTGAACAGTACTTCAGACGAAGCTGGTTTTCTGCATTCTTCAGAAGTACCTTGGAGCTGTTAATTTTCTCACATGATCTTTTGTGGATTTAATTGAAGAATTCTCCAAGCTGCGTTACTAGAAGGAAGAAGAATTTCGCAAGATATTTTCTGAAGATTGGATTCAATTATTTGTGAATATATTTTCAAAGAAATCTTTGGAAAATATATTTCTGGAAAATAAATTGCTTCTATATGTTTCTAAAGTATTTTGGAAATATATCTTTAAAGGATTTGGCTCAAGTTTATGTTGCTGCTGAAGCTATAAATAGAGGACGCTGTCATTGAAGAAAATGATCTCAACCAAAGCTACCATTGAAAGAGTCTTAGGTTTTGAGTCTGTTAGTTGTGAGCTGTGTGCTCTGTTTTTTCTGTACACCACTCAATTGTTTAGAGTTGGTTTAGTTTATTGAGTTGTAATCACTTGAAGCTTTTAAGCAAGAGTGACTGATTATGTTTTGAAGAGTGTCTTCATCTTTGTCTGTTTAGAGTTTAAAATCATTGGGGCAGTGATTGCTTGAGTAGGAAGTAAGAGGGGTCTTATATCTAGGAGTTCCTAGGTAGAAATACCACGGGTAGTGATTTAGTGAGAAGGGTATGAAACAGGGGCTGTTGTCATAGGACTTCGAATTGATACTATTATAGTGGATTTCCTTCCTGGCTTGGTAGCCTCCAGACGTAGGTGTGTTTGTCACCGAACTGGGTTAACAAATAACCTGTGTTTTTACTTTCTGTCTGTTTTTTATTCTGCTTCTGAACTGCTGTTTTGCATACTCTGTTTTACGGTTCAGAATCAGGTCCTGCCAGAAATTTCATTGGCATCAGAGCAGGCACCCTGCCTGTTTTAGGGTGAGCTCAAGGGAAGTTTATTTTCTGGCATAATGGACTCAGAAGGAGAATTAACTTATGAAGAACTTCTTGCCTCTTTCAAAGAACTATACATCAGAAGTGAAGAAGTTTGCAAGTTATATATAAATCAGAAGAAGACTATCAGCCAACTGCATGCTGAAAGAAGTGACCATGTAGCACAAATTTCTGATCTCAAAGATGAGGTAACCCAATTGAACTCTCAACTTGAACACTTAAAGAAGCAGGTCAGAATGTTAAACACTGGTACTGATGTGCTAGAAGAGATATTGGAGAGTCAAAACCAAGGGAAACCAAGTGGTATAGGGTTTGATTATAGGACCTTAAACAAACAACACAATCCAACTAAAAAGGTCAGTGCAGTTGTTGAAACATTTGATCCAATGATGGGAAAACTTAAGATGGAACATCAGAACAAACCTCAGGGATCTAAGAGTAGGAGGAAATCTCATCCTTGGGTATGTCATTACTGTGGAAAAAATGGGCATATTAAACCGTTTTGTTTCAAACTGTATGGATATCCACAACCTCATGTTCAACCAAAGGTCAGCCATACATGTGTTCAAGTTAGAAAAGAATGGAAACCCAAAGTTGTTGATACTAGTCTTATAGCTCACTCCTCTCTAAAAGAATCATCAAAAGGAGAAGAGATTAAGTTGTGGCACCAGAAGCTTGGTCATTTAAACCTAAGAAGAATGAAGAAAGCCAGTCAAGAAAAGTCTCCTGGAAAGTCTGCCAGTAAGTCTGTTGTTGTGTCACCTTCTGACAGTTCACAAGAGAAGGAGACTGATGAGCATTCCCAAGATGTTGTGTCAGAGGACAAGTCAGTAAACAGTGAGAATGACAAAGATGCAGAAGAGTTTGAACCTGTGTCTGATCAAAAAGTTCAAGAAGTTAGAACTGATATGGTAAAGGATCAATCTACAATTGTTGTTAATATAGATGATCTGGAGTCTGAACCCATTGGTAAAAGACTTGACCAAAGTGTTGGCAAGAATGTTGTTGTTGGACCATCTAAAGTCTGGAGCAAGGTAGTGGTCCCTATCCCTAAGAAGAAGGCACTAAAAGGAAAGGAAGTGGATCCTAGTAAGTCTGAGGATGATGTTGAGCAAGACATCATGCCCTATGTTCAGAAGAGGATTGCTGAACTTCAGAAGCAGATTGCTGGGAAGAAGATTCCTCTGAATGTTTCTGAAGCACACATTAACTAAGCAGCATCTGATGCTGTGTCTAATGAAGACTAAGCAGCTTCTGATGTTGAGTCTAAAGACTGTCTATTGGATGGACTATGTTCTGGATTTCATTTTGTGATGTTGTTGTGTTCTTTTGTTTTGATCTTCTGTGTGGGTACCATGTTTGTGTGATTCTGATCCTGTGATGGTTTTAATGATGGTACTGTCTCTATTCTGATGTGGGTTCTGTGTGAGGTGATGTGATGGATGTGTTCTCTTTGATTTCTGGGCATACTTTTCATCTGTTTGAGTGCATATGGTATGTATCTAATGTTTCTCTGTTTCTCTACGGTTATTTTTGTCAAAATTGTTTGGCTAAAAAGGGGGAGAAAATTATGGTTGTTTCAGAAGCAGTGCGGTTGTTCAGGGGGAGTCTCTGTGTCTCTGTTTCAGAGTGTTGTTCCTGTGTGTCTGTTTCAGAAGCAGTTCAATAGTTCAGGGGGAGTTTCTGTTTGTTCCTGAATGTCATATTTCAGGGGGAATGTGTGTTTCATGTTCCTGTGTCCTATCAGATACTGATTTATGTGCTCAGAACTGGAAGCTGATCTATTTCAAAAGCTGCTGCTGCTGAATGATATGTTTTCAGGGGGAGTCTTTGTGTGAAACGTAGTGTTTATGCCGCTGCTGACTCTGTTGCTACGTTTGTGTTATGTTCTTCATGGTTGCGTATTTTTTTGTGTGAAGAATTTAATGTGTGAAGAATTTACTTGTATCTCTCTGTGCTCAAATTGATTTTAGCCAAAAATTTGCCAAAGGGGGAGATTGTTGGATATTTGGTTGTTGGCTTCATGTTTGTTAAAATCGAATATACAAGCAGTTGTGCGTCTTCAGAAGCTGGAAGCAGAACTTCAGAAAGTGTTCCTCAGAAGCTGGGCTTCAGAAGCTGAGCAGTACTTCAGAAGCTTGGCTCAAGTTAAGCTATAAATAAAGGACGCTGTCATTGAAGAAAATGATCTCAACCAAAGCTATCATTGAAAGAGTCTTAGGTTTTGAGTCTGTTAGTTGTGAGCTGTATGCTCTGTTTTTTCTGTACACCACTCAATTATTTAGAGGTTGTTTAGTTTATTGAGTTGTAATCACTTGAAGCTTTTAAGCAAGAGTGACTGATTATGAAATTCTGGCAGTTAACTGGTTCTGAACTAAAAACAGAGTATGAAAAATAAAGTTCAGAAGCAGAAAAATAAAGTACACAAAGTAAAGGAACACAAGGAATTTTTAACCCAGTTCGGTGCAAACTTCACCTACTCTGGGGGTTACCAATCCAGGAAGGAAATCTACTAAGTAGTATTAATTCTAAGACTCTAATCACAGCCCCTGTTTTTCAATCTTATCACTTAATCACTACCCGTCTAGACTTCTACCTAGGAAACCACCTAGATATAAGAACCCCCTCTTACTTCCTAATCAATCAACCACAGCCCAGTGATTGTAAACTCAACAAAACAAACAGATTGAAGACATTCTTCAAAAACAGAAAAAAAACATTCACTTGTGCTTAAAAGCTTTAAGTGATTAACAACTCAATGAAAACAAACAACCAACTCTTACAATGAGTGGTACACAAATAACAAAGCACTAAGCTTAACAGACACAAAAACTCTAGAACTAATTTCTGGTTTTTGACACGTGAAATTTCCAATAGCAAAGTCCTCTTTAAATAGTCTTCAGCTGCAACATAAATCTGAACCAAATATTCTTCAATTGATATGATTCTGAAATATTATAGAAGCTCAAAGAAGGAAACATATTTCTGAATTATATTTTCCAAAGATCCTTTGAAAATATATTCATCAATAAACACGAAGCCAATCTTTCAATAAGATCTTCAACAAAATAATCAGCCTTCTAGAAAACAAATGCCAGGATAATTCTTCAGTAAATCTTCAAAAGATACGCACAGAATTAATCACAAAGAATGCAGAAATCCAGCTTCTGAAAACAGCTTCTGAAATTCAGCTTCTGAAGGTCAACGCTGGTCAACGTCTGAAGCTCAGCTTCTGAAGGTCAACGTCTGAACAGTGCGTCTGAAGAGCCTCCCTGCGTCTGATGAACATTTCATGCGTCTGAAGGTCCATTCTGCGTCTGAAGGTCCATTTCAGCTTCTGAACCTCCTGAAATGGAATTTTCAGCTTCTGAACCTCCTTAAAACCAATATCCAGCTTCTGAAGACATTATATAACATCTGGAAAACGCATGCTTGCACATTTTGATTTGATTTTACCAAACAATGAAGCCAACACTTCAAATAACCAACAATCTCCCCCTTTGGCAAACTTTTGGCTAAAATCAAATGCTTCATAAACACAAGTCCTTCATTCATCACAAGTAATTAACCATGAAGAACTCCACATAATGTAGCAGAGTCAGCAGCGGATTAAAAACACAAACAACTAAAAAATACTCCCCCTGCAACACATAACATCAGTTTCTGAGGAACAACTCTTCTCCCCCTGAAACACAGCACTCAGGAACTCCCCCTGAACATAAACAGCTTCTGACAGGAAGCACACAAACTCAGGAACACTCCCAATGAACCAAACAGATCAGCAATCATACAAATTTCTACCCTTTTTTTGCCAAACAAGTTTGACAAAACACCAGTAAACACCAGGAGCAAGAAACACAACCAGAACACAAAGAACTCAGCACAACACACTTGCAAAAATCAGAACCACAAAGAATCCACCCAGCAGAAGAACAACCAAAACAAAAACTGCAGAGAACAGCACAGCTGCAGACCAGAAACACAAGCAGAAATTCACAACAAACACAAGCTAGCCAGTCTTCAGACTCAGCATCAGAAAATACTTAGTCTTCATTAGACACAATCATCAGATGCTGCTCAATTGATATGTGCCTCAGGCACATTCAGAACCTTCTTCCCAGCTATCTTCTTCTCAAAATCAGCAACTCTTTTCTTAACACAGGACATAACATCTTCAGACTCACAAGAAACAAGTGCCTTTTGAACAGGAATAGGAACTAACACTTTGCTCCTGATTTTAGATGAACCAGCACCAGAACTCATCTGTGCTACAAGAATAGGCTTGCTGTCATCTGCAACAGCCTTTCCTTTTCCTTTGTTCAGCCTCTGAGCAACACCTTCACACTTTGGTCTCCATTCTTTCTTGATCTTGCTTTTATTCACAGCTGTTTCTACTTTTATGTAGTAAAAATGCTTGGGATATCCATGCAACTTGTAACAAAAAGGTTTAATGTGTCCCTTTTTACCATAATGATGACATATCCAAGGATCAGTAGCTTTCTTGTCTCTAGAATCCTGAGGTTTGTTCTTAGGTTTCCTCATCAGTGGAACATGAGTATTAGCAGCAGGTAGAAACCTCTTAGCAGGTTTTTGTTGTTTGATGTTCAGGTTCTAAGCAACAAATCCAATGCCATTTGGTTTTCCTTGATTCTGATTCTCCAGAATCTCTTCCAGAACATCAGTACCAGTGTTCAACATTCTGACTTGTTTCTTTACATGTTCAAGTTGAGAGTTCAGCTGGGTTACCTCATCTTTGAGATCAGAAATCTGTGCTAGATGATCACTTCTTTCAGCATACAATTGACTGATAGTTTATTTCTGATTTACCAGCTGCTTGCACACTTCTTCAAATTTAACATGCCACTTCTTGCAAACAACATCATGATCTTTATAAGACAATTCTCCATGTGACTTCTTAACATCAGTATTGGTAACAAGGCCAATGCTTTTTACTTTCTTTTCCATTCTGCCAGAAAATATCTCCATGGAGCTCACCCAAAAACAAGCAGGGTGCCTGCTCTGATGCCAATTGAAATTCTGGCAGTTAACTGGTTCTGAACTAAAAACAGAGTATGAAAAATAATGTTCAAAAGCAGAAAAATAAAGTGCAGAAAGTAAAGGAACACCAGGAATTTGTTAACCCAGTTCGGTGCAAACTTCACCTACTCTGGGGGATACCAATCCAGGAAGGAAATCTACTAAGTAGTATTAATTCTAAGACTCTAAACACAGCCCCTGTTTTTTCAGTCTTATCACTTAATCACTACCCGTCTAGACTTCTACCTAGGAAACCACCTAGATATAAGAACCCCCTCTTACTTCCTAATCAATCAACCACAGCCCAGTGATTGTAAACTCAACAAAACAAACAGATTGAAGACATTCTTCAAAAACAGAAGAAAAAAAAAACATTCACTTGTGCTTAAAAGCTTTAAGTGATTAACAACTCAATGAAAACAAACAACCAACTCTTACAATGAGTGGTAAACACATAACAAAGCACTATGCTTGACAGACACAAAAACTCTAGAACTAATTTCTGGTTTTTGACACGTGAAATTTCCAATAGAAAAGTCCTCTTTAAATAGTCTTCAGCTGCAACATAAATCTGAACCAAATATTCTTCAATTGATATGATTCTGAAATATTATAGAAGCTCAAAGAAGGAAACATATTTCTGAATTATATTTTCCAAAGATCCTTTGAAAATATATTCATCAATAAACACGAAGCCAATCTTTCAATAAGATCTTCAACAAAATAATCAGCCTTCTAGAAAACAAATGCCAGGATAATTCTTCAGTAAATCTTCAAAAGATACGCACAGAATTAATCACAAAGAATGCAGAAATCAAGCTTCTGAAAACAGCTTCTGAAGTTCAGCTTCTGAAGATCAACGCTGGTCAACGTCTGAAGCTCAGCTTCTGAAGGTTAACGCTGGTCAACGTCTGAACAGTGCGTCTGAAGACCCTCCCAGCGTCTGATGAACAGTTCCTGCGTCTGAAGGTCCATTCTACGTCTGAAGGTCCATTTCAGCTTTTGAACCTCCTGAAATGAAATTTTCAGCTTCTGAACCTCCTTAAAACCAATATCCAGCTTCTGAAGACATTATATAACATCTGGAAAATGCATGCTTGCACATTTTGATTTGATTTTACCAAACAATGAAGCCAACACTTCAAATAACCAACAGATTATGTTTTGAAGAGTGTCTTCATCTTTGTCTGCTTAGAGTTTAAAATCACTGGGGCAGTGATAGCTTGAGTAGGAAGTAAGAGGGGTCTTATATCTAGGAGTTCCTAGGTAGAAATACCACGGGTAGTGATTAAGTGAGAAGGTTCTGAAATAGGGGTTGTTTTCATAGGACTTCGAATTGATACTATTATATTGGATTTCCTTCCTGGCTTGGTAGCCTCCATACGTAGGTGTGTTTGTCACCGAACTGGGTTAACAAATAACCTGTGTTTTTACTTTCTGTCTGTTTTTTATTCTGCTTCTGAACTGCTGTTTTGCATACTCTGTTTTACGGTTCAGAATCAGGTCCTGCCAGGAATTTCATTTCCCAAAAGCTTGCTTGAGATACAAGAGATTGAATATTGCAAACTTGGTGGATCAAGGGTTGCTGATGATGATAGCTGAAATCCTAGAGAGAGAGGGAGAGAAAATCTGAATTCTAGAGAGAGAAGGAATAGGAGGATATGAAGAAAATCTTATATTTCCCCTATTTAAAGCCCTTCCATCTCGTAATTACAATTATGCCCCTACTCGCTCATAATTCTCTGATATTGATAAACGTTACGTCTAAGCGGGCACTGGCGTAATAGCCGGACGAGAAGAAGAGCCCCCAGCAGCCCCAGCGATCAAATGATTCACGTTGTAGATGTCGCTCCTCCGGGTGGCCCCGCGACTGCTGACCTACTTGCTCGAGCGTCTAAGCAGCTCATTCATTGAAGACATTTTCACCTGCGAGCAAAAAGAGCAGAAAAATATCAGTAAAACTTGGAAAAATATCGATACAAAAATTTAAAGTAAATCCTACAAAGTTCTACGGAGTAGTTCAGTCGGGTTTTCAGAAAGCACAAGATCGTGCGTATTGATGTATCGAGGCTCTATCACCTCCCTTCCAGCAGAGTCAACCAAGGGAACACCATCTTCCCTCAACATTCTTGCGGGCACAAAAGAAGATACAAAGGCCAACAGCTTTTCGTAACTCTTCTTTTCCGCCTCATTCAGCCCGAAATACCCAGAACCGAAATCGGAGGGTTTGTGTCCGTAGTGGTCCCTGCACCAATAGAAAAGGAATATGGGAACCTTGCAGCGGTCTTCCCCTCCATTCTCTCGGGTCGTCCTCACCGTCTTCAAGACGTTCTTCAAAGCAACCGCCGTCTTTGGTCGCACCAGGAAGAAAAGATCCTTGAAGGGCCTCACTTCCCCCACAAAAAGAGAAAAAAGCTTTCTTGTCTGGCGGAAGGAAACCCAAGCATGACCCCCGCCTTTCTCCGTCCCTCGCTAGACAGTGACGAAAGAAAAAAACAAATGTACAATAGGCTTGACCTCCAAGTGCCTACATACCAACTCGAAGGCCTTCATGAAGGGGTAACAGTTCGGATGGAGCTGCGAAGGTGACAACTCCGTCCACCTTAGAATTGAGTGTTCAAAGGGGGAAAAAGGGAGTCTGAATCCCATATCTTTGAATATGACCTCATACATAGGGACCCTATTCCCCGTGTAATGAGAGCATATCCTATCAGATATGCTCAGGAGACAGACCTCCCAATCCTCGGCATGTTCGATGTTACTGAACGGTTTTTCTGCCGTGCCATCTGGCACAAACGAAGAACCCGCTTTCAACGGCTCATACCCTATCCAAGAAGGGTCATATTCTTCGGCCTCATTTCTGTTTGGATTTCCGGCCATGATTATACCAGAAAAGAGGAGGAAGGAAAAGAAGTGAATTTCGCATTCAAACCCACCCTTCCTCCACCTTCAGTTCGATCACGGCGGGAAAGGGCTCATCGTCCTCCCAAACAGAAAGATCAAAGTTTAAAAAACTAACAGTTAGGAGGGAAAGCCAAAAGACTGTGCAAAAGGCCTCCGCGTACGACGGAACTGTGCCACACACGACGGCGACAGGTTAAACCTCTAACAGGTTAAAAACCTGCCACCGGTGGCTCACAAACAAACAAAGGTGATCATACACCCTAAAAGGTGCAACCTACGGCGGAAACAACCACCATCTACGGTGGAATCCACCAAATTCCTACCGAAAAAAACACTAGCTTATTCAATCACGAGAACAAAATGGCAGAAATACGAAAAAAGAAAGCACAATGACGAAGCAGTCATACCTTGTTAAAAGAAGATTACGTTGGAAGTCGAACGATGAAGGGACGAAGATTCAAACACGCCGAAACTTCACTAAGATATTTCCTTGAACTTCTGAGAATCAGGAATTTGCAGAGCAAAAATGGCGAAAGTGTTTCTCAAAAACACTTGGAGCTATTAATACCTCCTTCGCAACCTTTCAAAAACAGAGCGAGTTCAATCTGGTGCAGCCCTTCACCTGTGACCCCATCAAAGTGGCAAATCAACGGTTCAGATTGCATCCCATCAGATATCCAACGGCCTTGATCAAACTCGTAGGAGTCCCAAACGTCAGGACTCATCAACGGTGATGATGGAGCCTCGAGAACGGTTCGTAAGATGCACTCAAGGGCCTATGTATGTAATCAAGTGCATTACTAGCCTTTACACGTGGCAACCAAAACCCAAACGTCCTATCCCCTCACTCACGAACTCAAAGACGTGGGCATTAAATGCAGATGGACAGACGACCAACTATCTGACGAGGGAATCTTTCAACTCCAACGACCTAGAGATCGAGGGACGATCTGGGATACAAATACGAACTTACCTCACCTCATTCAATTCGCTCCAACCATGATAAAATGAACTTCGTAACGATCCCAGCGAGCAAAACCTTCGAACAGGATTAAGTTGATCATTCTTAATCTTCCTCAAGTTTAAGATCCAAGTGATCATTCTTGATTTTCCTCAAGGTTTCTGAGCAAGATTCTGTTGGTCATTCTTGATCTTCTTCAAGTTCAAGATTCAAGTGATCGTTCTTGATTTTCCTCAAGGTTTCCGAGCAGGATTAAGTTGATCATTCTTAATCTTCATCAAGTTTAAGATCCAAGTGGTCATTCTTGATTTTCCTCAAGGTTTCCGAGCAAGATTTTGTTGGTCATTCTTGATCTTCTCCAAGTTCAACATTCAGTTGACCATTCTTAATCTTCCTCAAGTTTAAGATCCAAGTGATCATTCTTGATTTTCCTCAAGGTTTCCTGGCAAGATTCTGTTGGTCATTCTTGATCTTCTTCAAGTTCAAGATTCAAGTGATCGTTCTTGATTTTCCTCAAGGTTTCCGAGCAGGATTAAGTTGATCATTCTTAATCTTCATCAAGTTTAAGATCCAAGTGGTCATTCTTGATTTTCCTCAAGGTTTCCGAGCAAGATTTTGTTGGTCATTCTTGATCTTCTCCAAGTTCAACATTCAGTTGACCATTCTTAATATTCCTCAAGTTTAAGATCCAAGTGATCATTCTTGATTTTCCTCAAGGTTTTCGAGCAAGATTCTGTTGGTCATTCTTGATCTTCTTCAAGTTCAAGATTCAAGTGATCGTTCTTGATTTTCCTCAAGGTTTCCGAGCAGGATTAACTTGATCATTCTTAATCTTCATCAAGTTTAAGATCCAAGTGGTCATTCTTGATTTTCCTCAAGGTTTCCGAGCAAGATTTTGTTGGTCATTCTTGATCTTCTCCAAGCTCAACATTCAGTTGACCATTCTTAATCTTCCTCAATCTGAACTCCATTAGCAACCAGAGGAACACGTTTGACATATCCTTAGTAAGGTAGAATATCACATTCCCTTATGAGCAGCACCTTTCCAAAGCGGGTCAGTTCTGCGCGAACACTTCTTCAAAACAACTGAGGTCCTCGCCTCCGAAAAACTTTTATCGAACATGTCTTTCACCTCTTCAAAGTCATCACTCTTTGCCAAGAGCAACGACTTGGGGGGCTTCTGTTCTGGAGTAAGCAAATAGCAATTAGGCCCATTCACTTAGGCACAATACAAACTAGCTCAGATCCAATATCTGGCAGAATTACTCGCAACAAACCTCCTCTCCGCGAGGGGGGGTGCTCGGAGCAAACAGAGACTCATTCAAACGTTTTGTAACGTCTCTCGTACGTTCCCGCGAATCTCTCCTCGGCGGTTACATTTCCTATGAATTCGTAACCGCCGAGCCATACGTATGCCACACAACAGCTCCTGCACCACTCACCTCTATAAAACGGGGACTCTGAGCAGTCCCCAAGGTTAGATTCTTCCTACTCTCTTAACCTCTATCTTCACACTCATACTGACTTGAGCGTCGGAGTGCCTGCAGGTACACACACCCCCCCCCCCCCCCCCCCCGCCGTTCCAGCCAATTGCGAGCATTCACAACTGCATCCTTCACTGCACCGGTATCCCATTTCTGATCGGGTAAGATCAGATTCCATATGAATAATCATCTCTTTCTCAAAATACTTAAATATTAGGCTAAATTGCTCTTTTGTTCCCTTAATTAATTTTTTGGTATCGCTTTGGTCCCATAAGTAATAAAAAAATATGTTTGAGTCCTTTAATTGTATCTCTGTCACATGTTTTGGTTCCTTCTATTAGATTAAATCAAAAAAACGTTAAGTATGTGTTTTGCTGGTAATTGAGGGCTGATTAGGCTTATATCTGATGATGACATGACAAAGGCTAGGTTTTAGAGAGAAGAGGTATAAATATTAGAGAGAGAAACACACCACCTTCTTTATCAAAATGAGGAAACACACCACTTTCTGTGTCTTCTCTTCTGATTTCAATCTAATTCTACTTGCTTATGTCTACGATTTATGATTCTAATTCATGTTTTGATCTTGATTTGTGATTATCACAATTCTGTTTGTGTCAATTTCTCCAATTTATAGGGTTTCCATTTCGTTTTCAACCCTAATTTTGATTCGGTTTCAGATTCGATTTCACTTTCTTTGTTATCGATCAGGTTTCATTTTCGTTCCTTTCTTCTCCAATCGATCATTCTTCCTTCAATTTCTGGATTAGGTTTTGATTTCTCTCCTTATTATCTTAGTTTTTTTATTGGAATTCAATTCCTTTATTCTTTGGAGAAGTGCGTTTCTCTTAGTTCTGATTTTGTGCATTGGATGCGCTTTGTATATGCAAGTGTTCTCATTTTGATGTTTTTCTTTTTTGATCTGGGTTTCTAGTTCATGAATCTTCTGATTTTTAGCTTTTATGGGTTTTTGTTTTTCTGGTCTGTTGAAGCATTTTGAATGCTGAAGGTTTTATTGGGTTGTTGTTTTTCTACGTGCAAACAAGTTGGGGGGTTGTGGAAGGGTTCTGTAGAAATCACCATGGTGATGATGATGATTATGGCTAGGTTGGTTTCTTCAATTGTTAGATGTTGGGTTTTCTTTTGATGAACAATAATTTTAATTTAATTAAAATTTGAAGTTATAAAAAATACATATTTTAATTTAATTAAAATTTGAAGTTATAAAAACCTAGCATTTGCCATGTCATCATCAGATATAAGCCTAATCAGCCTTCAATTGCCAGCAAAACACATACTTAACGTTTTTTTTTATTTAAACTAACGGAAGGGACCAAAACATGTGACGGAGATACAATTAAAGGACTCAAACAGACTTTTTATTACTTATGAGACCAAAGCGATAACAAAAAATAATTAAGGGACCAAAATAGCAATTTAGCCTAAATATTAAATCGATGCAATGGGCAATACATGGAGTCCATTATCTCTCTAGCTCTCTCATCACTTCTAATCGCATTTCCGTTCGTAGATGTGCTTCTTGATTCCACCTATAATTTTTTTCCAGTTTGTAGTAAACGGGCCCTAGATTAATTTAGTCAGTGTGCATTTATATTCAACGATGTTTTCTAAAGCACGAGCTAATAATAATAATAATAATAATAATAATAATGCTTCCATAAACATATCTCAGCTAGTAGGGACAATAATAATAACCGCTAGACTATTTGAATAATTATAATAATAATAATTATAATAATAATAATAATAATAATAATAATAATAATAATAATAATAATAATAATAATAATAATTCAAAACTACTCAAATTAAAAAGAAAGGAGTTGACATGGACTATTTAAATTTTTGCTTCATCTGTGATTTAGGTTGAAATAGTATAATAAGACTATTCACACTTGGGTCTTATGATAATTTTGGATGCTAATTAAAGACAATATCGGTGGAAGAACTCTCTTCATCTCTCTCTTTTAGACCATCCACAATGGTGGGTGTTTCACCTATTTAGCACCATGTTAAATAGGCACCTTCATTGTGGAGCAAATAAATATGGTGTTTGTAAAGAATGGTGGCTATGGAAGCATCCTTTCTCTATTTCATAAATTAAATAATAAGTCATACTTAATTATTTAACTACTAATAAGTCCTACTTATTATTTTATAAATAAGTCTTACTTATTTATTTCTCTCATCTATCTGTCCTTTGTGTGTGACCCCTACAGGTTCCCGTAACGTTGGCAATAATATTAAATCACCTATTTAATATTATAAACAGTGAGCGGTATCTAGCAACACATCACTGCTACCCAAGTGACGAGAATGTCATGTGATCTGACGAAACCTTTCTGTGATATGATCATGTGTATAATTACCTCTTTGCCCTCATGTCTATATTGAACACAAGGCATAGACCGTGTCATTCTTGTCTAGTTCAATATTGGGCCCATAGACATTTCTGCTGTTATGTAGGAGGGGCAAATTTCATCTAGGTCACTCATGTCCCTTAGCATGATTCATGGAGTACCCATCAACCAACTTTATAGTCATCCTATTACAGACAACGTTTGAATGGTGATAAAGCACTCGACTCCTACATCTAGGGTACATGGTGGTTTCAGGTCAAAGGATGGAATACACCACTATCACTATGAGAATATCTTATGACACTTTTCATAACTTTTACTATGTAGTATTCTCATGGCGGGTCAATCCAGTATAAATATTACTCCTAATATTTATACCTATGTGAAGACTTGATAACTCTTTATCTATGATCTGTGGGATGTGATCATCAGTCTACCCACATAATAGTCTCTATGCTTTAATGTTATCCCATTTCACAATAAATCTTGACTAGAGATACTTTAAGAATAATGTATTTTCGTTTAATGAGTCTCACGATTAAGTCACACTTAATGCTCCATTAAACAGACCAATTATTCTAGGGAATTTATTATTTTGAAACTAAACAAAAGAATAAATAAATGCCTTATATATATATATATATATATATATATATATATATATATATATATATAAGTCATGATACAAAGCCAAATCCAATCAAAATAGATTGGCTATTAGGGCTTACTCCAACACAAGCTTCCTTCTACCAAAACCCTAGTCTTGGAACTCTTCCTCTTGACTTGGTTTTCCTTAGTTCCTCTTGTTTCAATCTTTCTTGTTGGATATTTGGTTGTTGGCTTCATGTTTGCTAAAATCAAATATACAAGCAGCTGTGCGTCTTCAGAAGCTGGAAGCAGAACTTCAGAAGCTGTTCCTCAGAAGCTGGGCATCAGAAGTTGAACAGTACTTCAGAAGCTGGGCTTCAGAAGCTGAACAGTACTTCAGAAGCTGAACAGTACTTCAGACGCTGAACCTTCAGAAGCTGATGTTCAGACGCTGAACAGTACTTCAGACGCTGACCTTCAGAAGCAACCTTCAGAAGCTGAAATGTTCAGACGCAGATCTTCAGAAGCTGGTTTTCTGCATTCTTCAGAAGTACCTTGGAGCTGTTAATTTTCTCACATGATCTTTTGTGGATTTAATTGAAGAATTCTCCAAGCTGCGTTTCTAGAAGGAAGAAGAATTTCGCAAGATATTTTCTGAAGATTGGATTCAATTATTTGTGAATATATTTTCAAAGAAATCTTTGGAAATTATATTTCTGGAAAATAAATTGCTTCTATATGTTTCTAAAGTATTTTGGAAATATATCTTTAAAGGATTTGGCTCAAGTTTATGTTGCTGCTGAAGCTATAAATAGAGGACGCTGTCATTGAAGAAAATGATCTCAACCAAAGCTACCATTGAAAGAGTCTTAGGTTTTGAGTCTGTTAGTTGTGAGCTGTGTGCTCTGTTTTTTCTGTACACCACTCAATTGTTTAGAGTTGGTTTAGTTTATTGAGTTGTAATCACTTGAAGCTTTTAAGCAAGAGTGACTGATTATGTTTTGAAGAGTGTCTTCATCTTTGTCGGTTTAGAGTTTAAAATCATTGGGGCAGTGATTGCTTGAGTAGGAAGTAAGAGGGGTCTTATATCTAGGAGTTCCTAGGTAGAAATACCACGGGTAGTGATTTAGTGAGAAGGGTATGAAACAGGGGCTGTTGTCATAGGACTTCGAATTGATACTATTATAGTGGATTTCCTTCTTGGCTTGGTAGCCTCCAGACGTAGGTGTGTTTGTCACCGAACTGGGTTAACAAATAACCTGTGTTTTTACTTTCTGTCTGTTTTTTATTCTACTTCTGAACTATTGTTTTGCATACTCTGTTTTACGGTTCAGAATCAGGTCCTGCCAGGAATTTCATTGGCATCAGAGCAGGCACCCTGCCTGTTTTAGGGTGAGCTCCAGGGAAGTTTTTTTTTCTGGCATAATGGACTCAGAAGGAGAATTAACTTATGTAGAACTTCTTGCCTCTTTCAAAGAACTATACATCAGAAGTGAAGAAGTTTGCAAGTTATATATAAATCAGAAGAAGACTATCAGTCAACTGCATGCTGAAAGAAGTGACCATGTAGCACAAATTTCTGATCTCAAAGATGAGGTAACCCAACTGAACTCTCAACTTGAACACTTAAAGAAGCAGGTCAGAATGTTAAACACTGGTACTGATGTGCTAGAAGAGATATTGGAGAGTCAGAACCATGGGAAACCAAGTGGTATAGGGTTTGATTATAGGACCTTAAATAAACAACAAAATCCAACTAAAAAGGTCAGTGCAGTTGTTGAAACATTTGATCCAATGATGGGCAAACTTAAGATGGAACATCAGAACAAACCTCAGGGATCTAAGAGTAGGAGGAAATCTCATCCTTGGGTATGTCATTACTGTGGAAAAAATGGGCATATTAAACCGTTTTGTTTCAAACTGTATGGATATCCACCACCTCATGTTCAACCAAAGGTCAGCCATACATGTGTTCAAGTTAGAAAAGAATGGAAACCCAAGGTTGTTGATACTAGTCTTATAGCTCACTCCTCTCTAAAAGAATCATCAAAAGGAGAAGAGATTAAGTTGTGGCACCAGAAGCTTGGTCATTTAAACCTAAGAAGAATGAAGAAAGCCAGTCAAGAAAAGTCTCCTGGAAAGTCTGCCAGTAAGTCTGTTGCTGTGTCACCTTCTGACAGTTCACAAGAGAAGGAGACTGATGAGCATTCCCAAGATGCTGTGTCAGAGGACAAGTCAGTAAACATTGAGAATGACAAAGATGCAGAAGAGTTTGAACCTGTGTCTGATCAAAAAGTTCAAGAAGTTAGAACTGATATGGTAAAGGATCAATCTACAATTGTTGTTAATATAGATGATCTGGAGTCTGAACCCATTGGTAAAAGACTTGACCAAAGTGTTGGCAAGAATGTTGTTGTTGGACCATCTAAAGTCTGGAGCAAGGTAGTGGTCCCTATCCCTAAGAAGAAGGCACTAAAAGGAAAGGAAGTGGATCCTAGTAAGTCTGAGGATGATGTTGATCAAGACATCATGCCCTATGTTCAGAAGAGGATTGCTGAACTTCAGAAGCAGATTGCTGGATAGAAGATTCCTCTGAATGTTTCTGAAGCACACATTAACTAAGCAGCATCTGATGCTGTGTCTAATGAAGACTAAGCAGCTTCTGATGTTGAGTCTAAAGACTGTCTATTGGATGGACTATGTTCTGGATTTCATTTTGTGATGTTGTTGTGTTCTTTTGTTTTGATCTTCTGTGTGGGTACCATGTTTGTGTGATTCTGATCCTGTGATGGTTTTAATGATGGTACTGTCTCTATTCTGATGTGGGTTGTGTGAGGTGATGTGATGGATGTGTTCTCTTTGATTTCTGGGCATACTTTTCATCTGTTTGAGTGCATATGGTATGTATCTAATGTTTCTCTGTTTCTCTACGGTGATTTTTGTCAAAATTGTTTGGCTAAAAATGGGGAGAAAATTATGGTTGTTTCAGAAGCAGTGCGGTTGTTCAGGGGGAGTCTCTGTGTGTCTGTTTCAGAGTGTTGTTCCTGTGTGTCTGTTTCAGAAGCAGTTCAATAGTTCAGGGGGAGTTTCTGTTTGTTCCTGAATGTCATATTTCAGGGGGAATGTGTGTTTCATGTTCCTGTGTCCTATCAGATACTGATTTATGTGCTCAGAACTGGAAGCTGATCTATTTCAAAAGCTGCTGCTGCTGAATGATATGTTTTCAGGGGGAGTCTTTGTGTGAAACGTAGTGTTTATGCCGCTGCTGACTCTGTTGCTACGTTTGTGTTATGTTCTTCATGGTTGCGTATTTTTTTGTGTGAAGAATTTAATGTGTGAAGAATTTACTTGTATCTCTCTGTGCTCAAATTGATTTTAGCCAAAAATTTGCCAAAGGGGGAGATTGTTGGATATTTGGTTGTTGGCTTCATGTTTGTTAAAATCGAATATACAAGCAGTTGTGCGTCTTCAGAAGCTGGAAGCAGAACTTCAGAAAGTGTTCCTCAGAAGCTGGGCTTCAGAAGCTGAGCAGTACTTCAGAAGCTGAACAGTACTTCAGACGCTGAACCTTCAGAAGCTAATGTTCAGACGCTGAATAGTACTTCAGACGCTGACCTTCAGAAGCTGAAATGTTCAGACGCAGATCTTCAGAAGCTGGTTTTCTGCATTCTTCAGAAGTACCTTGGAGCTGTTAATTTTCTCACATGATCTTTTGTGGATTTAATTGAAGAATTCTCCAAGCTGCGTTTCTAGAAGGAAGAAGAATTTCGCAAGATATTTTTTGAAGATTGGATTCAATTATTTGAGAATATATTTTCAAAGAAATCTTTGGAAAATAAATTTCTGGAAAATAAATTGCTTCTATATGTTTCTAAAGTATTTTAAAAATATATCTTTGAAAGATTTGGCTCAAGTTTATGTTGTTGCTGAAGCTATAAATAGAGGATGCTGTCATTGAAGAAAATGATCTCAACCAAAGCTATCATTGAAAGAGTCATAGGTTTTGAGTTTGTTAGTTGTAAGTTGTATGCTCTGTTTTTTCGGTACACCACTCAATTATTTAGAGTTGGTTTAGTTTATTGAGTTGTAATCACTAGAAGCTTTTAAGCAAGAGTGACTGATTATGAAATTCTGGCAGTTAACTGGTTCTGAACTAAAAACAGAGTATGAAAAATAAAGTTCAGAAGCTGAAAAATAAAGTGCAGAAAGTAAAGGAACACAAGGAATTTTTAACCCAGTTCGGTGCAAACTTCACCTACTCTGGGGGATACCAATCCAGGAAGGAAATCTACTAAGTAGTATTAATTCTAAGACTCTAAACACAGCACCTGTTTTTCAGTCTTATCACTTAATCACTACCCGTCTAGACTTCTACCTAGGAAACCACCTAGATATAAGAACCCCCTCTTACTTCCTAATCAATCAACCACATCCCAGTGATTGTAAACTCAACAAAACAAACAGATTGAAGACATTCTTCAAAAACTAAAAAAAAAAACATTCACTTGTGCTTAAAAGCTTTAAGTGATTAACAACTCAATGAAAACAAACAACCAACTCTTACAATGAGTGGTACACAAATAACAAAGCACTAAGCTTAACAGACACAAAAACTCTAGAACTAATTTCTGGTTTTTGACACGTGAAATTTCCAATAGCAAAGTCCTCTTTAAATAATCTTCAGCTGCAACATAAATCTGAACCAAATATTCTTCAATTGATATGATTCTGAAATACTATAGAAGCTCAAAGAATGAAACATATTTCTGAATTATATTTTCCAAAGATCCTTTGAAAATATATTCATCAATAAACACGAAGCCAATCTTTCAATAAGATCTTCAACAAAATAATCAGCCTTCTAGAAAACAAATGCCAGGATAATTCTTCAGTAAATCTTCAAAAGATACGCACAGAATTAATCACAAAGAATGCAGAAATCCAGCTTCTGAAAACAGCTTCTGAAGTTCAGCTTCTGAAGGTCAACGCTGGTCAACGTCTGAAGCTCAGCTTCTGAAGGTCAACGCTGGTCAACGTCTGAACAGTGCGTCTGAAGACCCTCCCAGCGTCTGATGAACAGTTCATGCGTCTAAAGGTCCATTCTGCGTCTGAAGGTCCATTTCAGCTTCTGAACCTCCTGAAATGGAATTTTCAGCTTCTGAACCTCCTTAAAACCAATATCCAGCTTCTGAAGACATTATATAACATCTGGAAAACGCATGCTTGCACATTTTAATTTGATTTTACCAAACAATGAAGCCAACACTTCAAATAACCAACAATCTCCCCCTTTGGCAAATTTTTGGCTAAAATCAAATGCTTCATAAACACAAGTCCTTCATTCACCACAAGTAATTAACCATGAAGAACTCCACATAATGTAGCAGAGTCAGCAGCGGATTAAAAACACAAACAACTAAAAAATACTCCTCCTGCAACACATAACATCAGTTTCTGAGGAACAGCTCTTCTCCCCCTGAAACACAGCACTCAGGAACTCCCCCTGAACATAAACAGCTTCTGACAGGAAGCACACAAACTCAGGAACACTCCCAATGAACCAAACAGATCAGCAATCATACAAATTTCTCCCCCTTTTTTGCCAAACAAGTTTGACAAAACACCAGTAAACACCAGGAGCAAGAAACACAACCAGAACACAAAGAACTCAGCACAGCACACTTGCAAAAATCAGAACCACAAAGAATCCACCCAGCAGAAGAACAACCAAAACAAAAACTGCAGAGAACAGCACAGCTGCAGACCAGAAACACAAGCAGAAATTCACAACAAACACAAACTAGCCAGTCTTCAGACTCAGCATCAGAAAATACTTAGTCTTCATTAGACACAATCATCAGATGCTGCTCAATTGATATGTGCCTCAGGCACATTCAGAACCTTCTTCCCAGCTATCTTCTTCTCAAAATCAGCAACTCTTTTCTTAACACAGGACATAACATCTTCAGACTCACAAGAAACAAGTGCCTTTTGAACAGGAATAGGAACTAACACTTTGCTCCTGATTTTAGATGAACCAGCACCAGAACTCATCTGTGCTACAAGAATGGGCTTGCTGTCATCAGCAACAGCCTTTCCTTTTCCTTTGTTCAGCCTCTGAGCAACACCTTCACACTTTGGTCTCCATTCTTTCTTGATCTTGCTTTTGTTCACAGCTGGTTCTACTTTTATGTAGTAAAAATGCTTGGGATATCCATGCAACTTGTAACAAAAAGGTTTAATGTGTCCCTTTTTACCACAATGATGACATATCCAAGGATCAGTAGCTTTCTTGTCTCTAGAATCCTGAGGTTTGTTCTTAGGTTTCCTCATCAGTGGAACATGAGTATTAGCAGCAGGTAGAAACCTCTTAGCAGGTTTTTGTTGTTTGATGTTCAGGTTCTGAGCAACAAATCCAATGCCATTTGGTTTTCCTTGATTCTGATTCTCCAGAATCTCTTCCAGAACATCAGTACCAGTGTTCAACATTCTGACTTGTTTCCTTACATGTTTAAGTTGAGAGTTCAGCTGGGTTACCTCATCTTTGAGATCAGAAATCTGTGCTAGATGATCACTTCTTTCAGCATACAATTGACTGATAGTCTTTTTCTGATTTACCAGCTGCTTGCACACTTCTTCAAATTTAACATGCAACTTCTTGCAAACAACAGCATGATCTTTATAAGACAATTCTCCATGTGACTTCTTAACATCAGTATTGGTAACAAGGCCAATGCTTTTTACTTTCTTTTCCATTCTACCAGAAAATATCTCCACGGAGCTCACCAAAAACAAGCAGGGTGCCTGCTCTGATGCCAATTGAAATTCTGGCAGTTAACTGGTTCTGAACTAAAAACAGAGTATGAAAAATAAAGATCAAAAGCAGAAAAATAAAGTGCAGAAAGTAAAGGAACACCAGGAATTTGTTAACCCAGTTCGGTGCAAACTTCACCTACTCTGGGAGATACCAATCCAGGAAGGAAATCTACTAAGTAGTATTAATTCTAAGACTCTAAACACAGCCCCTGTTTTTCAGTCTTATCACTTAATCACTACCCGTCTAAACTTCTACCTAGGAAACCACCTAGATATAAGAACCCCCTCTTACTTCCTAATCAATCAACGACAACCCAGTGATTGTAAACTCAACAAAACAAACAGATTGAAGACATTCTTCAAAAACAGAAAAAAAAAAACATTCACTTGTGCTTAAAAGCTTTAAGTGATTAACAACTCAATGAAAACAAACAACCAACTCTTACAATGAGTGGTACACAAATAACAAAGCACTAAGCTTTACAGACACAAAAACTCTAGAACAAATTTCTGGTTTTTGACACGTGAAATTTCCAATAGCAAAGTCCTCTTTAAATAGTCTTCAGCTGCAACATAAATCTAAACCAAATATTCTTCAATTGATATGATTCTGAAATATTATAGAAGCTCAAAGAAGGAAACATATTTCTGAATTATATTTTCCAAAGATCCTTTGAAAATATATTCAACAATAAACACGAAGCCAATCTTTCAATAAGATCTTCAACAAAATAATCAGCCTTCTAGAAAACAAATGCCAGGATAATTCTTCAGTATATCTTCAAAAGATACGCACAGAATTAATCACAAAGAATGCAGAAATCCAGCTTCTGAAAACAGCTTCTGAAGGTCAACGCTGGTCAACGTCTGAAGCTCAGCTTCTGAAGGTTAACGCTGGTCAACGTCTGAACAGTACGTCTGAAGACCCTCCCAGCGTCTGATGAACAGTTCCTGTATCTGAAGGTCCATTCTACGTCTGAAGGTCCATTTCAGCTTTTGAACCTCCTGAAATGAAATTTTCAGCTTCTGAACCTCCTTAAAACCAATATCCAGCTTCTGAAGACATTATATAACATCTGGAAAATGCATGCTTGCACATTTTGATTTGATTTTACCAAACAATGAAGCCAACACTTCAAATAACCAACATATTATGTTTTGAAGAGTGTCTTCATCTTTGTCTGCTTAGAGTTTAAAATCACTGGGGCAGTGATAGCTTGAGTAGGAAGTAAGAGGGGTCTTATATCTAGGAGTTCCTAGGTAGAAATACCACGGGTAGTGATTAAGTGAGAAGGTTGTGAAATAGGGGTTGTTTTCATAGGATTTCGAATTGATACTATTATATTGGATTTCCTTCCTGGCTTGGTAGCCTCCATACGTAGGTGTGTTTGTCACCGAACTGGGTTAACAAATAACCTGTGTTTTTACTTTCTGTCTGTTTTTTATTCTGCTTCTGAACTGCTGTTTTGCATACTCTGTTTTACGGTTCAGAATCAGGTCCTGCCAGGAATTTCATTTCCCAAAAGCTTGCTTGAGATACAAGAGATTGAATATTGCAAACTTGGTGGATCAAGGGTTGCTGATGATGATAGCTGAAATCCTAGAGAGAGAGGGAGAGAAAATCTGAATTCTAGAGAGAGAAGGAATTGGAGGATATGAAGAAAATCTTATATTTCCCCTATTTAAAGCCCTTCCATCTCGTAATTACAATTATGCCCTTACTCGCTCATAATTCTCTGATATTGATAAACGTTACGTCTAAGCGGGATGTTACATCCTCCATCGAATCATCCTCGAGCACCAGCACTGGCGTAATAGCCGGACGAGAAGAAGAGCCCCCAGCAGCCCCAGCGATCAAATGATTCACGTTGTAGATGTTGCTCCTCCGGGTGGCCCCGCGACTGCTGACCTACTTGCTCGAGCGTCTGAGCAGCTCATTCATTGAAGACATTTTCACCTGCGAGCAAAAAGAGCAGAAAAATATCAGTAAAACTTGGAAAAATATCGATACAAAAATTTAAAGTAAATCCTACAAAGTTCTACGGAGTAGTTCAGTCGGGTTTTCAGAAAGCACAAGATCGTGCGTATTGATGTATCGAGGCTCTGTCACCTCCCTTCCAGCAGAGTCAACCAAGGGAACACCATCTTCCCTCAACATTCTTGCGGGCACAAAAGAAGATACAAAGGCCAACAGCTTTTCGTAACTCTTCTTTTCCCCCTCATTCAGCCCGAAATACCCAGAACCGAAATCGGAGGGTTTGTGTCCGTAGTGGTCCCTGCACCAATAGAAAAGGAATATGGGAACCTTGCAGCGGTCTTCCCCTCCATTCTCTCGGGTCGTCCTCACCGTCTTCAAGACGTTCTTCAAAGCAACCGCCGTCTTTGGTCGCTCCAGGAAGAAAAGATCCTTGAAGGGCCTCACTTCCCCCACAAAAAGAGAAAAAAGCTTTCTTGTCTGGCGGAAGGAAACCCAAGCATGACCCCCGCCTTTCTCCGTCCCTCGCTAGACAGTGACGAATGAAAAAAACAAATGTACAATAGGCTTGACCTCCAAGTGCCTACATACCAACTCGAAGGCCTTCATGAAGGGGTAACAGTTCGGATGGAGCTGCGAAGGTGACAACTCCGTCCACCTTAGAATTGAGTGTTCAAAGGGGGAAAAAGGGAGTCTGAATCCCATATCTTTGAATATGACCTCATACATAGGGACCCTATTCCCCGTGTAATGAGAGCATATCCTATCAGATATGCTCAGGAGACAGACCTCCCAATCCTCGGCATGTTCGATGTTACTGAACGGTTTTTCTGCCGTGCCATTTGGCACAAACGAAGAAGCCGCTTTCAACGGCTCATACCCTATCCAAGAAGGGTCATATTCTTCTGCCTCATTTCTGTTTGGATTTCCGACCATGATTATACCAGAAAAGAGGAGGAAGGAAAAGAAGTGAATTTCGCATTCAAACCCACCCTTCCTCCACCTTCAGTTCGATCACGGCGGGAAAGGGCTCATCATCCTCCCAAACAGAAAGATCAAAGTTTAAAAAACTAACAGTTAGGAGGGAAAGCCAAAATACTGTGCAAAAGGCCTCCGCGTACGGCGGAACTGTGCCACACACGACGGCGACAGGTTAAACCTCTAACAGGTTAAAAACCTGCCACCGGTGGCTCACAAACAAACAAAGGTGATCATACACCCTAAAAGGTGCAACCTACGGCGGAAACAACCACCATCTACGGTGGAATCCACCAAATTCCTACCGAAAAAAACACTAGCCTATTCAATCACGAGAACGAAATGGCAGAAATACGAAAAAAGAAAGCACAATGACGAAGCAGTCATACCTTCTTAAAAGAAGATTACGTTGGAAGTCGAACGATGAAGGGACGAAGATTCAAACACGCCGGAACTTCACTAAGATATTTCCTTGAACTTCTGAGAATCAGGAATTTGCAGAGCGAAAATGGCAAAAGTGTTTCTCAAAAACACTTGGAGCTATTAATACCTCCTTCGCAACCTTTCAAAAACAGAGCGAGTTCGATCTGGTGCAGCCCCTCACCTGTGACCCCATCAAAGTGGCAAATCAACGGTTCAGATTGCATCCCATCAGATATCCAACGGCCTTGATCAAACTCGTAGGAGTCCCAAACGTCAGGACTCATCAACGGTGATGATGGAGCCTCGAGAACGGTTCCTAAGATGCACTCAAGGGCCTGTGTATGTAATCAAGTGCATTACTAGCCTTTACACGTGGCAACCAAAACCCAAACGTCTTATCCCCTCACTCACGAACTCAAAGACGTGGGCATTAAATGCATATGGACAGACGACCAACTATCTGACGAGGGAATCTTGCAACTCCAACGACCCAGAGATCGAGGGACGATCTGGGATACAAATACGAACTTACTTCACCTCATTCAATTCGCTCCAACCATGATAAAATGAACTTCGTAACGATCCCAGCGAGCAAAACCTTCGAACAGGATTAAGTTGATCATTCTTAATCTTCCTCAAGTTTAAGATCCAAGTGATCATTCTTGATTTTCCTCAAGGTTTCTGAGCAAGATTCTGTTGGTCATTCTTGATCTTCTTCAAGTTCAATATTCAAGTGATCGTTCTTGATTTTCCTCAAGGTTTTCGAGCAGGATTAAGTTGGTCATTCTTAATCTTCATCAAGTTTAAGATCCAAGTGGTCATTCTTGATTTTCCTCAAGGTTTCCGAGCAAGATTTTGTTGGTCATTCTTGATCTTCTCCAAGTTCAACATTCAGTTGACCATTCTTAATCTTCCTCAAGTTTAAGATCCAAGTGATCATTCTTGATTTTCCTCAAGGTTTCCGAGCAAGATTTTGTTGGTCATTCTTGATCTTCTTCAAGTTCAAGATTCAAGTGATCGTTCTTGATTTTCCTCAAGGTTTCCGAGCAGGATTAAGTTGATCATTCTTAATCTTCATCAAGTTTAAGATCCAAGTGGTCATTCTTGATTTTCCTCAAGGTTTTCGAGCAAGATTTTGTTGGTCATTCTTGATCTTCTCCAAGTTCAACATTCAGTTGACCATTCTTAATATTCCTCAAGTTTAAGATCCAAGTGGTCATTCTTGATTTTCCTCAAGGTTTTCGAGCAAGATTCTGTTGGTCATTCTTGATCTTCTTCAAGTTCAAGATTCAAGTGATCGTTCTTGATTTTCCTCAAGGTTTCCGAGAAGGATTAACTTGATCATTCTTAATCTTCATCAAGTTTAAGATCCAAGTGGTCATTCTTGATTTTCCTCAAGGTTTCCGAGCAAGATTTTGTTGGTCATTCTTGATCTTCTCCAAGTTCAACATTCAGTTGACCATTCTTAATCTTCCTCAATCTGAACTCCATTAGCAACCAGAGGAACACGTTTGACATATCCTTAGTAAGGTAGAATATCACATTCCCTTATGAGCAGCACCTTTCCAAAGCGGGTCAGTTCTGTGTGAACACTTCTTCAAAACAACTGAGGTCCTCGCCTCCGAAAAACTTCTATCGAACAAGGCTTTCACCTCTTCAAAGTTATCACTCTTTGCCAAGAGCAACGACTTGGGGGGCTTCTGTTCTGGAGTAAGCAAATAGCAATTAGGCCCATTCACTTAGGCCTAATACAAACTAGCTCAGATTCAATATCTGGCAGAATTACTCGCAACAAACCTCCTCTCTGCGAGGGGGGTGCTCGGAGCAAACAGAGACTCATTCAAACGTTTTGTAACGTCTCTCGTACGCTCCCGCGAATCTCTCCTTGGCGGTTACATTTCCTACGAATTCGTAACCGCCGAGCCATACGTATGCCACACAACGGCTCCTGCACCACTCACCTCTATAAAACGGGGACTCTGAGCAGTCCCCAAGGTTAGATTCTTCCTACTCTCTTAACCTCCATCTTCACACTCATACTGACTTGAGCGTCGGAGTGCCTGCAGGTACACACCCCCCTCCCCCCACTGTTCCAGCCAATTACGAGCATTCACAACTGCATCCTTCACTGCACCGGTATCCCATTTCTGATCGGGTAAGATCAGATTCCATATGAATAATCATCTCTTTCTCAAAATACTTAAATATTAGGCTAAATTGCTCTTTTGTTCCCTTAATTAATTTTTTGGTATCGCTTTGGTCCCATAAGTAATAAAAAAAATATGTTTGAGTCCTTTATTTGTATCTCTGTCACATGTTTTGGTTCCTTCTATTAGATTAAATCAAAAAAACGTTAAGTATGTGTTTTGCTGGTAATTGAGGGCTGATTAGGCTTATATCTGATGTGACATGACAAAGGCTAGGTTTTAGAGAGAAGAGGTATAAATATTAGATAGAGAAACACACCACTTTCTTTATCAAAATGAGGAAACACACCACTTTCTGTGTCTTCTCTTCTGATTTCAATCTAATTCTACTTGCTTTTATGTCTACGATTTATGATTCTAATTCATGTTTTCATCTTGATTTGTGATTATCACAATTCTGTTTGTGTCAATTTCTCCAATTTATAGGGTTTCCATTTCGTTTTCAACCCTAATTTTGATTCGGTTTCAGATTCGATTTCACTTTCTTTGTTATCGATCAGGTTTCATTTTCGTTCCTTTCTTCTCTAATCGATCATTCTTCCTTCAATTTTTGGATTAGGTTTTGATTTCTCCCCTTATTATCCGAGTTTTTTATTGGAATTCAATTCCTTTATTCTTTGGAGAAGTGCGTTTCTCTTAGTTCTGATTTTGTGCATTGGATGCGCTTTGTATATGCAAGTGTTCTCATTTTGATGTTTTTCTTTTTTGATCTGGGTTTCTAGTTCATGAATCTTCTGATTTTTAGCTTTTATGGGTTTTTGTTTTTCTGGTCTGTTGAAGCATTTTGAATGCTGAATGGTTTTATTGGGTTGTTGTTTTTCTACGTGCAAACAAGTTGGGGGGTTGTGGAAGGGTTCTGTAGAAATCACCGTGGTGATGATGATGATGACTAGGTTGGTTTCTTCAATTGTTAGATGTTGGGTTTTCTTTTGATGAACAATAATTTTAATTTAATTAAAATTTGAAGTTATAAAAAATACATATTTTAATTTAATTAAAATTTGAAGTTATAAAAACCTAGCATTTGCCATGTCATCATCAGATATAAGCCTAATCAGCCTTCAATTGCCAGCAAAACACATACTTAACGTTTTTTTTATTTAAACTAACGGAAGGGACCAAAACATGTGACAGAGATACAATTAAAGGACTCAAACAGACTTTTTATTACTTATGAGATCAAAGCGATACCAAAAAATAATTAAGGAACCAAAAGAGCAATTTAACCTAAATATTAAATCGATGCAATGGGCAGTACATGGAGTCCATTATCTCTCTCTAGCTCTCTCATCACTTCTAATCGCATTACCGTTCGTAGATGTGCTTCTTGATTCCACCTATAATTTTTTTTCCAGTTTGTAGTAAACGGGCCCTAGATTGATTTAGTCAGTGTGCATTTATATTCAACGATGTTTTCTAAAGCACGAGCTAATAATAATAATAATAATAATAGTAATAATAATAATGCTTCCATAAACATATCTCAGCTAGTAGGGACAATAATAATAACCGCTAGACTATTTGAATAATAATAATAATAATAATAATAATAATAATAATAATAATAATAATAATAATAATTCAATACTACTCAAATTAAAAAGAAAGGAGTTGACATGTACTATTTAAATTTTTGCTTCATCTGTGATTTAGGTTGAAATAGCATAATAAGACTATTCACACTTGGGTCTTATGATAATTTTGGGTGCTAATTAAAGACAATATCGGTGGAAGAACTCTCTTCATCTCTCTCTTTTAGACCATCCACAATGGTGGGTGTTTCACCTATTTAGCACCATGTTAAATAGGCACCTTCATTGTGGAGCAAATAAATATGGTGTTTGTAAAGAATGGTGGCTATGGAAGCATCCTTTCTCTCTTCACTTTTTTGAGGTCCCCATAAATAAATAAATTGTTGTAAAATAAATTATTTTTGTTGAAATTTAATGATTTAGAGTTGTTGGTGGGACCAATTTAGTAATTTTTGTGAGATGTTAATTTGGAGAGATTGAGTGCTTATTCGATATTAATATTAAAAAATTGTAAAATTTAAGACGTATACATATATGACTCACTTAAGCACCCAAAATGAGTGCTCCATTGTAAATGGTCTTACAGACGTTACTTAATAAATTGAATTATAATAACCGAGTGTTCAAAGCCAAATTGAATGGATTGAATGTTTATTAATTAAACATTAATGTTAAATAATTACAAATATGTGATGTATAATTGTGGAATTCTCTTCACTTAAATGAGACAGACGCAAAGACGTTGCAATATATAGGGGTTGAATTCGAACTCTAATTTACCATTGTGAATTTCTAACCACTAGAATATTTGACCAACGAATAAAAAAAATTATATTGTGAATGCTACAAATCAATTATATCTTAAACTTTGTTGGAATTGACGGTTCGCTTTAAGCTTATCATAATGTGTCTTTCTTATTCTAAACTTTTTTGAAAAGAATAAAAATAGGTAAGATAATTGAAAATTACTCTTTCCACAAACAAAAATGCTCACTCTCGAAGAAAATGACCAAAATACCCCTGTGTGACTTAAGTCACGCTCGGTACATACCAGCGTGACTTAACTCACGTGGAGTTCTGGTATACATACACAAACACAATACAACATCCTTCAGTTTCAAAAGTTTCAAAATCAACCAAAATTTTCCCAATTCTCCAACATTTGAATTCCAACCAATTCAAGCAAATCAAGTTCAACTTCTACTCCAACATCAATTAAGTGATTAAAATCATTTGGCATTGGCTTTGTTTTGTTTAAATCTTAGATTTTAAAATTGACGCCCGTAATTAAATTGACGCGCGTAATTAAAATTTTAATTACGCTTCAATTTTAATTACGCGTAAATTGTTTAATGTTTATTTTAATTATTTTTTTTACGATTAAATATTTATGTCTTTTTTAGTTATTGAAATGTTTATATTTTTAACGGTTTGATGTTAGTTTAATTTTTTGTATTTCAGTTGCAGATGACGCGTAAAGTGATCGCTGTCTCGCACGGGAAGAAAGTTAAGAAGATCACACTCCCGACAAACCATCAGGTCTGGTTCTGGAACTGGGTGAATACATCCGGTCTTTTCCCCCTCCTTCTCACTAGGTACGACAACATCAGTCATGCCCTCATCAGCGCCTTCTCATATAGATGACATGAGGAGACCAGCAGCTTCCATCTGCCCGTTGGGGAGATGACCGTCACACTCGATGATGTGGTGTGTCTTCTACACATCCCCATCCATGGGAGGCTCTTGAGTGTTGATGAAGTGGGATATGAAAAAGGTATGGAGTTGCTGCAGGAGGGTTTGGGTTTAACGGCGGATGAGGCTGATGAAGAGACTTCGGCACAGTGGGGTGGTTATATCAGTATAACTAACCTGAGGACGCATTGTTACACACTCTTCCATAGGTGCAATGAGTTGGAGCATCCTTCTGCTGATGATGAGGAGGCTGAGAAGCAGACGACGGTTAGGGCGCAGTGAACAAGGGCGTTTTTGTTGTACTTGGTTGGCATCACCATTTTCGCCAATAGGAACACCAAAGCGTTCAGTTGTTGTGGATGAAGCTGTTTATGGATTTCGACATATTGGGCGAGTGGTCCTGGGGCGGGATGACACTTGCTTGGTTCATTCACGAGCTTTCTCATGTTATGGACTCGACCATGACCGACATTGGTGGTTACATGACTCTACTGGAGGTAGTATATTTTTTCTTTTTTCTATAACATATTATAAATGAGTTATGATATTATTGTGTATGTTTATGGGTTAGTGATGCTAAAATATTTGTTTGTAGGAATGGATATTGGATCACTTCAAGAACATGTACGAGGAAGCTGAATACCGACTATAATGTTGCTGCACCGCTTGTAGTTAGATGGAGACCTGTAACACCCCGATTTCCCCGCGCGAATAAGCACATAATATATCAGAGTATTTAACAAATAACGGGATGTCACAAAATCATGAAAACATAAAACATACTTATTAACAAACAGGCTCCTCAAGATAACAACATCATGTCTGAAAATCTCTTTATTAGCAGCGAAAAATAATTATAATATCAACTCATAATCATCACTATGACATAAAAGCCGAAACATTCGTCATAATTCAAAACTCAACATAAAGTGAATACTTTAATAAAAACCAGCATTGGAGTTTATAAAGTTAACTCCCAAAAACATAAGACAAACGTATTCCCAGTGTTACATAATATCAGAGCATCACGACCCCAATTCTATATACCACTAGGTACTCCTCGTCTAAGCGTCACAGCAAGCTACTTCGAGTTATCTGCACATTGTCAATATAAAGACAATGGACCAACAAAAACAAAAGGGTGAGATATCAAACAATCTAAACGAAAGCATAATAATGAGCAAGTAAAAACATAAGCACAGGATCATACTTCATTATCTCACCAATCATTTTATTCATGTTCACACATCATTTTCATAAACAATCATCATCACCAATATTCAAACATCATCACATCAATCACATCATGAACATCGCCACACGTCACGGTTATAACAATTTATCATCGACACATAATGCAATGAGACCCGACTTCACCTATATGCATGTGGTACCAAACGTCGCAAAATAATGCCAAATAGGGCATGTCAGGCCGGAGCCCCACGTCACTTTGCCAAACAAGGCTACGTCGCTTTACCATAATTTCAGGCCATCGTCACAAGATGCAATGAATGAGACTTCTAAAATGAAACAACAAAACACATGCAAGCATCATACATAAACCACATCACTGCCATATAAGGCTACATCACTGTCATTCAAATTCACAATTACAGCAGTAGCACTGCTTTCACGTCATCATCGCAAACCGATCGTATCATCATGCAATACGTCACATAAAGCATTCACAAACAATCATTCATGCATTCCAAATAAAGCAAGGTTACAGCTCTTCAAAAATGTCATAGAATCATAGCAAATGTTTTTAGAGAAACAACGGTTCGAACGGCGCGTCAAACGGACACCCGAGTCAAAAGTTATGAGTTTTACAAGTTTTCAAAAATCTGTCAGGACAGCGGTAACCGATTACAGCATTAACAGAGGCAAAAATCTGCAATTCTGCTACGAAAAATCCCAATTTCAACCCATCCCAAATCATCCCAAAAGCCATTTATCACAGAATACGAATTCATGGAATCACACACATCAACATACATCACAAACCACAATTATAATGCACAACAACAGCATGTATCATGCCAATTTCATCATCAAAATCACAGACCTCATGAATTGAACAAAAGGATCAAAATCCATACAATCACATATACCTAGAGTCTACCATACCCCATCATTATGCAATCCCTTAGAATGTAAGAACCCCACCCTTACCTTAGGTTTTCCGGTTCTAAACTCTATTGATCGCTTCCCGTAGAATCCCTTCCGGTCTCTCTTGCCTCAGCTTCGTTCTTCGCTCTTTGGTTTTCTCCCAATTTTGTTTTCACGATCTGTTATGTTTTTATCCCTCTTCTCATCATAACATACCCCTAAATCCTAAATGCCACAAATGCCCTTTCTTATTTTATAATTCTAATTAATTAGTTTAATTTACTAATAATCCAATTAAATTATTAACACTATTATTTAATTAAATACTATAATTTTTCTTTATTCAATTAAATAAACCCAACCACCAATATACTAATAAATATCAATATTTCTCACATTTGGGTTATGCCTTCTAAGGATCTAATTCGCTCAAACTCATATTCCTTATAATCTAAGGTCACTACCCTCTAACAAGGCACCAAAACACCAAGAACATCACAAACACAACAAGACATCACACATACGTCGCATCATCAATTAAAATAACTGAAAATAATTCCAAGTAAATCCGGGGCGTTACAACTCTCCCCCACTTGAATATTTTCGTCCTCGAAAATTACCTGACTCAAACAGCATCGGATAAGAATCTCGCATCTTGCTCTCTAACTCCCATGTTGCACTTTCTCCGGCAGCTCCGTCCCAAACCACTTTCACTAAAGGAATCTCCTTGCCCCTTAACTTCTTCATTTCCCGATCCTCAATTCGTACAGGCACAGTCTCAATGGTTAGATTGTCCCGCACTTGCACGTCATCCATATGAATTACATGAGATGGATCTGAAACATACTTCCGGAGTTGCGACACGTGAAACACATCATGCAAATTTGATAGGTTCGGTGGTAAGGCCACCCTATACGCAGCATTCCCAACCCTCTCAGAAATCTGGTATGGTCCAATAAACTTAGAAGTAAGCTTCTTCGACTTCAAGGCACGACCTACACCTGTCACTGGTGATACTCTCAAGAATACATGGTCTCCTGCTTGAAACTCAAGATCTCTCCTCCGCTTATCATGGTAACTCTTTTGCCTACTCTGCGAAGCCTTCATCTTATCACGAATTAATTTCACCTTCTCAGTAGTTTCTCGTACAATCTCTGGTCCCAACACAACTCTTTCACCAGATTCATGCCAACACAACGGCGTTCTGCACCTCCGACCATACAATGCCTCGAAAGGTGCCATACCAATACTAGCATGGAAACTATTGTTATAAGTGAACTCGATCAGTGGTAGAAAACTGTCCCACGTTCCGCTTTGTTCGAGAACACACGCCCTCAGCAAGTCTTCCAACGACTGAATGGTCCTCTCCGTCTGTCCATCAGTTTGTGGGTGATATGCCGAACTCAACTTCAACCTAGAACCTAATGCCTCTTGTAGACTTTTCCAAAAATCTGAAGTAAACCTCGGATCTCTATCCGAAACAATGCTCGACAGGACTCCGTGCAACTTCACAATCTCGCGAATATAAATCTCTGCTAACTTTGATACAGGAAAACTAATATTGATCGGAATAAAATGAGCCGACTTCGTCAGTCTATCAATAATTACCCAAATAGCATCATGCCCCCTCGGAGTGTTCGGTAATCCTGTCACAAAATCCATAGATATACTATCCCATTTCCACTCCGGAACATCTAACGGTTGCATCAAGCCTGTTGGCCTCTGATGTTCTACTTTTGACTTTTGGCACGTCAAGCATGCATACACAAACCGCGCAACATCTTGCTTCATTTTTGGCCACCAAAATATCTTCTTTAAGTCTTGATACATTTTAGTAGCTCCCGGATGAATACTTAAATTGCTTCTGTGACCTTCTTCTAAAATCATCTTCTTCATCTCTGCATTATCAGGAATACAAATTCGATCGCGGAACCTCAACACACCGTGCATATCTAACTTAAAATCACTACCTTCAGGTTGATTTTCACCAACCATCAAATCTACTAGTTTCACATCCATCTTCTGAGCATCCTTGATACCATCCAAGAAATCACTGTTAATTGTCAACATCCCTAGCATCACACTCTGGGGTTTTACTTCGCAAACCAAATTCATGTCTCTGAACTGCTCGATCAACTCTAACTCTTTAACCATCATCGCTGACATATGCAAAGTTTTTCGACTTAAAGCATCGGCTACAACATTAGCTTTACCAGGATGGTAATTCAAGCTAAAATCGTAGTCTTTCAACAACTCTAACCATCTTCTCTGTCTCATGTTTAATTCCTTTTGATCAAACAAATATTTCAAACTCTTATGGTCACTAAATACTTCGAATCTAGAGCCATACAGGTAATGCCTCCAAATCTTCAGTACAAACACCACTGCAGCTAATTCCAGATCGTGAGTAGGATAGTTTCTCTCATGAATTCTCAACTGCCTCGACGCATAGGCTACCACTTTACCATTCTGCATCAGTACACCACCTAAACCCAATTTAGAAGCATCGCAATACACTACAAATGAATCTTCAGGATTAGGCAATATCAAAATTGGAGCAGTCGTCAATCTCTTCTTTAATTCGATGAAACTTTCTTTACACTGAATATCCCACACAAACGCTTTGCCTTTACAAGTCAGCTGGGTTAACGGAAGTGCTAACTTAGAGAAGCCCTCAATAAACCTCCGGTAATAACCAGCCAAACCCAAGAAGCTTCTAATCTCCGTAACCGACTTCGGGGTTTCCCACTGCAACACTGCATCTACTTTTGACGGGTCTACAGCAATACCATCACCAGAAATAACATGTCCGAGAAAACTCACCTTATGCAACCAGAATTCACACTTGGACAGCTTCGCATACAACTTCTTCTCTTTCAACACTTGCAATACAATCCGCAAATGCTCTGCATGTTCCTCCTCTGACTTAGAGTAAATCAGAATGTCATCGATAAATACCACCACGAACTGATCTAAGTAAGTATGGAAAATACGGTTCATATACTCCATAAATACTCCCGGCGCATTAGTAACACCGAAAGGCATTACAGAATATTCATAATGTCCATAACGAGTTCTGAAAGCCGTCTTCTGAATATCATCATCTTTAACCCGAATTTGGTGATACCCTGACCTCAAATCAATCTTGCTAAACACTCGGGAACCCACCAATTGATCCATCAAGTCATCTATCCTTGGAAGTGGGTACTTGTTTTTAATTGTCACTTTATTCAGCTGTCGATAATCGACACAGAGTCTCATACTCCCATCTTTCTTCCTTACTAGCAACACCGGCGCACCCCAAGGTGAAACACTCGGTCTCACAAACTTCTTTTCAAGTAACTCTTCCAACTGCTTCTTCAATTCAGTCAATTCAGATGTCGACATCCTGTACGGTGCCATAGAAACAGGCTTGGTACCAGGTACAAGATCAATAGTAAATTCAACTTCTCTTTCTGGCGGCACATCTGGAATATCGTCGGGAAAAACTTCGGGAAAGTCACGCACTACCTGCAACTCATCAATTGCAGCTTGATTCTCCACAGACAAATACGCCATCAAAGAAAACACCGAAGCCTCGCCCTGCATCAACTCACACACTTGCCTGGCAGATAAGAATTCATTTGCTCCTTCCGCCTCAGGAGTAGAAAATCGCACTGATTTGTTATAACAATTAATGTGAACATAGTTGTATTCCAACCAGTTCATGCCCAAGATCACATCAAGACCATCCAACGGTAGACAAACTAGGTCCACAACAAATTCTCTGTCGAAGATCGACAAAGGACACTTCAAACATACTAGAGAAGTAGTCACCGATCCCTTAGCTGGAATATCGACGACCATCTCTCCATTCATAGAGGACAATTCTAGATTCAACCTTTTTACACAGTCAGCAGCAATAAAACAATGCGTAGCACCAGTATCAATAATAGTGATTAAAGGGTTACTATTAATGAAACAGGTACCTCTGATTAAGCGGTCTTCGGTTGATGTCTGAGTCCCAGCTAAAGCGAACACTTTACCACCTGATCGCTCCTTCTTCGGTTTCTGGCACTGAGTACTGATGTGCCCTTCCTCGCCACAGTTGAAGCATATAACCTCCTTGTGTTTACAATCCGCTGACTCATGCCCAACCTTACCACAACGGAAACACCTCCTTCCGTCCACATTGCACGCATTACTTTTGTGACCTGGTTTCCCACATCTAAAGCATGTGACACCAGCAGGGGCATCTCCCCCACTGATCTTCTTACCATCGGTAGCCCTCTGTTTACCTTTGTCGGCTGGAGTATGGTAAGGCTTTCCACGGTTCTGTTGATGCTTGCTCTTCTTATCATTTATAGCCTTATAATGAGCCTTACTGTCTTCCTCATAAATCCTGCAGCTGTTCACCAAATCTGAAAAATGGCGAATCCTCTGGTATCCAATAGCCCTCTTAATTTCCGGACGCAGCCCATTCTCAAATTTGATACACTTCGAAAATTCAGCGCCATCCCCATTATAGTGAGGGTAAAACTTTGCCAGCTCTAAGAATTTAGCAGCATACGCTGTCACCGACAACTCTCCTTGCTTCAATTCCAGAAACTCGATCTCCTTCTTCCCACGAACATCTTCCGGGAAGTACTTCCTCAGGAATTCTCTACGGAAAACATCCCAAGTAATTTCTTCAGCTCCACCTTCCAATCTTTGACGGGTCTCGACCCACCAGTCATCAGCTTCACTTGTTAACATGTGGGTACCGAAGCGTATCTTTTGCGCATCAGTACAGTCCATTAACCGAAAGATCCTTTCAACCTCTTTGAGCCAAGCCTGCGCCTCATCAGGTTCGTGCCCTCCCTTGAATGTAGGCGGATGGTTTCTCTGAAATGTTTCCAGAATGCGGGATTCATTACTTCCACCAGCATTAGGCTGTTGCTGCACCGCCTGAGCCATAGCTTCCAAAGCAGCAGCAATAGCAGTGTCGTTCCTTCCAGCCATCTTCTATGTTCACAAAACATCAAATAATTGATTAGAAATGTCTAAGGACAGTACTCAACTGTTACTAAACTAAAGACTCGACAACCTGGCCGGATGGACCGACCTGCTCTGATACCAATTGTAACACCCCGATTTCCCCGCGCGAATAAGCACATAATATATCAGAGTATTTAACAAATAACGGGATGTCACAAAATCATGAAAACATAAAACATACTTATTAACAAACAGGCTCCTCAAGATAACAACATCATGTCTGAAAATCTCTTTATTAGCAGCGGAAAATAATTATAATATCAACTCATAATCATCACTATGACATAAAAGCCGAAACATTCGTCATAATTCAAAACTCAACATAAAGTGAATACTTTAATAAAAATCAGCATTGGAGTTTATAAAGTTAACTCCCAAAAACATAAGACAAACGTATTCCCAGTGTTACATAATATCAGAGCATCACGACCCCAATTCTATATACCACTAGGTACTCCTCGTCTAAGCGTCACAGCAAGCTACTTCGAGTTATCTGCACATTGTCAATATAAAGACAATGGACCAACAAAAACAAAAGGGTGAGATATCAAACAATCTAAATGAAAGCATAATAATGAGCAAGTAAAAACATAAGCACAGGATCATACTTCATTATCTCACCAATCATTTTATTCATGTTCACACATCATTTTCATAAACAATCATCATCACCAATATTCAAACATCATCACATCAATCACATCATGAACATCGCCACACGTCACGGTTATAACAATTTATCATCGCCACATAATGCAATGAGACCCGACTTCACCTATATGCATGTGGTACCAAACGTCGCAAAATAATGCCAAATAGGGCATGTCAGGCCGGAGCCCCACGTCACTTTGCCAAACAAGGCTACGTCGCTTTACCATAATTTCAGGCCATCGTCACAAGATGCAATGAATGAGACTTCTAAAATGAAACAACAAAACACATGCAAGCATCATACATAAACCACATCACTGCCATATAAGGCTACATCACTGTCATTCAAATTCACAATTACAGCAGTAGCACTGCTTTCACGTCATCATCGCAAACCGATCGTATCATCATGCAATACGTCACATAAAGCATTCACAAACAATCATTCATGCATTCCAAATAAAGCAAGGTTACAGCTCTTCAAAAATGTCATAGAATCATAGCAAATGTTTTTAGAGAAACAACGGTTCGAACGGCGCGTCAAACGGACACCCGAGTCAAAAGTTATGAGTTTTACAAGTTTTCAAAAATCTGTCAGGACAGCGGTAACCGATTACAGCATTAACAGAGGCAAAAATCTGCAATTCTGCTACGAAAAATCCCAATTTCAACCCATCCCAAATCATCCCAAAAGCCATTTATCACAGAATACGAATTCATGGAATCACACACATCAACATACATCACAAACCACAATTATAATGCACAACAACAGCATGTATCATGCCAATTTCATCATCAAAATCACAGACCTCATGAATTGAACAAAAGGATCAAAATCCATACAATCACATATACCTAGAGTCTACCATACCCCATCATTATGCAATCCCTTAGAATGTAAGAACCCCACCCTTACCTTAGGTTTTCCGGTTCTAAACTCTATTGATCGCTTCCCGTAGAATCCCTTCCGGTCTCTCTTGCCTCAGCTTCGTTCTTCGCTCTTTGGTTTTCTCCCAATTTTGTTTTCACGATCTGTTATGTTTTTATCCCTCTTCTCATCATAACATACCCCTAAATCCTAAATGCCACAAATGCCCTTTCTTATTTTATAATTCTAATTAATTAGTTTAATTTACTAATAATCCAATTAAATTATTAACACTATTATTTAATTAAATACTATAATTTTTCTTTATTCAATTAAATAAACCCAACCACCAATATACTAATAAATATCAATATTTCTCACATTTGGGTTATGCCTTCTAAGGATCTAATTCGCTCAAACTCATATTCCTTATAATCTAAGGTCACTACCCTCTAACAAGGCACCAAAACACCAAGAACATCACAAACACAACAAGACATCACACATACGTCGCATCATCAATTAAAATAACTGAAAATAATTCCAAGTAAATCCGGGGCGTTACAAGACCGCCCATGGGCCATGCTGATGCTGCACACCATCGTGGCCTCATTGATCTGATGGTCAATGCTGACGTGACCTGGAGGTCATACGAGGACCGGCGGGACATCATGCCTTTCCAGGACATTTGCTGGTACTCCGGTTCGATCATGGTCGACAGTCAGACTATGCGTCTTCACTTGTCAGAGCAGGTTCTCAGGCAGTACGGACACGTGCAGACCATCCCCAGATCTCCTACTGATGTTCAGGCTCTTCAGATATTCTCTCAAGAGTTTGATTCGGCCGGATGAAGATGTTTAGGTAGTATTATTATGTTGTAATTATTTTGTTGGATTTTAGTTTAATTTTTGTTAGTTTTCTGAAGATGTTGGCATTGAAGTGTCTTATACTTAGCGTAAAGGTTTGCAAGTCTCTTTGGAAACTCAAAAGAATGAAGAGAAAACAGCATGTATCATGTCGAATCAACTATATAAGTTCTCACATCGAATTCCTTCGTATAAGATGAGTGTGACAAAAGGGAATGCAGTTCTAAGATGTTTTCTGCTTGATCATGCTCCTTTGTCAATTGAAACTTGTCAGTTGACAGGGCAGTAAGATTAAGTTCAAAAGAATATATTGGAATGCATTCCTTAATTTTGTCATGAATCATCCTATATGAAGGGATTCAATGTGATAACTTATATAGTTGATTCGGTAGAATAGATGTGTTGTCTTCTCTTCATTTTTTGAGTTTTCAAAGAGACTTGCAAATTTTTACAGTAAGTATAAGACACTTCATTGCCAACATTTTCGGCAAACTTTCATGAATTTAATTTTAATCCAACATCATGATGATACAACATCCTTAGGGATAATGTAATGTAATGTAACGTAACACTTCGTTTATTTGAACGGAGATGAAATTATAACTAAATAAATTTGTCGTATTATATTAATTTTGGAATTTATTACGCGTACACAAGTATTTTTAGTTATGATTTATTTTGGATCATGAATGAATTGTTGTTATTGTTGTTTCTAAGACTTGACATGATTTTAAAAAATGAACATAACATATTGTATGTTTGGGGTCTTCAAAAAATATTATATTTATGAAAAATTGGTGAAAACATAACTTACCTAAAGCAAGCGTGATTTAAGTCACGCATGTTATACATCAGCGTGACTTAAGTCACGTTGATATACCAAGCCTGACATAAGTCATGCTGAGGGTATTTTCGTCAGCTTGCATGGGAGTGAGCAATTTTTATTGGGAAGCGCAATTTTCAAGATAATTTCATATTTTGATACACCCATTTAGGCGAAAGGCCAATCAAATCATGGATGAGTCCAATAGTGAGGAGGAGTCGGATAGTCCAACACTTGGGAAGAGACAAACAACCTACTGCTTTTATCTTTCTATTATTTTTCATTTCCACAAATTAAGTAAGTTTGTTACGCTACACTTTGCATTATATAATAGGTAATTACTTCCTTAAAAAAATAGGTAATTACTCTTCTCGCTTTCATTTTTGTTTCTAAACACCTCAAAAATATCAAAATACATCCAATGACGGTTAATTGTTGTTCGCTACCAAATATTTTCTCATTAGCGAGCGACAGTTAACTATCGTTGAAGGAATTTTGGTATTTTTAAGGTGTTTTGAAGCAAAAATGAAAGTGAGAAGAGAAAAATCCTGTATAATATGTACTTGAAACTCTATATGCTTATGTTGAATGTTAAAAGAAGTTTTTATTCTTCCCCAAAATTCTCTTTTATCTTCCTTATTTTTTTTAGGAGTTTACACTTACTAGAAAAGTGCCGCCATTATTATAAAATCTAGGCCAAATATCATTTTTGGTCATTTAAGTTTGACAAGAATACCAGATTAGTCCTTTAAGTTTTTTAAGTTTCAAATAGGTCATTTAAGTTGTTAATTTAATGCACCTATTTGAAGTTTTTTAAGTTTTTAAGTTTCAAATAGGTCCTTAAAAGGGTAACGGTTTAACAAATTAACAACTTAAAGGACCTATTTGAAACTTAAGAACTTAAAAGACTAATCCGGTATTTTTATCAAACTTAAAGGACCAAAAGAGGTATTTGGCCTAAAATCTAAGTACCGCAAGTTGTATCATATTTATGTTCTAAAGATTAGAGGGTCAAATTCATATATAATGAAAGTCATTATACATATCAAAATTTCATGACAATTTTAGAGAATAGTAAAACATGTGTAGGCGAAAGTAAATAACTGATAAGTTAGCTTATAATAGATAGTTGATAAGTTAATTTATAGCTAATAACAGATTATCTAATTAGTTGAATTTGTAGTCTTTGTTAAAACTATCTGTTGAACTAACTTACAAATATGAAATAACAAAAATATGATATATTTCATTAATATTAAAAAAATCAATTAAGATTATCGGATAAAATTGAGATAAGAAAATGATAAATTATAAGCTACTTAAATTAACTTATCGAAGAACACTATAATCTAATAAAGATAAACTCGTAACACAATGACGGATATCAAACAATTTTTTTTAGCAATATGAAACTAAAAGTTATAGGGTCTTGCTAACAAGTATTTTAAAGATATTTGTTAAGAAAATTAAAAGTAGGTGACAACATGGGTACCCATCAATAAAAGGTGGGTAACACAACCCATGTTGAGTTGACACCAATCAAAGTTATTTATTTGTTTTCTATTATTTTTAATGTTATATAAATACATTGTTTTGTTTGGGTCAACTCAGCATGAGTAGTATTACCCACCTTTTATTGATGGGTAAACAAGAATTTGCCTTAAAAGTAGTAGTTTTACATTGAAAACTACAATTTTTAAACTTTTAAAAAGTTAAATTAATCATTTTTCACCATTTTCCAACAAAATATTTCTATTTTTGTTCTCTTTAGAGCATCTTCAATGGGAGGTCATTTACTTAACAAGGATCTCACCTTATTAAGGACCCCATTGAAGGAAGAAAAAATGGGAACTTATTAGTTAACAAACAACTATATAAGGACTCTCTCTTCAGCAATTAATGGATCCCATGATCAAAAGAAGTAATAAAATATGTATAAATTGGTCTGATCTTTCAAAAGAAGTAATAAAATATGTATAAGTTGACTAAAAATTTGTCCCTAAATATAAACTCATTTTCAAATTACTAGATGCATTTATTATTTTTTTATAAATATACCCGTAATTAATACTACTAATTTGTCTTGAAATATCAAAAATTAAATTTAATACACATACAACCAAATGACAATTTAGTAGTATTAACACACAAAATAAACACTTTAATTGCATTAGCAACTTTTCTTAAGAAATGAAAAAAATACAAACGACTTATATACATGGACGGAGAGAGTGTATTATTAAAAATAGAAATCTCACTTGCTCTTGCCATTTTCTTACTCCAAGTTGTCATATTTTTTACCCTCTCTCAACTTTGTAACTTGGACCAAAATATTCCAAACTATCTCTGCTTGCATCATCTTTTGTGCATTGTCTCCAAATAAAAAACCAGAGATTCTTCACACTTACTTGGTAAGTAGTCACACTCACGTTATCACATCCTCACTCACTATCTCTATTCTAATGTTAATCAATGCACTTTAACTGCTTCTGTTTGGACCCAAAGAACCTCTTTTTCTGTCTTTTCTCAGTTTGTTTAAGTGTCAAACTCATATCTGACCCAAAAGAGAAAAAATGTCAAATTTATACCATTGCATTTATATGTTAAATGTTGATACTTATTGTTAAACTAAACCTTTTTTAAAGTGTTATTTTTTTGGTTAGAAGGTACATAATCTGAAGATGAAACTTCATAGTCTGAAGTGACTTCCTTGAATCAAATTTCATTTCACACTTCAACTCATAAAAGTCACACCATTTTGTTCAGAAAAGACAGTAATGGCTCAACAGGTACAATCTCTCTCTCTCTCTCTAACACAGACACAATGTTGTGAGTTATACATATATGTTGATTTTATTTGAAGTTGTTATATAAAGTTTGTATCTTTTGATTGAATCATTTTGAGGGTTTTGTTTATTTCAGCATATTTTATTTGTGGTTTTATTTTTTGATTTTGTTTATATTTTGGTGTGTTTTGGGGTTGATTCAGGAAGAAGGGTGGCCATTTGGATTGAGATTATTGAATTCTAGAGTTGGGGTGGTGAGAAATGGTGATTTTTCAGGATCTGTTTCCTTTAGCACTTTGCTTTCTGATTCTCCCACACCTTCAACTTATTCTTCATCAGATCTTGACACTCAGGTTTGTACTTTTCTTTGTTCAAGAAATGAAGAACTTGTGTGTGAATTGACCACTTTGTTTGTTTGATACCATATTACTAATGCTAGTGTTTGATTCCTTTTTGTTTTCTTGTAACTGGTTAACTTATTTATTTTTCATTTTGTATTTTCATTGTATTGATGCAATGTTTTAAAAATTTGAAAGAATCAATTCAATCAATTGAAAGGGGACACGTGTTGGTTCAACAGTCTTGGTTCAACCGATTCTTTTAATACTTTTTAACCGTGATTGAATCGGTTGAACCATGACTTAAAAATCTCACCAATTCAATCTTTGTTCAGGTTTTCAAATCATTGGAGTGATGACACTTTATGTGTATGTCTTTGAATTGACCACTTTGTTTGATACCAAATTACCAATGCTAGTGTTTGAAAAAACTATGACCCTACTTGTAACTTGTTCATTTCTTTTTCTTTTCTTTTTTTGTATTTTCATTGCAATGATGCAATGCTTTGAAAATTTAAAACAATCGGCTAGTTCAATTGATTGAAAGGGGAACGACCCAATTTACCGATCGGTTTGATTCTAGTTGTATTGTACTCTGATTGAACTAGATTTAATCGGGTTGAACTAGAAATACTTTTTTTTTCTATTTTTTTGGTCATCTGATACAACCATGACTGAATCAGTTGAGCCATGACTTGAAAATCTCACTAATTGGATCTCTGTCCAGGTTTTCAAATCATTGCAGTGATGACACTATTTCAGTTGTTATGAGTATTGTTATTTATGAAAATTATAGTCAAAGAGAGAGATTTTCTCAAATATTTTGTATATTTCTTGACAGTCTTTTATAGTACAAAATAATGGATACTCACTTATCAAAACTATTATAATAAAAATAAGGGAAATGTTAACTAATGTCTCTGAGCACTAGTTAAGGATCTTTAATAATAACTTTTTATGAAAATTTGTGTAATCAGTGCATTGGAAATTGAAAACTTTGACATTTTTAAAGAATATATTTTAATTAAAATGCTTAAAGAGTGTCTCGGTGACACTCGTTAACAAGACCCTAAAAATAATGGCTACTCAAGTATAATTATGACACTGTTGCATTTCTCATCAACACAATGATATACCCTTTTTGGTTATTGATCCTATTTCTACTGAGCATGTATTAAATTTGAGATACTTTACTCTTTATTACTTTCACCTGGTTTGTGGTTATAACCATGCCTTTTGACTATGTACTTTGGTTTCATTATTTCTCTGACGAAGATGTAGCTTTTATTAGCTTAAGAATGAGTCCAAAAACCAACATTGAATAGGAAAAGGAAACTTCGTGTAATGAACACATCCATAAAATTTTGGTATTTATTCCTGTCGTTTTCTTTTAGTTGATTTTCTTCTTTGGCATGAAAACAACAAAAACACTACATACATAATTGCTTGGCTTCAATGGGGTCCAAAGCATGGACTAGCACATCATTGTTTGGCAGAATGTGACGTTGATTTTACTTTAAAATTGTGTTTTTGTTGGTATATGGTTTCTTATTTTGATTAATTCAAATAATCCTTTGTTGAAAGTTAAAGTCTTCTATGATGTTTGGAAGAAAAAAAAACATTCGTAATGGTTTAGATAACAACCCTTGAGAAGTGTAAGAAAGAAGCAATGGAATTTTAAATCACAAAAACAAAAGATCACATGTATACTTTTACTTTTTTCCTTTGATGTTTCTTTAGTAACAATTTTTTACTGAAATTATTATCTACAATCTTGTTTGTCTTGTCTAAAATGAAAATTTTACATTAAAGGCTAAAGTAAGGAATCTCGGTAGTTGACGAATAACAAATCTTTGAATGTGTTGGAATATCAATTGTTAATTTATTCATCAACAACTGAGTGCATGTTTAGATTGACGGTGAATTTGGCGAAATCACGATGGTGTGGTTTTGTTGAGCCTCAAAATTGTATCTTTTGCCAAAATTTCGATGGAAACATCATGATTTTTTTCTTTACCCGCTAAACTAAATTGCTCAATTGAGAACCCTCATGTTAATATATATCAATTGAAACTTGGAATATATTATACTTGTTTATAGCATCATTCATGTGACATTTTTGCCTAACTCATTCATGGGTTTGTACAGTCCACCGGATCATTCTTCCATGACAAGAGCATTACACTAGGCAGCCTCATTCGAATTTCGAGCTTCCTACAACTCTCAAGGAGATCAAGCAGAGGAAGAGTGATAGATTCATCAAAGGATAACAAAAAGAATCACAAGCAGAAACCTTGGTTGTTTTCACTTTGTTGTAAGCTTAATACTGATGCAGTGAAAGGTAATGATGCCCATTCTCTTGGTCATTACCTTGAAGCTGAGAGAAAAGCAGCAAGTACTTATAGAAGAATTCAATTTCCTACAAGTTATAGACCAAATGGCTTTTCTACTATTCAAGACTCAACCTCACACTTTGTTGGAAGCCAAGATTGAAGCAGAGAATTTGAACACCAATAGTTTTCTCTAGTTAGAGTGGATAACAAATCAATAAATGATGATCCCTGGCTACTCAGTTTAGTATATTTCATTTGGATCATGTTTTTAAATTATTCTTGCAGTCATAGTTTGCGGTTACATTGCAAACCTTTATATTGCGGGAAAATGCAGCCGGTGCGATCAAAATTGTCATTGTGGAAACCTTAAAATCCTTTATGCGGCAGTAATTGCGGTTGCTGACTTAAAACCATGTTTAGGGTCATAGATCTGTTTCAGGAGATTATTCTGTTTGATAGTTTACTTTAAAGGCATTATTATTAGGATGTTAAATTTTTATTCCGTTCTGTGTCATTGTCTTTAGTTTTTTATGATAGTAATAAAATATATAGCTTACAAAAAAATATGGAATGCAATTAAATTGATAAATAGATGACACATATGATGAATTTGAAGCTTCACAATTTACTGCAGTTACCTACCATTCTAGAGTGAAACTTGTTATATGCATTGCAAGTGTTTTTTTTGCTTGTATTTATAATTCTTGGTGGTGCACAATGATGGTAAGTAATTTATTTTTCTTTTTATTTAAATGGGTGAGCACATCTCAGGTCATGCAAAATTGCCTTAAATCAAAAATTAAAAAGAATTGTTATATGTTGTGAAGAGGAAGTGTTGGAACATTGATGTGAAGTTGGAAGGAAATTGTAAAAATAAACAGCAAGTAATAAGACTTTGAGATAGTGTGGTATGAATTGAAAAAATAGAGAGTGAGAGTCCCACATAAAATAGAACACAGACATTAGTAGGGTTTAAATTGCGGTATTTAATTTTAAATAATTGATAATGATAAAAAATAATAGTTATTATTATCTTTATTCATGGATATCACTTTCCAAAAATTTAGCTTATGTTGGTTGTGATAAGAATAAGAATTCAATTGAGTTTTAATGAGATAGTTTCCTCCACTTTTGTGGGTTTGTTTCTTTTTAATCTTATTAACAAGAGTTGTTGAACTCATTAGTGGTTATGTTTCCTTTTGATCTTATCCACTAGAGTAACTGCTGCCGCAATTTTAGCAAAACCAGTTACAAAACCTCTGTATAAATAGAGGACTTCGCTAAGTTCAAAAATCACATCAAAGAGTTCTATTGAGTTACCGATAACTCTTTCTCTCTCCTCCCTTCAGCTTGTGTTAACGAGCTATTCTTCTCCTCATCTCCTTTTTCTCTCCCTTCGGAATTAAGAGTATTCTTAAGACCTTAATCCCTATTTGGTATATTGTCCCTTCGGAATTAAGAATGCTCATAAGAACATAGTCCCTTTGATAATTTATGTCCCTTTGGAATAAAGAGTATTTTTAAGCTCATGGTCCCTTTTTAGAATTATAATGCCCTGTTGGAATTAAGAATGAGCTTGATAGTATATAAATATTCTTTTAATATTTTTCTACTTTTGGAGAAGTTAACAAGTCACAATGGTGGTATCACCATATTTGAGTGGTCTTAGCACCATAATAGAGTGGTCACAGTACCATATTAGAGTGGATTCAGTATTAAAGAGTGGTCTTAGTACCATATTGGAGGTGTAAATCTCGAACGGTTTTCTACATTGTAGTAGTTAACCGCACAGTTGTAGTTGGACTTGTTTTATCCTAGAGGCGGCGTGGTTGATAATCTGTCTTGCATAATTTTGGACAGTACCACGAAACGTGTTAAAGAGAGTGACATGGTCGTGACTCAACCTAGTAACAATTTCGGAAGATATTCTTTTTCAAAATAGAATTTGAAAATCCAAATACAACAGTTTAAAAATCCAAAATCAACAGGAAGTACTTTAGATGGAGCTTGATTGATATCACTCTGTCTTGTATCATATTAGTACTAGGGCAGACAATTGATTGTTTGCAATAAATACAATACAACTCAATATTTTTAAATCTTTCCTTCTCATAGTGGTGATGACTAATACATCATTAGCCTAAGATTTTGTGCATCTTCTTGAAGACTTCTACAATCAGAGTTTACAAAGAGTGTTAAATTAAATTAAACTCAAATGATTTCTAAACACTCAAGAAATTCTAAGATTGAAAGTTTGTGAGAATTTTTCTAAATGTTTCCGTGCTTGATATGTGATCAGAGTTTTGGAACAGTTTTTGAAAGTGTGTAGTTTTGTATATTCTTCAAATGCTCAAGGTTCTTTTATAGGAGAAATGAATAGAGTCGTCGTTTGAAGAGATTTTCAGCACATCAAGAGCTTTCTTCATGTTTGAAAACTTTGCCTCCAATTTATAATTTCGTTGAACAGTACTTCAACATTTGTTTGCTTCTTTTAGATGATTTGTTACATTCTATTTGTCTTGTAATAGCTTTGTCTTTTTCTACGATGTGTTCTTCGTTGGACAATGACTTTCAAATATGAGAGGACAAAACTGGTCGTATAATATTCAAAGTGTTGACCATTGAATTTATCATTTAGAGCTTGTCTTTAGATCAAAGGTTGTTTTCATGTCTTGATGCATACTGATCAAAGCTTTGACTTTTTGTTGACCAACAGAGTCTTGTCGCCAGAGCTTGTTTCGAGCATCAGAGTTTCTCTTCTATGTTCAGAGCGTGCTTATTTAGGGCCAAAATTGTTGACTTTAGAGTCATAATTTTATTCAATGATCCTGCACACTTGAACAAACATTAGAATACCCAATTGTTCTCTTATACATTGTTATTATCAAAACCTTAGAGACTTTGTTTTAAAACCCACTTTAGTTCAACAATTCCACCCCACATCTCTAGACCAACTACATAGAGTTGGAAGTGCACTCCGACTTTTAGATGACTCAACAATTGTGTTAAGTTTTTTTGTACATAAAAAGGGAATGTTTGGAATGAGCGAACGAAAATGTCATGATTCCTTAATGGCATGTTTGGTTGAAGGAGAATGGAAGAGAGACGAGATATTATTGTAAATTTGAACATATTGTTTCGATTAGTATGAGAGGGGAGCAAAACTCTTCCAAAGCCCATTTTCGCTCCCTCCAAATTGCAAGATTTGGAGGGGATAACATATTTCTTTCACATCTGGACTTAAATGTCTTTTTTATTTAATATTATCTTTTTAATATTATTTAATAGTATCTGTTGGGTTTCAACTGCGAGTGGTTAAGTCCTACATCGACTAGAAATGGAAGAAATGCTAAAATTAAGTCCCACTCATTCAAATGTAAAATTAAGATAATACAAATGAAAGGATAATGAGTTAAGATATTCTTCATCCATATTTTGATATCACTATTAGTGCTATCGATACATGTTAAAATTTCAGAAGCCAATATGACATTAAGAAACCGCAAAATAGATAATTGTTATTTTAATTTTTTTAAGGGTGGTTATTTTAGATTATTCTTAGTTTCCCAACATTTTTTTCTTTTATAAAAAATGGGGATTACAGAAATTTCTAAATGATAGGATACATCATTGATAAAATGAGATTAATTTCTATAGCTGATGTCAGTTGGTAAGGACATTGCACTATATAGCAGCAAGAGTTTGAACCCTAAATTATTCACTTGTTCATCTTATCATCTTAAGGGGTGAATATTTAGGCATTGTTTGTTAAAAAGTAGTGAATAATTGATAAGCTAGTGTATAACGGATTAACTTATAGATGATAGCTTATTGAATTTGTGGTGTTTGAAAAAATTAACGGTTAAACCAACTTATAAATATGAAATGACATAAAAATAATATATTTAATTACTATTTAATTTTTTCAATTAAGAATATAGGGGTAAAATTGGAATAAATAATGATAATTTATAAGCTACTTGAATTAGTTTATTATAAAACACTATAAACTAGTCAAAATATATTATAAGCTCATGAGAAAGTGATAGTTACCAAACAAGTCATTTTTAACCAAATAAGTTTAGGCATAAATTATAAGTTTAGAAATGAGACTTATCAGAGAGAACCTTAGCCAAATATATTATATTATATTTTTTTTAAATCAGATATTCTCCGCACGCAACAGTGAAGACTATTTCTTCGAATCTTGTGAGACCCAAATAAACGACAAACAAGTTTTAACTCTACTACTTGCTTCAAACTGAATTCAAACACATATCTTGATTAAGATACACTTATTTTTTGACATAAACCAAGGAGTTTCATTAAACAAGAGAGAAATCCTTAAAAAGAGATGGAAAGATTTGTTGATGGACAGATCCCACCCAACATCTACTCCCTGCTGTTTTTGCTAAACCCACAAGGTTATGAGCAACTTGATTACAATTCCTTCTAACACAAATAACAGTACAATTACTTAAGCGGGACATAATATCTAAACAATTAAGGATCAGAAAATCAATAGCTGCGACTTTTTCCTATGTTGCAAGCAGTGGAGCACCATCCTCATCATCTTTTTCAATACTCAGGCTTGTGAATTGTTCCCCCTCCGCCCATCTTAAACACCATCTAAGGGCAAGAGTTTCAGCCATCAACGGGGTCACCATGGTTTGTTCCTTACGGGTTGCAGAGAAAAGAGCGCCTCCATGATGATCTCTAACTACAAAGCCCAACTCGTGTTGCCATCTGTGAAACACCCCGCATCCACATTAATCTTAATTGTTCCGGCCGAAGGAGGGCACCACCGAGAGGGGACTTGGGAAGTGATCTGACGATCCACTTTCCTGTTTACCATGTTGAACTCTTCGACAAGCATCACAGTAGACTGAGCAATTTAGGCAGGTTCAAATATTGAATTTTTTAAAATTACTTGATTCCTTCCCTGCCATAAGTGCCAAAGGGTGATACTGAAAATATGGATAGCTAGAGGGTCATCCTTCTTAAACCACTGATTCATCCATTCTTTACATTCAGTGTTGGGAGGGATATGAATTCCAAGAGTCCTTGAGCAATTTGTAATCCTGAGTGATTATAGTAAAATTTCTTGGAAGTGCAAGGGGACTGAACTACTCTTGTGTTGCGGGAGGAACCAGTATAAAATTATTTTGTGTCTGCTTTCTCTCTCTCTCTCTCTCTCTCTCTCTCTATATATATATATATATGTCTTTATCTTTTTGTTTCTGTACTATATTCGCTGCACTCAGACTCTGTATCAGAATCTATATACCTCAGATTCTAAACAGCTTTTTAACACCAATAAAAAGAAAACAGAAAAAACCAACACAATTCCACTCCCGTTCTTGTGTTTTTCTCCCCTTCAATGATAGATTTTTGCATTTGGGGATAAGCGCTATGAAGGTTTTGTTGATGCATTCTGGTGATTTCCCTTCATTAAGGATACCAAGGGCTAGAGATACAACCTCCCTTCCAACTATGTGCCAATACTTTTGAAAAAAAAGTGCAGGTAGACCATCCAGGTCAGGGGCTTTAAGGGAATGCATTTGATCTATTGCCTCTTTGATTTCAGCCGAGGAGAAGCTACGTTGACACCATTCAACATGGTATGCAGATAACCTGTCCTTAACCACCATACAAGTCTGCCCCACTCTTGTTTGATTTGAAGTAGTGAATAACCCATCATAATAGTCAACAAGCACCTTTTCTACCTTATATCTTCCATTCCACCAGACTCGCCTATCATCCTTGAGCTTTTTTTATTGAATTAACCTTCCTTGTCAGTTTGGCTTTTGCATGGAAAAACTTGTAATTATTATCATCTTCCTTCAACCACATCGCCCCTACTCCTCTAGCGCCACATAGTTTCCTCTGTTTGGAGCAGTTCCGCATGTTTAGTTTCCAAACCTCAGAATTTAGCTATGTTCTCAGGAGAGGCATCCCACAACACAAGATTGTTGAGTTGGGTTTCAATTTCCAGAAGTTCCTTCCTGATTTCTGAGGTTCGGTATTCTTTAAATTCAGAGTCCAAGGATTGCATAGCTTCAATTTTGCTAACCAGGCCAGTAGCGTTGTTCCAAGAGCCCCTAACCATTGCTTGGCATCTATCATCATCGGCCCAACACTTTTCGATTCGGAACACATGAGGATTTTTCCTCTAATCATCTTCCCAACAACACATTCAACTCAATAGAAATTGCAACATGATCAGACCCAAATCTCGCTAAATGGTTGATTAGAATAGGGGAGAACCGTTTTACAAATTCATCCGAAGCAAAAAAAAATGATCCAACCTACATTAAATTCTCCCAATTCCCTATCTGCCATTTGACCACGTATAAGGATAACCATTGAAGCCCAAATCAAGGAGATTGCAGTCTTCAATCACAGCTCTACTCAAGGACAACTACGAGAAGCTTCTAGGATTACCACCAAGATTTTCCTCATTTGAAATAATATCATTGAAATCCCCACAACACAACCACATATCATCATCTACCAGAATTAAACTCCTCATCATATCCCAGGTTTTCTTCTTATTAGCTTCCTCTGGATGGCCATAGATTCCATAAATGATCCAATCTTTACAACTTTCTACATCTTCAATCCTCCCCATTATATGGTTCAGAGAGTAAGATATACCTCATTCCCCCTCTCTTCCATTACCATCACAAGGAACTATCAAACCAGATGAGAATCAACACCTGATTCTAGCTTTCTTCATTTCATCAGCCTTCAACCCAGTTTCCATTAAGAAAACCACTTGGGAATTTTGAATACGGATGAGCCTTGACAAGGCTCGAATTGCCCGATGGTTCCCTAACCCCCTGCAATTCCAGCTTAAGATTTTCATTGTGTTAGGAGGTGTTGGTCATCCAACACCCCCTCTGGTTTATTGTTATCAATCTCCACAGCTACAGGATGTCTCTTTTTCTCCACTCCACCCATAACCTCCAACACACTTTCTGTTTCAGTAACTTCACCTATCTTCCTCTTCACGCCTTTTTTTTCTTCTTTAGCTTGGACTTTTGGCTGCTGAGTTTTGGGTCCTTTCTGTATACTCCACTTTTTGCGCCCCTTAGATTCCTCCTTCGCCCCTTAGAGATAGAGACTGAGCCTAGAGTTTCTGCCACACCTTCAATGGCCTTGCTTGTTTCTTCAAGTCCCGTATCCACCTTCTCATTTGGCTTTTCCACCATAGGAGTCTATTTTTCTTTAACAACTTGCGCTTTTGAGGTTTTTTCCTCCCTAACTTCAGAGCATTTACTTCAGCTAGTTGAGGAGAAAAGTGACTTACTACATGTACCAGCGCTGGGTTCCTTCTTTATTTCCACCTGAGTCTTTGGTAAAGGAGAAACTCTCATCCAAGATCCATAGGCTTGATCTTGTTCTTCAACATCAGTATACCCTTCACTGTCTTGCCCTGTTTCCTCCTCACATTCGTTCATCTGGTGGCCGATTCTCCCACATTTGTAGCAGAAGTTTGGTAGTCTTTAACACTCAAGAAGATCCAAAGGCTTCTGTTTTGGAATTTCTGCACAGTCCCTCGCTTCAAAGGATTCCTCAGGTCTATATCTACTTTGATACGAATGGACTTACCCATTCTGTTGTTGTCCCTTTGATTAACTTCCAGGAACTTGCCTACCAGATCTCTAATCTTCTTCGCCATTAAGTCTGATCTCATCTTAAGGGGTAGGTCATAAATTCTTACCCAGAACGGAACGATATGTAAATCCAGCTCCAATGGTTGTTGCTCACCCGAGATCGTGTCTAGAATCAACATTTTTCGATCGAAGCTCCATGAGCCTGAGTGAAGGATGTTCTTAGCATCTCTACGTGAAGCGAACTTAAAAAGAAACATATTCTTGTTCAGATCTTGAATCTCAACAGTGCTTTTCAATCTCCAAGCTTGGATCATATAGTCTGCTTAAATGTTCTCACGTTGTATGGAACATCAGTCCAGATCTTCCACACTAGTGTTCGACCAAAAGGCTCACCTTCAGTAATGACATCTTCCTCCACCGTGATTCCTTTGCCCTCCTCTTCCATCAAACGCGTGACCCTTTCTTTATCAATCTTCCTGCACACCACTAACACCACACTGGGACCATCCACACTAAGGATATGGACACAAACTAGTAGTCAAGACTACAGAAGAGCCACCAAAGAGATAGGGGTAGCTAGAATGGATCTGGGGGTTTTCCACCACGTAACCCTAACAGAGCAAGAGTTGGGAGAGTAATAAGACTTATCAAATGTGTGTGATTATTACCGGTTTTGATTAAGGTACACTTAAATAGTCTTGAGTTGTATAAATTTAACTCTCATTAAAAATAAAAATAAAAAAACAAACCTGATCTAAATTGGTAGGACCCACCCAATGAACAGCTGTAAACAGTATGACATCCCATTTCCCTCTCCATCTTTTCTTCTCTCTCTCAAACAACACAGCTACTACTCTCCTCCGAATGGCGGAACCCAAGGGTTTCACCGTTCTTCTCCACAACCTCATCGACATTGCCACCGAAATCTCTCAAATCTCCACCTTCAATCCCTTAATCAAAACCCAATCCTTTGATCTCAGCCGTAGAATCAATTTCCTTCTTCCTCTCTTTCATCACCTTCTCAACGACGTCGTTTTTGTTCCCTCTGAAACCCTAGTTTCGCTTCAACATGCTTTTCTCTCCGCTAAAGAATTGCTTCTCTTTTGCTCACAATCGAGTCAGCTCTATATGGTATATGCAATGTTGGAAAAATTACTAATTTAAATTCCAATTAATTTGTTTAATCATTTATTTCTTGATATTAGGGTTTATGATTTTTATATTTTATCACATGTATTTAAATTCATTTCCATGTTTGTTGTTATATAAGATAGTGCATTTGCATGCAGTAAAAGTAGGTGCTGTGTTAATGCAACCACAATTGTGCTTGCAATGTTGTTGGAAAGAATATCGAAAACAGTTATATTGCGGCCGTAATTGTGGTTTAGGGTTGCAATTTAGAACTATGATATAGGGTCTGTTTGGATAAACAACTTATTTGCAGCTTATAGCATAAGTGCTTATCATGATAAGCACTTATGTATAAGCTTGCATAAGCTATTTTTTATAGCAAAAGATAAAATAATGTTAAATTGTTTTAATAAGCTATATTGGAGAGCTTATGAAACTAAGTTGACAAAAGCTTATGAAAATTGTTATAAGCAGTTTTCATAAGTTCTCCCAAACAGTCTCACACAACATATGTCAGTAGCTAAGCCCAAATAAGTCAATCCAAACAGGTCCATAGTGTTTTTTTTTTTTTTATTTCTTCTTTTCTGATTGGTTTTGTTGTTGCTATTGTAGATACTGGAGAGGGAGAAAATTAAGTGCAAATTCAGTGATCTCGCCTCTCAATTTGAACAAGCTATAAGTGAGATTTCCTGTGACAAACTTGATATTTCTGAGGAGCTCAAGGAGCAGGTGAATATTTTAATTACGTAGTATATTTCTCTACATTGAAATGTGTGTGATTGTGTATTTTCATATACTCCCTCCATAACTTTTTATAAGCAAATTTGACCAATTCACATTTTTTAAGGAATGTGGTTTGTGTTATTTAATTTAAGTTAAATAACCTATTTTGCCCTCATTAATTGTGGTGTACAGTAGTATATTTTCAAGGTGTTGTTGTTAAACGTGTGTGCATTTAAAAAATTAAAGTAAGGGTATTTCATGTATATTATCCTTAAATATGACAAAAAAAGTCAATTTTGCTTATAATTAGTTACAACTAAAATGGTTAAATTTTGCTTATATTTTGTTATGGAGGGAGTAGGTTTAATTGCACTTGTAGTTTGCTAGGTATCATAATTATGCAATTTTGGTTCATTTGGTTCTAGTTGTGCGAATTTGGATTACCATTTTGTCCCTCTGTATATTGACTGTCCAAATATTAATGTTGGGAGTCAATGTGACCATTGTGCGCTGACTTGGTATATGTTGATATGGCCAAAGAAGAACACCACACTCACATAGACAACTTTAGCACACACGAACATCACATGTATCACGATTAGGGTTATATGCACAGCACAAGCCTTGCTTTCTTATGCCGCATAGATAGTGAATCAAAGAGGGGTTAGACCACATCTGTCTTTTTCAACTGATTGGAATGCAAAACACTTAAGGAGTCTGGATGGAGCTAATTGTAATGATTTGCATTTCTTCCAACTGAAACGCAGGGGACCAAAATTGACAATCATGATACCCGAGGGACAAAAGCTGCAAATTAAGTATTTCATATATCGTTAAAAATTGAAACACAATTTCATGATTTTATGAACAATGTAGTAAAGTGTCATTCATAGCACATTAGGTTGTGTTGGGTTTGATAAAACAAAATGAAAATAAGATGAAGGTTTTGAAGTTAAAAATGAATGTATGAAACCTTTTCTCAAACCAATCAAGTCCTTGATTCCTTATTTGTTTATTGCTAGTTGCTATCTCTTCTTCAGTTTAAAGATATTGATTTTCTGATTCTATTGTTGCCATCAGGTTGCCCTTGTAACTGCTCAGTTTAGAAGGGCCAAAGAGCATTTTGATCCACCTGGTCTTGAGCTATATGAGCATCTGTTGTCTATCTATGACCAGAGCTGTGATGTGAATACTGAACTAGCCGCACTACGTTTAATCTGTGAAAAGCTACAATATGTGAGTGTGGAAGATATCAAACAAGAGTCACTGGCTCTACATAAGATGATTGTTGATGAGGGTGGTTGTTATGAGAAAAGTGCGCAGAGGTTGTCAATGGTGCTGAAAAAAATTGAAGAGTTTTTATTGAAGGAATCTGAAAATAATGGAGGTGGTTTTGAGAAAAGCACACAGGTGTTGTTGAGTGGGGATTTACCTCCTCACACTGATGAGCCATGCGTGAAATCAGGTTGTCAGTCACCAGTTGTGCCAGAGGAGTTTCGCTGTCCAATATCTCTTGAGCTAATGAAAGATCCTGTTATCATTTCCACAGGGCAGGTTTGTACCTGAGAATTAACTGCTTATTTATTTTCTCAATAATTAGTCTTTACTTCTATCATCTTTAAATATGTTAAAAGTTTAGATATCTCATTACTTACCGATAGATTTAGGTTCTTGGTAATTAGTATTTGAAAGTCAAAATCCGTTATTGTGCTATGGCATGCGATTTTTCTAAATGGTAGCTTAGAAGTACTTTTTGGTTTTGTTTCTTTTGTATTGTTAATCTAACATGATCCTCTGGATTTAAATTATAAATTTTAAAGAGCAAACAATAACCAAGAATGTTGCTCTGTAAGCAACTGCAAGAACAATGAAGAACATAACTCTTGAAAAAATTGATATGAAGATTCTAGTACTTCAGTTCAAGGATCGAGAGCTTGAATAAAGTGAGCTATAAAGACAGAAAAGAAAAATTATTGAGGGTTATCCACTATTAATCTTGTATTTGTAATTGTTGTTCAAAAACTGTTCTAGAAAATTTGTTCAGTTGATTATTGGCTTTATTTATTGTTGTATTACTTAAAAATAAATTTAATAATAGTTTAATACTGATAGTGTCAACTATCAGTTGCTACACAACATTTAATATTACCTATAGTAATACTAGCGTGTCGGCGTGTCTGTGATCAAGGCTCATATGATTAATTATTTTAGTTATATTGACTTTCCAAAATTAAAATACTTTGATACAGTTGAATGAAAATAACTATGTGTCTGTTGAAGATTTGGTTTACCTTATAAAATAGATTATATAATGGATTATGGATAGATATACTTGGGAGGCCAACTGAATATTTTTTTACACACTAATATAAGTTACTACTGGAAATTCTTAATAAAATACCAGTTCTTTACTTCTTTTTTCTCCTTTCCTTTTGAAAGTAAGAGTAATATAACATTATGTATAGTCTTAAATTTGAAACAGTAATTTGTTTTAAAAATAACAGTTTGACATCCTGGTAGAATATAAAATTGGATATATTTTTCTATTTTAATGTCTATGAGAATAGCTGTCAATGCGCATATAGTATAACAGTGATAATTAGAACGACAGTTGGGATTCGGTACCAGTCTCCAAGAATGCTTTTGAGGCATGAAAAATTACCCTGAGAATTTATTTCTGCATGGTATTTACTCAACTTATTTAATTTTTTTTTCTTGTTTGGAAAGCCAGGACTATATTTTAGATTTCAAAATCCATCTTTTCTCTGCATTGAAATGAGGGTAAGTAGAACAGTTATGTCACTGTTTAGGAAAAATAGTAAACATCAAAATAATCAAAGGAGAGGCGCTGCCCCTAGTTATAGGTCTGTTGATAGCAGTGTTTTATTAGAAACCAATTTTTTTCAAAACTTGAAGAGAATTGTACGAAATTATTTACAAATTTGTCATGTTTAGAAACTTTGTAATCTTCGCCCTTTTTGCAGACATATGAACGAGCTTGCATAAAGAAATGGCTTGATGCAGGGCATCGAACATGTCCCATCACTCAGCAGATTCTTTCCAGCCCCATCCTCATACCTAACCATGCTTTATACAGCCTGATTTCAAATTGGTGCGAGACAAATGGAGTGGAACCACCCAGAAGGGTAGGAAACTTCTGGCTCTGTAAGGAAACATCAGATGGCTTTTCTGAATTGATAAATCTTGATACCTTAATGAGGAAACTTACTTGCAGTAACGTTGAGGATCAGCGTTGTGCAGCAGGTGAGCATTGTACCAGACACACTTATTCTTCGCTCTCTCTCCCTCCCTCTCTCTCTCTCTCTCTCTCTCTCTCTCCTGCATGCACTTACACATATTCACTGGGTGTGAAACCCAAAGAACCAACTCAATCTTGTAGAGACAGTTTGCTAGATGTTTGATTCTTAACAAATTTCAATGCAATCTGCTATTGCACAATGGTTACTTCTTTTCTCCAAATAACTGGAACTAGAATAATTTTTCCATCCATTTTAGGACAACAGAATGATTTGGATTTAATAGATTAAATTTAAGGTTTTATTAGATTGATTAATGCTAGAAATGGCAATATTGAAGGGATTTGTGGGTAGTTAAAGGAAGGAGGGGGTTTTCGAGCAAGAGATTGTGGTCTTTGAGGGGTAAGACTGCTGGCTCTGTGGGTGCTACTGCTGTGAAAGGAACATAACTATGAAATGGGATTCTTTGTCTGCAGTGTTCCATTCATCCAATGAAGGGATTCTTTTAACATTTTTATAATTTGAGAATAATACTTGTTAGGATCTCTCAAACCCTCATCCTTGCACATTTCCAACTGATGTTTTACTATAATTGAGTCTCTTTATCCTCATTTTGCTGCAGGGGAGCTCCGTCTTCTTGCCAAACACAACAGTCAAAATCGAAAGTTGATTGGTGAAGCTGGTGCTATACCCCTCCTTGTTGTTCTCCTCTATGTGCCTGATGCTATCACCCAGGAGCATGCAGTTACTGCTCTTCTCAATCTATCTATCTGCGACGATAACAAAGAGCGCATCATGTCTTCCGAGGCTTTGCCGGGAATCCTTCATGTGCTAAAAAATGGCTGTATGGCAGCTCGTGAAAATGCAGCAGCCACCTTTTTCAGCCTCTCTGCAGCGGATCAGAATAAAGTGGCAATTGGTGCATCTGGAGCAATCGAGGCACTAGTTACTCTCTTCTGCGAAGGAAGTCAAAGAGGAAAAGTTGATGCTGCAACAGCATTATTCAAACTGTGTTTATACCATGGGAACAAAGGACGTGTTATTAGGGCCGGTATTGTGCCCAAGTTGATAGAAATGTTAATGGTGGGGGAGATGAGGGATGAGGCATTGGCAATCATGGATATAATAGTTAGCCACCCTGATGGAAAAGCTGCAATTGTATCTATCAATGCTATTTCCACTTTGGTGGAATTAATCATTAATGGATCTTCTAGGAACAAAGAGAATGCAACTTCAGTGCTTGTGCACCTCTGTAGGGGAAACCCACTACACCGGTTGACTGTCGCTTCACTCGGAGTGATCAATCCTCTCTTGGAACTGGTGAAAAACGGCTCAGAAAGGGGTAAACGAAAAGCTGCTCAACTTCTTGAGCTGTTAGACATTTAGAGACCATTGTTAATATACTTGGCAACTGTCAGCTAGGTTTTTGATGCTGCTGTTGTCTCTGTATATTGCTGCTGCTGTTATAGATAGTGAAGGGTATGGCTTAACAATAGATTACTAGAAAAGGGTCAACATTATTTCCTTTATTTTTTAGTTAAAAGGAAAATTTGATTTTAGTCAACCAATTATTTTGTTGGAAAGCTGGTAGCAAGTGTTAAGGTTACAGTTTGACTCTAGTTAAGGTACAAATATTTGTTTCATTGTTTAAAAATATTGGGTGCCCCTGATTACTTATTTTAGTGTCTGTTTGGGTTATCTTCTTAGAGACCCATCATTTGCAGTGAAATTTCATTTTTGTGTAATTTTTTTTTTCACAAGAATAGTTGAGGTTGCATGTTTATGACATCGACATTCATTAGAGGTAGATTTCTGGAACTGAAGTGTTATTTTATCTATCTTTTTGTTGAGCTATGCTAACAAGTGCTTTAAGGACACTTGTTAAAGATTCAAAAGAGGAAATGGTTTAGAAATCTTGTGTAGAAAAAGTTTTTTTTAAAGTTTCAATGTGGTGAATACACAATTTCCAAGAAAAAATTTCTTCTTTTAACTTCTAAACAAGTGCTTAGCATTTCCTCTTTTTGTTTTCCTGATTATTTGAATGTTGATGTATCTATTTAATGTGTCTTTGTTGCATAAACTTGAGGTGCAAAACTTTTAAAGTGACTTAACTTCGCAAGTGAAAAGTCATATGCTTGTGTAGGTATGAATTAACTTTCAAATTTTGAACTGTTTAAATCAAATTGACTTAGTGAACCCACTGGTAAAATAAGATGCATAATATTCCTTTCTCTCCAAAAGTTAAACAAACAAGAAGTCAAAATAGCAAATGTGAGGGTGATCAACGCCACATACCTCTTGTTTTTTTTTCAGTAATAAAACCGTTAATGTTTGTTTAGGTTGGTGATATAGAGTGGAATGAAATGAAGTAGTTTAATGAGATTTTAAACAATGGATGATAGATATCTCATTTCTTTTCATTCAACTCTACTTTACTACCTTATACAACCAATTCAACAATACCAAAGATTTATGAAATTCCTGAACTTGAAATAGATGTTGAATATATTTTGTTCTTATATGCAATTTTAAAAAAAAAAATTATATATATAAATCAGTCATGATTGTTTTTTAAGAGCCTCCTTTGTTGGGAAAAAAAATACCAGTTGAGATGTGGCGTACCGTAAAAGGACCTAAGATATATGTTGTAAGAAAGAAATTTTATAACTTTTTCCTCTAAAACTCATACTGGAATTCCTTTTTGCTATTGAATGTCCCTTTAACAGTTTTTTAGCCTCATAATCTTCTCTATGAGACTACTAATTGATAAGATTCTTGTCTTTTGGTGGTATGTCTCATTCACAAATTTGGGACCAAATTGGCACAATACATGATATTATTTTCCACCTGTTTTTGCAAGTGGAAGTTTATTAGTTGATGAATTTATCAGGAATCAAACAAGCCTCGATGTCGATTTCAACAAAGATATGTTATAGAATCATTGTTGCTCGTGCGGGTATGGTTACGTGATTCATCATCTTTCAAGGATAAGATGCTTGAATAAAACTGCTTTAGTTGATATTATTCTTATTACATGAATGAATATGTCTTTGAAAGCTAAAGTCAATATGTCAATGACATTATTGTTCGAAATTGGGACCATATATAAATATACTAATATGATGGGTGTGGTAAGGTTAACAAATAACGAATTTACTTGAATTTTATTTATTTGAGAGATCAAAATTGACTTCGGGGGTTCACATGAAATTTTTTAAGAATCATTGTTTTTTTAACTAATAGGAAATCAAACATTAAAAAAGTTGATAGGATTATAATGTATGACAACTAAATCACGATCAAGATAGTAAAGAGTAATTAACAAAATTCATTAGATGATTAAAACCAAATCCAGCAAAAGGATTTTAGCCTCATATCCAATGATATAAAGTTTTAAGGAACCCATTTTATGATTTTAAGTGGATTCATGTGGGTCAACTCATATAATTTTTACTCCAACGAGAAATTTCATCCCCAAGTTGTTTATATCTTCCATATTTTATGTTTTCTCTCCCCCATTTTTATACTTTCAAATGCATCAAATTGGTACTTTAATATTATTGAAATTCCTTAAATATGCAACTTTGACTAAATCTATAAACCCAAAATCCTATATGCCACACCAGAACAATATTTTACTGTTAATAAACGTCGAAATAGCCAATTGATGATCACTAATGCAATGAAGCGTTTAATGGCAATGAAATCTATTCAAGCAACATGACTCTAATTGTTGCAATATGCAAGACGGCGCTCATGATGGTTGAAATAAAATCGTTGGAGATACAAAACAAAAACTGAAATAAGATTTTGAAATAGAATTGGGAGAGGGTGGGAGTCGAAGGAGGTTTTTGAGGAATAGAAGAAGCGTTTGTGATTGTTTTATGCAAATAACAAAGGGTGAGTATAATAGTATTATAAATGAGTTTAATTTATCATTTTCTATTGGTGCACCAAACACCGGATTGAATCAGGATATGTTAGTTTTATCATATCTTGTCTTCCTATCCTGTGTACCAAACGAACCCCTAAGGACTAAGGAGACTCAACACGAAATTGACAAATGAGCCTTTGAAGAAAGCGCCAATTGGTGTAATGGTAACTTATGAAGCATCACAAAATAGTTCGAGTTGTCCTAATGAATCTTATAATACCCACATTGGAGATGTTGGTATTCTCTACAAATCCTGGATACTCTTCTCACACTTATTTATCTATATAAATTCCTTTTCTTTTCTTGTAAACTTCATATCTAACACAAATTTGAAAATCGTTATATTAATATTTTTGCAAGTCTAGGAACACCCTCCTTTCTTCAACCAATTAGCAGAATCTACAAGCTAGAATGTGCTTCTCATGTGATAATTTGTTCAAGAAACCTTCTTCTAAAAACCTCACATAAAGTTGTCGTTCCTTAGGTGTAGGATCAAGAGGAAATAACAATGTTGCATTTTATGTTTTGATGGAATTGAAACCGTGAGCCACCTCTTTCCAACATGCAGAAAAGTAGTAGAAATTTGGAAATAATTAGGATTAAAGTGGCTGGATTGTAATGTAGTAAGGTGGGGAGATGATGTTATTAAAAACTTTCTGCTATTCAACACTTTAAGTCTCGGGAAAAAAGGAAAGAAATTATCCCATTTATTTTGGTTAACTAGTATGGTGTGTTTGGTTGGAGCGAAATGATGTAATGTTCAACGGGAAAATGACCAACATCGTGGAGGTGATGGATGTTGGAATATTTTATTATTTAATTATATTCCGATATCATTATGTGGATAAATATTGTAATAATAATTATATTAGCTATTTATCAATTGTGAGCCTTAATTGATTAATGATCAAATTAAGTAATAAGGCTATTAGATTTCTAATTGGATAATTAATTAAATATTTAATTAGTTGATATTGACTCAATATGAGTGGATGTCCGGATGACCCATTAACGGAATAATGGGAAACCCTAATGGTCATCCAATATAAAAGAGGCTATCCCAATACACCGTACACGGAAAACTCTCTCTTCTCCCCATCTGAAGAGAATTTGAGGCATAAAGGTACCGGTTGAAGAAGAACCAAATCAGCCGCTGCTAACTCTGTGTATGAAATCTATTATTTGATTTAGACCTAATTTTTCCAACAAGTGGTATCAGAGCAGCTCTGCATGTTTGGTTTATTGGGATTGATTGCAAATTTTTGTATTTGTCCATACTTGGGTATGTTTTGTCTCCTTTTTTGTTCGTTAGAACCCTAAAATTTTAATTTAGGAGATTTATGTTTATTGTATTGATTCATGATTCATCGATGGCTTGATTTAAAATTTGCGATGACTGTTCATTGATGGCTTTGACTTTATTCATCGATGCTTTTATCTTCTTCCATGACCATACTTTTTTAGTCCTTTGGTATTGTTCGGTTGTATATTTTTTTTTATTTACTTAAAATTTATCCAACCGCACGTGTTTAGTTGAATCATGGATCTAGGTTTTATTTTTTGTGGATGATATATATTTTATATGGTTGTTTTATTTATTGATGACTTGATGGGTTTAAAATCGTATGACTTCGAAACCCGTTTTATGATATTTTTTGATTGGATAATTGTTTTGCTTGGTTGCTAGCTATAATCCCATGGAACAATTAGAATCTGTTCAATTTTTTTTTTGGATAAAGAAACGATTACAAGCATGTTTGAATTCATTTTTCTTGTTAAAATGTGTGTTTTATTTTCCACCCTGAATTCAATTTGAACCAAGAGATTATTAGCTCTGGGCAACTCTTATTTCTGAAATTGATTGATTTTATTTGACTAAATATATGGTCATGATATTATATGTATTTGGCACCTTGAGAGGCTACTGACTGCACTCATGCATTACTAATTGATTTCTTATGTGAATAATTATTAAACTAATATAGCTGAAATTAATTGGGCATGATTGTCTATAAAGCAACAATGTTTAATTTTGGATCGAGTTTTATGTTTTGCTATACTTGATTTAAGCAAATCTTGAGATTTATTTTCCAAATATTTTGAAAATGTTGCCTTTGTTATTTGTTTGAAGAACAATAATTTTGGTGATCATATACTATTTGGCTAAATATATTTGGATTTGATAATGATTTGAATTTTTATTTTGATTTTGGTAATTTGATTTTTTAAATCAAATTTTTTGGTTAATATAATTTTCAAATATAATTATCATATCTTGTAGTAGTTTAATTCCTATTTGAAATTAGTTTTGATTCACAAAAATTTTGTACACGAAGTTTATTTTCAGAAGTAGGCAAATAAAGAGTTAAAATATATTTGTGATATATATGTTGCATCTTAATAATGAATCTCAAAATATTATGAACAAAATTTTTAGTACAGAAAGTGAGAATTTGGTTCTTTAAGGTTTGGGAAATAATGATTCTAATTTTGTTTGTTTATTTATAAACATATAAAGTTTGTTTCCTTTATTTAGGAAAACTTCTATGCTAGAATCATGTTTTATTTTATTTAAAGAATCATTTGGTAGACATGTGAATCAATTGTAGTATGAATATTTTTGACAAATACGATTCAATTTTCTTCTGATCTGAAATTGAATATTTGGTTTATATAGCATGATTGTAATGTTTGAGTTTATTGTTATTAAGATTTTACAATAACAATTTTTCTTTTACCCCAATCATGCATTTTAGATATATTTCATGCTATTTTTTGTCGTTGCTTTTATGTAATATATGTAAATGCATGGTCATACACACATTGATGTGATTTTTTTTACTTGCATCTTCTTTTAAATTATTGTGAGTTTGTCTTCACATTTAAGGGTTGTCAAGTGGCCTTATGGTTACTTAGCAACATAATAGGCTAATTCGGCCTACATTATGTCAGTAGTGTCTTGTAAATTTAAGATCATTCCCATTGAATTTATTGTGAAATGTCTAGTAATTGCGGTTGGGTTGGTTGAAACAACATGTTGCCAAAGTAACCTCTGATGCGTAGATTTTATTCAACTGAACTTAAAAAGACGTAGTATGGAATTATTCATGCGAGTTGTCGTCGGCCCTAAGGAAGGCACAACTTGGCCGGATGATTACATGCATGTGATAGTAAATGCGTGGTGATTATAAAATAATTTTTCATGTAAATAATAGGACACCAGAAGGTGACTATTATTTGACAGGACTTATCACCCATTTAATATATATTAAAATTATTTAGTAATTATGGTTGAGTTAGTTGAAACAATAACGTTGTCCAATTAACCTCTGTTACTTAGATTTGACTCAACTGTATTTACAAAAGATGTAGTGTGTAATTATTTATGCGAGTTGTCGTCGGCCCCAAGGAAGGCACAACTTGGCCGGATAGTTACATACCTGTGATGGTAAATATGTGGTGATTATAAAGTAATATTCCATGTGAATAATAGGATGTCCAAAGGTGACTATTATTTGACAGGACTTATCACCAATGTTTGATGAAATTTCTGGCAGGTCCTGATACTAATCGTAAAACAGAGTACAAATTCTGGTGCAGTAAAACAGAGTACGCAAAACAGTAGTTCAGAAGCATAATAAAAGACAGACAGAAAGTAAAAACACAAGTTATTTGTTAACCCAGTTCAGTGGCAAACACACCTACGTCTGGAGGCTACCAAGCCAGGAAGGAAATCCACTATAATAGTATCAATTCGAAGTCCTATGTGAACAGCCCCTGTTTCACAGCCTTCTCACTTAATCACTACCCGTGGTATTTCTACCTAGAAACTCCTAGATATAAGACCCCTTTTACTTCCTACTCAAACAATCACTGCCCCAGTGATCTTAAACTCTAAACAAACAATGATGGAGACACTCTCCAAAACACCCAATAATCACTCTTGCTTAAAAGCTTCAAGTGAACGACAGTTCCAACTCAATAAACCAAACCAACTCTAAACAATTGAGTGGTGTACATAAAAAGAGCACAAAACTCGCAGACTCAAAACCAATTCACAAATAAAAGAAACCAAATAATCTTTAAAGATATATTTCCAGAATTCTTTAGAAGCAAATAGAAGCAATTTATTCTTTAGAAATATATTTTCCAAAGATTACTTTGAAAATATATTCACAAATAAAAGAAACCAATCTTCAACAAATATCTTCATGCAAAATAATCTTCCTTCTAGAAACGCATCCAACAAGGAGAATTCTTCAGAAAAATCTTCAACAGATCACACGAGAAAATAAACACTCCAAGGCGCAAAAACAGAACGCAGAAAACCAGCTTCTGAAGGTACTTCTGAAGTCTGTGTCTGAACATTTCAGCTTCTGAAGGTTGCTTCTGAAGGTCAACGTTTGAAGTACTGTTCAGCGTCTGAACATCAGCTTCTGAAGGTTCAGCGTCTGAAGTACTGTTCAGTGTTTGAACATCAGCTTCTGAAGGTTCAGCGTCTGAAGTTCAGCTTCTGAAGACGCACATATTGAGATTTCAGCTTCTGAAGACGGACTGCTTCTGAAGACGCACAACTGCTTGTATATTTGATTTTAGCAAACATGAAGCCAACAACCAAATATCCAACATTTGATCATTACATTGACAGTACCGCTTGCAATTAATTATTAGCAATCCAAAGATTGTGTTTTAATGGTACGCTTGATATCTTGTTAAGGTCTTTTATTTATAAATAAAGAAGCACATTTCTATAATATTTTACTGACATGTGTGATAATGTTGTGCGAGTGTAAACTTATTTATATATTTAAGAGTTTACATTCACACAAATATAATGGTAAACATATGACAATTATAAGAATTTATTCTTTGTCAAAGTAAATTGTCATTGTTTGATCATTGTTTTAAAATACAGCTAGCAATTGATATTATTGTTGAAAAACTTAATATTGATGGTGCACTAGGTATTTTGATGAGTACTTTTGCTACTCTTGTTCTCTTTAAGCTAATATAATTTTATGTATCTGCTAATTTGAGGTAAATATTTTTTACTCTAAAAGTTTTAACTTTTAGGAATTAAAGAATAATATTAACATTGTTCTTGGATCTAGACCTTATATAAGGGTGGTGAAACTCACTTTCTCATGTGAGAATCAAGTTTGACAAGTGAGTATACACCAAATCTTATAGGTCTTATGTGATCATAAAGTTAAAAGATCAGAGATCCTATCAGTGTTATTTAAGTTGACAATTTTTGTCATATTTTATTTGCTTTAAGCTAAGGTGCTTTTAAAGCAATATAGAGAAAGATATCTCTCATTGGAGAGTGATATTTCATTACGATTATTAGGCAAAGAAAATATTGAGCACATTATGTAAATATTTAATCTTGCTGAGACATTATAATTTCGACTATCATATGACTTGTTCGAAAATTCAGTAATTTTGATTATCATATGACTTGTTCGAAAATTCAACATTTAGTATTCTGTTTGCACAATTAAGTTTATAACTGTTAAAGGTAGAAATGATCCTTTATAGGATCAATTCATAAAGTGTGCAAATAAAGAAAAGTTGAAGCAAGAGAAAATAAAATAGTGCTCATTCGAAAAATACCTCAAAAGATAAGGGCAAATAAAGAAAGATAATCTTGACTGACTTATGTCCAATGATGTTGAAAGATATATCAATTTAGAATGGACAAAGTCGATAAAGATTGTTTTATTCATTTTTAAACTATTTTAGATTGTCGTTACTAGCTTATTTTTGTATTTAAAAGACAATTTGGTGAATCATTATTTGAATTAATTTTTGTTTTAATTTCTCTTTGAATAAATCAAGATATTTTGAGTTTTATTTTCAAATGATGATTCAATGTGTCTTTTAAGTTCAATTATTAGAGTCAATTCAGTTATGACTTGTGACATTCTATATTGTTTAAGGGTTTGAAAACTATAAGTTTTTCGTCCCACAAATTAAGGAAATTTTGAGACATAAATTGTTAAGTTTCCTTGATGATATTGAGTTTGGGGGAGAGATATGGTAATAGAACAAAATTGAATGAGGAAGAATTAGTTCTAAACTAATTCATATAGTTACTATTATTATAGTATATTTGGATCCTCATGTGGACATTATTGTTCTTCCTCTCAATCAAGTTAACAAATTTATTAATATAGATCAAACTCAACACCCTCAAGAAATAGGGCTTCTAGTGTCATAAAAAATTGACTGAAAAGAGAAATTTTATTTAGTTTAATTGAAAGACTCTATTAGGACAGTCATGATACTAGTTTGCTTATTATAATTTTGGAGCTGCATAAGATGAATTTCAATATAGTGTTCTTAATGGCTACATTAATGATACAATATGATGCAACTGAAGAAAACTTTTGTGTCAATTGATACAAAGTGGATGGTTTGCAAAATCATGAAATCCACTTAAGAGTTAAGAAATTTGTCTCTTTATTGTTAACACAAATTCTCATAAAGTATTTGTCTCATTTGATTTTGAGATAATATTATGGAGAGTTGTGGATTTAGTAAGCTCCGTGGGAGTAAATTTGTATTCATATTTTAATGTGTCGATTTTATTTTATTTAGTCAACAATGATATGTATTAGTTATGTGAAACCAAGAAAATCTCTAACGAACTAGCGATGAAAGATCTTGGGGACACTTCTTTTGTATCAAATTTTAGATAGTTAGAAATTACTCTCAAGATATCCTTCAGAGGTCACAAAAGATTTATATCAATAAAGTTGAAAATAAATTAACATCAAAGATAATAAATTATGGGTGACCTCAATCACCGAGAGAGACTTTTCAGTCTCAAATATTGCCCAATAGAAAATTTATATTCAGAAAATTGAGTGTTTTCCTATGTTTTGTCTATAGGATTCTTATGTATGATCTTATTTATACGCATTTGGAAAAAGCGTATAACCAGATTGTTTGGCAGATATTTGAGCAATTCAATGCTTGAATTGTTGAATAGGCAACCATACAGGTTTTATTAAAGAGAACAAAAGAGCTTATACTCACATCAGGGATATGACAATTTGGAGATCATTAGTGTGTTAGACTCTAACTTTTGGATGTGTGTATATAATACACATCATGAATCAGGAAATGACTGTGATATTTCTGTCACTTGGTTGCATAGTAAAAGGTATTGAAAAACCATTTAAGTTATATATAGTGACATAATGTAGTCATATAATGTTTTAATAACAAAGTTTATAAGGTTCATTACCTTATAAATTATTGTTGTTAAGTGATAGAACATTAGAGACAAACTTTATGCTAGGTGACCCACTAATCAAAAACATGACACCTAAGGTCTTTCATATGGTTGTTGTCATTAAGGATGTCTTAGATTAGTGTGAGTCTCTTTTATGCTATGTTATATACTTTTGTTTTGGTATCAATACAAACTTTATGTTAAGATTTTCTGCAGAAATAAAGTTCATGAGGTTGTGCTTATTATAACCATTTCTGTATAATTTCTGCAAATATTAAATTTGCAAATCTTCAGTTTTGATTTCACTAAAGTTTTCAGTTGGATCAGTTGGAAATAGGCATGATTTAGAGATCACATTACATGAAATTTTCATGTCACTCATCCATATCGATCTATGTCATCAAGTGCATTGATATGGTGATCGTTGGGGTTCCGTCACGTTATATGTCAGTGACGACAGCCGCGGTGGTCCCATTATTAATGTATGAGGTGAACGAGATTGTAGAGTTGAAATCTGAAGATAAATAGCATTCAGATGTGCACCTAAAGAATTTTGGTATAATTATTAAGATATGTAGCCCAAGTGGGAGATTGTTGGAATATTTTATTATTTAATTATATTCCGAATTCATTATGTGGGCAAATATCGTAATAATAATTATATTAGCTATTTATCAATTGTGAGCCTTAATTGATTAGTGATCAAATTAAGTAATAAGACTATTAGATTTCTAATTGGATAATTAATTAAATATTTAATTAGTTGATATGGACTCAATATGAGTGGATGTCCGGATGACCCATTAACAGAATAATGGAAAATCCTAATGGTCATCCAATATAAAAGAGACTTTGGTCCCCAATACACCGTACACGGCAAACTCTCTCTTCTCCCCATCTGAAGAGAACTTGAGGCATAAAGGTACCGGTTGAGGAAGAACCAAATCAGCCGCCGTTAACTTTGTGTATTTCAGATCACTGTTTCTCCTCTCTTAATCAGATAGTTGCTGAGAGGCTGTCATCAAAGCTTCATTCAGGTATTCCTAATACCTAAATTATTAATATCTTGATAAATCAAACATGTCGAAGATCCAATCATACTCATGTTCAATATTTGCTTCTGTTATTCATAATTAAATTGTATTGAACATGTGTTATGAAATCTATTATTTGATTTAGACCTAATTTTTCCAACAATGGATCGTATCAAGCAGTTATCTTCGTCGTGGTTTACTTGTATGGAAGGAAAAAAAAACTTGTCTTTTCTGATTGGTGATATAGTCCACTTCCTTGTATCCAAAGTTTATGACATTGACTATTCGTAACGGGTTTTGAGTATCATTGTACTCTATTCAATAAATTTCATTTATAAAAAAAACGTTTAAATGCAATTTTAACCTCTTAACTTTTAAAAAGTTGTCATTTTGGTCTCTAACAAAAAAAATTCGCAGTTTTGACCCCTAACTTTATAAAACATTGTTTGTATTATTAGTTGTTAATGATCAACCCTGTATAGTGTATTTATTGGGGGTTATGGTGTTTAGAAACATAGTGCCTAGGTGGTTGTACAGATTTATTGATTTTCCATTGAATTCCTTTGTATTATGGTTGGTGTATTCCTAATACCCCTTTCTTCCATGAAGTTATGTTCAATTTCGAATCTTCAGTTTTTTCCCATGTAAATTTAGTCCATCTATTTTGAAAATTAATGGAATACGGTCCTACTATTTATTGTCTTCAACATAAGTCCTTTAAAATATCACCCTTTATTAAAATATTTGGGGCTGCATAATGAGTTTAAGATATAAGCTAAAAAGTTTTTTTTTGACAGTTTAACATAAAAAATTTAAAGTAAAAAAAAAAAAAAATAATATCCAGAATTTTGTAGAATGTGAGATATTTTTCCAAGAGAAAAAGTTTTAGATTTTTAGTTAAACTTAATATTTTAATTGTGAGCTTTAAGTGAAACAATGTTTAAAATAATTAAATTTTTCAAGCTTTTTTTAATAGATTACGAGAATTTGAGAGTTGTAAGCAAATGATAAGGGAAAGAGGGTTGGTATTTGATTATTTCATATTTCTTTTTGAAAAATTATTGCATATTTCTTCATGTACGGAAAAATGGATAAACATACCTAGCCAAGAAATTCTGATTTAGTGCATGCTCACGCAAGCTTCCATTGACATATCCCATGCAAAAAGCATATGAAACTAAACAAATTTTACGACCCCAAATTCCACATGAAACATTATTACAACTCTTTAGATCACATATAATTGAAAGACGGACATCATGACAACAAAATAATGTTCACTTGTTTACTTAAATGAAAGAGACGAAAATAATTGAGTGCTATATTTGTTTTTTTTATGAAGAACACGACAAGCCACTTTGCAAAAGGTATGCACTATGCACACATATACATGATTGAAAATTGCTATCTATTACGAACCACATTTTCTAGGTTTAAAGTGTAGTCAATATATACATTAATTTGAGTCCATGACGGAACAATTTTATTTGATTAGATGTATCCAATCTCTCTTTTTCTCATCTTTACCATTACTTGATGAGAGGATTTATTTAGCCAAAATATGTTACACTTTTTTTGTGTATCAATTTATTTAACCCCTTTTTCCTCTTTTTTTCTTGTTCTTTTTGTGCTCTTTCTTAATCTTGTTTTGACAAAATAGAACCATGCACGAACCATTTTGACTGTTAAAGTGGATTTTCAATGTTTTTTTTTACTCAAGATTTTCAATGTTAGTTAATATATAATTATTTTCAAACAATTATTTAATTCAATTGTTTATTAGTTACTTTATGGTCTTAATGAGTTTCAGAGTTCAGACATAAAAAAATTTAAATTTAATTTGAAAATTTGATCTCAATCATAGGCTTTTTGCAGGGAATAAACGTCTTTATTCCAAATTAATTAAATAAGTGATCTTCTACCTTTTTCTCACTTGCACGTCGTTTCAAAATAACTATACATACATAGAATTAATAATAACTATACATTGATTAATGTTCGAGAATATTTTACATTCAGCTTTCAGTGTGAATATTTTCAGTTTAAAGATGGATTATTGGAAGGAAGTCCGCAAGATGCTTCATAGGATGCCATTGCCATATGCTGGTGACTTAAAAAGGAGAAATGTGACAAAGAATCTCTTTGGTCAATAGCATTTCCTTCTTTTTGTTACATGTCTTTTTCTCTATTATATAGCTTAAAGCCTAAAAGGGTTATTCACACAACGAAATTAATATTATTTGATTTATTTAATCCATTAATTGTGCTTAGATGAGATATTCCAAGTATTCTTCAAGTTTAATTCGTGATCTCGGATTTGAATCCAATCTTAAACGTTGAAACTATTGAAAAGTAGTTTTGTCATCCATAAATTGAGTTCACTAGCTTAATTAAAAAAGAAAAAAAAATTATCTCATCAAAGATTAATCTTGACTCAAGGAATTAACAACTTTACCACTTGAAAATAATCAAAATATAGGTTTAGTTTAGATTAATTAAGATAAAAGACATTTCCTTTTTAGGGTAATAAAGGATATAAAAATTTGAGGACAATCAAATATTGAACTATATATATCAATTACAAGATGTGTTTTGTGCCATATATATGTAAGACAGAGTATGTAAGCAACTTTATCTTTGATAGAAGACATGAAAATGAGCTAGTGTGATGGTTAATTTTCTTTTTTCTTATCCTATATATGTTTTAGTTTCTTTATGTGTTGAGTTGGGGTTACTCTATTGGGGACCTCATGAGTTATGCCATTGATCAATTTAAGAAAGCAGCTATAACGAGGTATTAGCATATCCAAGGTAGTCAGGATCGAGTGCTGGCTCGTAGGATCGTGCGATTCTACGTCCCACAACACCTCGACCGTGCTTCGACTTTACTCCGGTTCGTTTTTGCTCTGTTTCCTCTGTTTTTTGCCATTTTTGCTCTTTTTCCTCTGTTTTTTGCCGTTTTTCCCCCGTTTCCTCTGTTTTTCTCTATTCTGTTGATTGGTTCCTCTGTTTTTCCTCTATTTTCTCTATCTATTTCTCTCAACTTTATCAACAACCTACCGATCCTACTTACGAACCATGTTACGTTCCTCGTGTTTACGTTCTTTCATCGGCGGACCGATCCTACGTAGGATCTCGATCCTGACTACATTGGGCATATCTTAACACAATTATTTCCTTTTAAGAATGGTGTATTCAATTAAGTGATTAACTAATTATAATAAGGGTAGCAAATCAAAATTCCTGCCTCATGTGTATATGATTGAAAAACATGTGTGGGAGGAACGTGAGGGATCAATGCTTTGAATCTCAATCAGTTCCCTTTTTTCTCATTTATTTATGAAAGCTTTAAATCTCATGCACTCTATAGTATATACAATAATTTATCTATATTCTCTTTTGACTTAATTTCTTGAAATACAAAGGTCATCTAGTATTTTAATTAACTGAGACCGAGTCATGTAAATACACTTGGTGTATGTTTGATTTCATTTTTAGAAGTGTTGAATTTGATTCTAGATAGATAGAATTGAATACACTGGGTTGATTTCATTTTTAGAAGTGTTGAATTAGATTCTAGATAGATAGAATTGATTATGACATATTTGAATGTTTTCTAAGAAAATTGATGTGCCTCCAGAAAATTAATTTTGACTTAAAGTTACGATTTATAGTTTTTAACTTCAAATGTTATTTTTATTTTTAACTTTGTTGTTCAACACAAGACACGTTTAGAGAAAAGTAATAAAGATACAAAAACGTTGCTCTATCTATGCCACGCATAAAAGCTTAAACGAACAACTAACAAAGCCAATACACCACTAAGTAACAATATGCATAGTAATTAAGAGGCAACAGAACTCAAAGATTTTGATAACCAAGAGTTGTGTTGGGAAAAATCGACATAGAGAAAATAATTGATCACAATTATAATACAGGAACATAACATGGAAACTCTAAAATCAGAGAATAAAACCATGACCATTGCCTAATGACAATCGAAAAATAACACTATATAAATTTTGACAACACATAGACTACTCTCAAACACCCATTGGCTGCAATACACTCACACCCTCCAAAGCAAATACATAACAACATCTTACAACACATTTAGACAAGAATATAAGGGAAAAGCAAAATTTAGATATAAGTTTAAAGTGTTTCCGATTGGTTGTAACGAAGAACTGTAACTTTGGTCTCCCTCTTCCTTTACAATTCTAAGCAATGTGAGATTTCTTCAACATGTATATTATCAACCAACACCACAATCTCCACATTGATTGAAAATAATACATTTGTTTCCATTGGCTTCACCAATAATCATATTTTAAAAGAACTATCATATTGTATCATCAGAGTACATTTTACTTGAATCTTAACCCCTCCAAGAATTTCCCATGTCGAAAATCAGACTGAAAACTTATGGTGCACGCAACTTCCATGTTGGGCGGAAACTCTTTAACTATCAACATTTTCTCAAAGCACACATTGCATCAATGTCAATCAATGCAAATGCACTAAACAACATCTTGTGTAATCTTAATTATATCAATACATCCTTGACTTGAAAATTTCACAAACCAAAATTGATCCTTCCATTAATTTCCTCTAGTTAAAACTTCACAGCAGAACTTGTGATTGCAACACTTTCACAATACTACTGATCTTCTTTTCTAATGTGGAAGATCAGACCATGGGCATTGA